>OU427027.1:1431416-1986919 GCA_911387925.2 Bombus hypnorum
TACCATATAACGTTATGTTATATAACGTAATACGTTATAACGTTATACCATATAACGTATTACGTTACAACGTTATACCATATAACGTATTACGTTATAACGTTATACCATACAACGTTATGTTATGTAACGTATTACGTTATAACTTTATACCATATAACGTTATGTTATATAACGTAATACGTTATAACGTTATACCATATAACGTATTACGTTATAACGTTATACCATTTAACGTATTACCTTGTAAAGTTATACCATATAACGTTATGTTATATAACGTAATACGTTATAACGTTATACCATATAACGTATTACGTTACAACGTTATACCATATAACGTATTACGTTATAACGTTATACCATACAACGTTATGTTATGTAACGTATTACGTTATAACTTTATACCATATAACGTTATGTTATATAACGTAATACGTTATAACGTTATACCGAACAACGTATTACGTTATAACGTTATACCATATAACGTATTACCTTGTAAAGTTATACCATATAACGTTATGTTATATAACGTAATACGTTATAACGTTATACCATATAACGTATTAAACAACGTTATACCATATAACGTATTACGTTATAACGTTATACCATACAACGTTATGTTATATAACGCATTACGTTATAACTTTATAACACAAAACCTATTACGTAATAACGGTATGTCATATAACGTAATACGTTATAACGTTATACCATGAATCGTTATGTTATATAACGTAATACGTTATAACGTTATACCATGTATCGTTATGTTATATAACGTAATACGTTATAACGTTATACCATATAACGTTATGTTATATAACGTAATACGTTATAACGTTATACCATGTATCGTTATGTTATATAACGTAATACGTTTTAACGCGTTACCATATAACGTATTACGTTATAACGTTATACCATATAACGTTACGTTATATAACGTAATACGTTATAACGTTATACCATACAACGTTATGTTATATAACGTAACACGTTATAACGTTATACCATATAACGTATTACCTTATAAAGTTATACCAGATAACGTTATGTTATATAACGTAATACGTTATAACGTTATACCATATAACGTATTACGTTACAACATTATACCATATAACGTATTACGTTATAACGTTGTACCATATAACGTTACGTTATATAACGTAATACGTTATACCGTTATACCATATATCGTTATGTTATATAACGCAATACGTTATAACGTTATACCATACAACGTAATACGTTATAACGTTATACCATATAACGTATTACGTTATAACGTTATACCATTTAACGTATTACCTTGTAAAGTTATACCATATAACGTTATGTTATATAACGTAATACGTTATAACGTTATACCATATAACGTATTACGTTACAACGTTATACCATATAACGTATTACGTTATAACGTTATACCATACAACGTTATTTTATGTAACGTATTACGTTATAACTTTATACCATATAACGTTATGTTATATAACGTAACACGTTATAACGTTATACCATATAACGTATTACCTTATAAAGTTATACCAGATAACGTTATGTTATATAACGTAATACGTTATAACGTTATACCATATAACGTATTACGTTACAACGTTATACCATATAACGTATTACGTTATAAGGTTGTACCATATAACGTTACGTTATATAACGTAATACGTTATACCATTATACCATATATCGTTATGTTATATAACGCAATACGTTATAACGTTATACCATACAACGTAATACGTTATAACGTTATACCATATAACGTATTACGTTATAACGTTATACCATTTAACGTATTAGCTTGTAAAGTTATACCATATAACGTTATGTTATATAACGTAATACGTTATAACGTTATACCATATAACGTATTACGTTACAACGTTATACCATATAACGTATTACGTTATAACGTTATACCATACAACGTTATGTTATGTAACGTATTACGTTATAACTTTATACCATATAACGTTATGTTATATAACGTAACACGTTATAACGTTATACCATATAACGTATTACCTTATAAAGTTATACCAGATAACGTTATGTTATATAACGTAATACGTTATAACGTTATACCATATAACGTATTATGTTACAACGTTATACCATATAACGTATTACGTTATAACGTTGTACCATATAACGTTACGTTATATAACGTAATACGTTATACCGTTATACCATATATCGTTATGTTATATAACGCAATTCGTTATAACGTTATACCATACAACGTAATACGTTATAACGTTATACCATATAACGTATTACGTTATAACGTTATACCATTTAACGTATTACCTTGTAAAGTTATACCATATAACGTTATGTTATATAACGTAATACGTTATAACGTTATACCATATAACGTATTACGTTACAACGTTATACCATATAACGTATTACGTTATGACGTTATACCATGCAACGTTATGTTATGTAACGTATTACGTTATAACTTTATACCACTTAACCTATTACGTTATAACGGTATGTTATATAACGTAATACGTTATAACGTTATACCATATAACGTTACGTTATATAACGTAATACGTTATAACGTTATACCACATAACGTTATGATATATAACTTAATACGTTATAACGTTATACCATATAACGTTATGTTATATATCGTAATACGTTATAACGCGTTACCATATAACGCATTACCTTATAAAGTTATACCATATAACGTTATGTTATATAACGCAATACGTTATAACGTTATACCATATAACGTATTACGTTATAACGGTATATTATGTAACGTAATACCTTATAACGTTATACCATATAACGTTAGGTTATGTAACGTAACACGTTATAACGTTATACGATATGACGCATTACCTTATAAAGTTATACCATATAACGTTATGTTATATAACGCAATACGTTATAACGTTATACCATATAACGTAGTACGTTACAACGTTATACCATATAACGTATTACGTTATAGAACGTAATACGTTATAACGTTATACCATATAACGTTATGTTATATAACGTAATACGTTATAACGTGTTACCATATAACGTATTACGTTATATCGTTATACCATATAACGTAACGTTATATAACGTAATACGTTATAACGTTATGTTATATAACGTAATACGTTATAACGTGTTACCATATAACGTATTACGTTATAACGGTATGTTATATAACGTAATACGTTATAACGTTATACCATATAACGTTATACCATATAACGTTATGTTATATAACGCAATACGTTATAACGTTATACCATACATCGTTATAAGTTATAACGTTATACCATATAACGTATTACGTTATAACGTTATACCATATAACGTATTACCTTATAAAGTTATACCATATAACGTTATGTTATATAACGTAATACGTTATAACGTTATACCATATAACGTATTACGTTACAACGTTATACCATATAACGTATTACGTTATAACGTTATACCATACAACGTTATGTTATGTAACGTATTACGTTATAACTTTATACCACTTAACCTATTACGTTATAACGGTATGTTATATAACGTAATACGTTATAACGTTATACCATATAACGTTACGTTATATAACGTAATACGTTATAACGTTATACCACATAACGTTATGATATATAACTTAATACGTTATAACGTTATACCATATAACGTTATGTTATATATCGTAATACGTTATAACGTTATACCATATAACGTTATGTTATATAACGTAATACGTTATAACGCGTTACCATATAACGCATTACCTTGTAAAGTTATACCATATAACGTTATGTTATATAACGCAATACGTTATAACGTTATACCATATAACGTATTACGTTACAACGTTATACCATATAACGTTACGTTATAGAACGTAATACGTTATAACGTTATACCATATAACGTTATGTTATATAACGTAATACGTTATAACGTGTTACCATATAACGTATTACGTTATATCGTTATACCATATAACGTTACGTTATATAACGTAATACGTTATAACGTTATGTTATATAACGTAATACGTTATAACGTGTTACCATATAACGTATTACGTTATAACGTGTTACCATATAACGTATTACGTTAAAACGTTATACCATATAACGTTACGTTATATAACGTAATACGTTATTACGTTATGCCATATAACGTTATGTTATATAACGTAATACGTTATAACGTTATACTATATAACGTTATGTTATATAACGTAATACGTTATAACGTTATACCATATAACGTTATGTTATATAACGTAACACGTTATAACGTTATACCATATAACGCGTTACGTTACAACGTTATACCATATAACGTATTACGTTATAACGTTGTACCATATAACGTTACGTTATATTAGGTGAAGTAAAAAGTTCTGAGCGCTTTTTCGCTTTATTTCGACGATGAAATTAACATAGTCAAGATTATTCGATTTAGATTAAATATGCGCCGTTTTGTTCGATTACTTTTGTCCATTTTGAAGGCAATTTCATAATTCCGCGGTTGAAGAAGTCCTCGTCCCTATTGGTAAAAAACTTGACCAGCTCATTTTCACAAGCCTCTCTTAAGGCCAGTTTTGTACCATCAAGAAAATTTTGCAAAAACTTAAAAAGGTGATAATCGCTTGGTGCCAGGTCTGGACTGTACGGCGGATGCGATAGAACCTCCCAGCCAAGCTCTCGGAGCTTCTGACGCGTCGTTAAAGATGTGTGCGGCCTGGCGTTGTCTTGATGGAACACAACACCTTTCCTATTGGCCAATTCTGGCCGCTTCTGGTCGATCGCCTGCTTCAGTCTGGTCAGTTGTTGACAATACAGGTCCGAATTAAGTGTTTGCCCCGATGGGAGCAGCTCATAATGGATGATTCCCTTCCAATCCCACCAAACACACAATAAAACCTTCTTGGCCGTTAATCCACGCTTGGCGATCGTTTGGGCCGGCCCACCGCGATTGGACCACGATCTTTTTCGGCTGTTGTTCTCGTATGTGACCCATTTTTCATCGCCAGTCACCATCCGCTTCAAAAATGGGTCGATTTCGTTACGTCTCAACAAAGAATCGCAGGCATCAATTCGGTCCAAAAGGTTCTTTTGCGTCAATTCATGTGGCACCCATACGTCGAGCTTCTTCTTGAGACCAGCCTTATGCAAATGGTCCCAAACGGTTTTCTGGCTAATCTTCAGTTCCTGGGCAATGGAATAAGTGCTCACATGCCGGTCCGACTCGACGATTTCCATGATTTTATCCACATTTTCGACGATTGGCCTACCAGAGCGTGCCTCATCTTCGACGTCCATATTACCAGAACGGAATCGTTGGAACCACCGCTTTGCTGTTGCATTCGATACTGTACTGGGTCCATAAACAGCACAAATTTTTTTGGCCGCCTGCTCCGCCTTTTCACCTTGGTCGTAGTGGTACTGAAGAATGTATCGAATTTTCTCTTTTTTTATCTCCATTTTCGAACGCTGTAACACACAACTGGCTTCACCGAACACAAAACTGACAAAGAACCTTTTTGATGCGTAATATCACCTTGAAATCGGTGTATACTATGACTCGATGCGATGTGCACATCGTGAGATATGGCTCACTAAAGACATCTAGCGAAAAACGCTCAGAACTTTTTACTTAACCTAATATAACGTAATACGTTATAACGTTATACCATATAACGTTATGTTATATAACTTAATACGTTATGACGTTATACCATATAACGTATTACGTTATAACGGTATATTATGTAACGTAATACCTTATAACGTTATACCATATAACGTTAGGTTATGTAACGTAACACGTTATAACGTTATACGATATGACGCATTACCTTATAAAGTTATACCATATAACGTTATGTTATATAACGCAATACGTTATAACGTTATACCATATAACGTATTACGTTACAACGTTATACCATATAACGTATTACGTTATAGAACGTAATACGTTATAACGTTATAAAATATAACGTTATGTTATATAACGTAATACGTTATAACGTGTTACCATATAACGTATTACGTTATATCGTTATACCATATAACGTTACGTTATATAACGTAATACGTTATAACGTTATGTTATATAACGTAATACGTTATAACGTGTTACCATATAACGTATTACGTTATAACGGTATGTTATATAACGTAATACGTTATAACGTTATACCATATAACGTTATGTTATATAACGCAATACGTTATAACGTTATACCATACAACGTTATACGTTATAACGTTATACCATATAACGTATTACGTTATAACGTTATACCATATAACGTATTACCTTGTAAAGTTATACCATATAACGTTATGTTATATCACGTAATACGTTATAACGTTATACCATATAACGTATTAAACAACGTTATACCATATAACGTATTACGTTATAACGTTATACCATACAACGTTATGTTATATAACGTATTACGTTATAACTTTATACCTCATAACGTATTACGTTATAACGGTATGTTATATAACGTAATACGTTATAACGTTATACCATATAACGTTACGTTATATAACGTAATACGTTATAACGTTATACCATATAACGTTATGTTATATAACTTAATACGTTATAACGTTATACCATATAACGTTATGTTATATATCGTATTACGTTATAACGTTATACCATATAACGTTATGTTATATAACGTAATACGTTATAAAGTTATACGATATAACGTTATGTTATATAACGTAATACGTTATAACGTTATACGATATAACATATTACCTTACAAAGTTATACCATATAACGTTATGTTATATAACGTAACACGTTATAACGTTATACGATATGACGTATTACCTTATAAAGTTATACCATATAACGTTATGTTATATAACGCAATACGTTATAACGTTATACCATATAACGTTATGTTATATAACGTATTACGGTATAACTTTATACTATATAACGTATTACGTTATAACAGTATGTTATATAACGTAATACGTTATAACGTTATGTTATATAACGTAATACGTTATAACGTGTTGCCATATAACGTATTACGTTATAACGTTATACCATATAACGCTACGTTATATAACGTAATACGTTATAACGTTATACCATATAACGTTATGTTATATAACTTAATACGTTATAACGTTATACCATATAACGTTATGTTATATATCGTAATACGTTATAACGTTATACCATATAACGTTATGTTATATAACGTAATACGTTATAGAGCGTTACCATATAACGTATTACGTTATAACGTAATACCATATAACGTTATGTCATATAATGTAATAGGTTATAACGTTATACGATATGACGTATTACCTTATAAAGTTATACCATATAACGTTATGTTATATAACGCAATACGTTATAACGTTATACCATATAACGTATTACGTTACAACGTTATACCATATAACGTTACGCTATAGAACGTAATACGTTATAACGTTATACCATATAACATTATGTTATATAACGTAATACGTTATAACGTGTTACCATATAACGTATTACGTTATATCGTTATACCATATAACGTTGCGTTATATAACGTAATACGTTATAACGTTATGTTATATAACGTAATACGTTATAACGTGTTACCATATAACGTATTACGTTATAACGGTATGTTATATAACGTAATACGTTATAACGTTATACCATACAACGTTATGTTATATAACGCAATACGTTATAACGTTATACCATACAACGTTATACGTTATAACGTTATACCATATAACGTATTACGTTATAACGTTATACCATATAACGTATTACCTTGTAAAGTTATACCATATAACGTTATGTTATATAACGTAATACGTTATAACGTTATGTTATATAACGTAATACGTTATAACGCGTTACCATATAACGTATTACCTTATAAAGTTATACCATATAACGTTATGTTATATAACGCAATACGTTATAACGTTATACCATATAACGTATTACATTACAACGTTATACCATATAACGTTACGCTATAGAACGTAATACGTTATAACGTTATACCATATAACGTTATGTTATATAACGTAATACGTTATAACGTGTTACCATATAACGTATTACGTTATATCGTTATACCATATAACGTTACGTTATATAACGTAATACGTTATAACGTTATGTTATATAACGTAATACGTTATAACGTGTTACCATATAACGTATTACGTTATAACGGTATGCTATATAACGTAATACGTTATAACGTTATACCATATAACGTTATGTTATATAACGCAATACGTTATAACGTTATACCATACAACGTTATACGTTATAACGTTATACCATATAACGTATTACGTTATAACGTTATACCATATAACGTATTACCTTGTAAAGTTATACCATATAACGTTATGTTATATAACGTAATACGTTATAACGTTATACCATATAACGTATTAAACAACGTTATACCATATAACGTATTACGTTATAACGTTATACTATACAACGTCATGTTATATAACGTAATACGTTATAACGTTATGTTATATAACGTAATTCGTTATAACGTGTTACCATATAACGTATTACGTTATAACGTTATACCATATAACGCTACGTTATATAACGTAATACGTTATAACGTTATACCATATAACGCTACGTTATATAACGTAATACGTTATAACGTTATACCATATAACGTTATGTTATATAACGCAATACGTTATAACGTTATACCATACAACGTAATACGTTATAACGTTATACCATATAACGTATTACGTTATAACGTTATACCATATAACGTATTACCTTGTAAATTTATACCATGTAACGTTATGTTATATAACGTAATACGTTATAACGTTATACCATATAACGTATTAAACAACGTTATACCATATAACGTATTACGTTATAAGGTTATACCATACAACGTTATTTTATATAAAGTATTACGTTATAACTTTATACCACATAACGTATTACGTTATAACGGTATGTTATATAACGTAATACGTTATAACGTTATACCATATAACGTTACGTTATATAACGTAATACGTTATATCGTTATACCATATAACGTTACGTTATATAACGTAATACGTTATAACGTTATACCATATAACGTTATGTTATATAACGTATTACGTTATAACGTTATACCATACAACGTTATTTTATATAAAGTATTACGTTATAACTTTATACCACATAACGTATTACGTTATAACGGTATGTTATATAACGTAATACGTTATAACGTTATACCATATAACGTTACGTTATATAACGTAATACGTTATATCGCTATACCATATAACGTTACGTTATATAACGTAATACGTTATAACGTTATACCATATAACGTTATGTTATATAACTTAATACGTTATAACGTTATACCATATAACGTTATGTTATATATCGTATTACGTTATAACGTTATACCATATAACGTTATGTTATATAACGTAATACGTTATAGAGCGTTACCATATAACGTATTACGTTATAACGTAATACCATATAACGTTATGTCATATAATGTAATAGGTTAAACCGTTATGTTATATAACGTAATACGTTATAAAGTTATACGATATAACGTTATGTTATATAACGTAATACGTTATAACGTTATACGATATAACATATTACCTTACAAAGTTATACCATATAACGTTATGTTATATAACGTAACACGTTATAACGTTATACGATATGACGTATTACCTTATAAAGTTATACGATATAACGTTATGTTATATAACGCAATACGTTATAACGTTATACCATATAACGTATTACGTTACAACGTTATACCATATAACGTATTACGTTATATCGTTATACTATACAACGTTATGTTATATAACGTATTACGGTATAACTTTATTCTATATAACGTATTACGTTATAACAGTATGTTATATAACGTAATACGTTATAACGTTATGTTATATAACGTAATACGTTATAACGTGTTACCATATAACGTATTACGTTATAACGTTATACCATATAGCGTATGACGTTACAACGTTACACCATACAACGTTATGTTATATAACGTATTAAGATATAACGTTATGTTATATAACGTAATACGTTATAACGTTATGTCATATAACGAAATGCGTTAAAACGTTATGTTATATAACTTAATACGCTATAACGTGTTCCCATATAACGTATTACGTTATATCGTTATACCATATAACGTTATGTTATATAACGTAATACGTTATAACTTTATACCATATAACGTATTACGTTATATCGTTATACCATATAACGTTACGTTATATAACGTAATACGTTATAACGTTATGTTATATAACGTAATACGTTATAACGTGTTACCATATAACGTATTACGTTTTAACGGTATGTTATATAACGTAATACGTTATAACGTTATACCACATAACGTTATGTTATATAACGCAATACGTTATAACGTTATACCATACAACGTTATACGTTATAACGTTATACAATATAACGTATTACGTTATAACGTTATACCATATAACGTATTACCTTGTAAAGTTATACCATATAACGTTATGTTATATAACGTAATACGTTATAACGTTATACCATATAACGTATTAAACAACGTTATACCATATAACGTATTACGTTATAACGTTATACTATACAACGTCATGTTATATAACGTAATACGTTATAACGTTATGTTATATAACGTAATACGTTATAACGTGTTACCATATAACGTATTACGTTATAACGTTATACCATATAACGCTACGTTATAAAACGTAATACGTTATAACGTTATACCATATAACGTTATGTTATATAGCGTAATACGTTATAACGTTATACCATATAACGTATTAAACAACGTTATACCATATAACGTATTACGTTATAACGTTATACCATACAACGTTATTTTATATAAAGTATTACGTTATAACTTTATACCACATAACGTATTACGTTATAACGGTATGTTATATAACGTAATACGTTATAACGTTATACCATATAACGTTACGTTATATAACGTAATACGTTATAACGTTATACCATATAACGTTATGTTATATAACTTAATACGTTATAACGTTATACCATATAACGTTATGTTATATATCGTATTACGTTATAACGTTATACCATATAACGTTATGTTATATAACGTAATACGTTATAGAGCGTTACCATATAACGTATTACGTTATAACGTAATACCATATAACGTTATGTCATATAATGTAATAGATTATACCGTTATGTTATATAACGTAATACGTCATAAAGTTATACGATATAACGTTATGTTATATAACGTAATACGTTATAACGTTATACGATATAACATATTACCTTATAAAGTTATACCATATAACGTTATGTTATATAACGTAATACGTTATAACGTGTTACCATATAACGTAATACGTTATAACGTGTTACCATATAACGTAATACGTTATAACGTTATGTTATATAACGTAATACGCTACAACGTGTTACCATATAACGTATTACGTTCTAACGTTACACCATATAAAGTAAAACCATATAACGTAATACGTTATAACGTTATACCATATAACGCATTACGTTATAACGTTACACCATACAACGTTATGTTATATAACGTATTACGTTACAACCTTATACAGTATAACGTATAACGTTATGACGTTACACAAGACAACGTTATGTTATATAACGTATTACGTTATAACGTTCCACCATATAACTTATTCCGTTATAACGTGTTACCATATAACGTATTACGTTATAACGTTATACCATATAGCGTATGACGTTACAACGTTACACCATACAACGTTATGTTATATAACGTATTACGATATAACGTTATGTTATATAACGTAATACGTTATAACGTTATGTCATATAACGTGATGCGTTAAAACGTTATGTTATATAACTTAATACGCTATAACGTGTTCCCATATAACGTATTACGTTATATCGTTATACCATATAACGTTATGTTATATAACGTAATACGTTATAACTTTATACCATATAACGTATTACGTTATGACGTTATACCATACAGCGTTATGTTATATAACGTAATACGTTATAACGTTATACCATATAACGTATTACGTTATAACGTTAAACCATACAACGTTATGTTACGTAACGTAATACGTTATAACGTTATACCATATAACGTTATACCATATAACGTTATGTTATGTTACGTAGTACGTTATAACGTTATAACATATAACGTATTACGTTATATCGTTATACCATATAACGTTATGTTATATAACGTAATACGTTATAACTTTATACCATATAACGTATTGCGTTATGACGATACACCATACAACGTTATGGTATATAATGTATTACGTTATAACGTTATACCATATAACGTGTTACGTTGTAACGTTACACAAGACAACGTTATGTTATTTAACGTATTACGTTATAACTTTATACCATATAACGTATTCCGTTATGACGTTATACCATACAACGTTATGTTACATAACGTAATACGTTATAACGTTATACCATATAACGTTATGTTATGTAACGTAGTAGGTTATAACGGTATTACATATAACGTATTACGTTATATCGTTATACCATATAACGTTATGTTATATAACGTAATACGTTATAACTTTATACCATATAACGTATTACGTTATAACGTTATACCATATAACGTGTTACGTTGTAACGTTACACAAGACAACGTTTTGTTATTTAACGTATTACGTTATAACGTTATACCATATAACGTAATACGTTATAACGCTATACCATATAACGTACTACGTTATAATTTTATACCATATAACGTATTACGTTAGAACGTGTTACCATATAACGTATTACGTTATAACGTTATACCATAAAGCGTATTACGTTACAACGTTACACCATACAACGTTATGTTATATAACGTATTCCGTTATAACGTTCTACCACATAACGTAATACGTTATAACGTTATGTTATATAACGTAATACGCTACAACGTGTTACCATATAACGTATTACGTTATGACGTTATACCATACAGCGTTATGTTACATAACGTAATACGTTATATCGTTATACCATATAACGTTATGTTATATAACGTAATACGTTATAACTTTATACCATATAACGTATTACGTTATGACGTTATACCATACAGCGTTATGTTATATAACGTAATACGTTATAACGCTATACCATATAACGTATTACGTTATAATTTTATACCATGTAACGTATTACGTTAGAACGTATTACCATATAACGCAATAAGTTATAACGTTATACCATACAACGTTATGGTATATAACGTATTACGTTATAACGTTATACCATGTAACGTGTAACGTTGTAACATTACACAAGAAAACGTTATGTTATATAACGTATTACGTTATAACGTTATACCATATAACGTATTACGTTATAACGTGTTACCATATAACGTATTACGTTATAACGTGTTACCATATAACGTATTACGTTATAACGTTATACCATATAGCGTATTACGTTACAACGTTACACCATACAACGTTATGTTATATAACGTATTCCGTTATAACGTTATACCACATAACGTAATACGTTATAACGTTATGTTATATAACGTAATACGCTACAACGTGTTACCATATAACGTATTACGTTCTAACGTTACACCATATAAAGTAAAACCATATAACGTAATACGTTATAACGTTATAGCATATAACGCATTACGTTATAACGTTACACCATACAACGTTATGTTATATAACGTATTACGTTACAACCTTATACAATATAACGTATAACGTTATGACGTTACACAAGACAACGTTATGTTATATAACGTATTACGTTATAACGTTCCACCATATAAGTTATTCCGTTATAACGTGTTACCATATAACGTATTACGTTATAACGTTATACCATATAGCGTATGACGTTACAACGTTACACCATACAACGTTATGTTATATAACGTATTACGATATAACGTTATGTTATATAACGTAATACGTTATAACGTTATGTCATATAACGTAATGCGTTAAAACGTTATGTTATATAACTTAATACGCTATAACGTGTTCCCATATAACGTATTACGTTATATCGTTATACCATATAACGTTATGTTATATAACGTAATACGTTATAACTTTATACCATATAACGTATTACGTTATGACGTTATACCATACAGCGTTATGTTATATAACGTAATACGTTATAACGTTATACCATATAACGTGTTACGTTGTAACGTTACACAAGACAACGTTATGTTATATAACGTATAAAGTTATAACGTTCCACCATATAACTTATACCGTTATAACTTTATACCATATAACGTATTACGTTATGACGATACACCATACAACGTTATGGTATATAACGTATTACGTTATAACGTTATACCATATAACGTGTTACGTTGTAACGTTACACAAGACAACGTTATGTTATTTAACGTATTACGTTATAACTTTATACCATATAACGTATTACGTTATGACGTTATACCATACAGCGTTATGTTATATAACGTAATACGTTATAACGTTATACCATATAACGTATTACGTTTTAACGTTAAACCATACAACGTTATGTTACGTAACGTAATACGTTATAACGTTATACCATATAACGTTATGTTATGTAACGTAGTACGTTATAACGTTATAACATATAACGTATTACGTTATATCGTTATACCATATAACGTTATGTTATATAACGTAATACGTTATAACTTTATACCATATAACGTATTACGTTATGACTATACACCATACAACGTTATGGTATATAACGTATTACGTTATAACGTTATACCATATAACGTGTTACGTTCTAACGTTACACAAGACAACGTTATGTTATTTAACGTATTACGTTATAACTTTATACCATATAACGTATTCCGTTATGACGTTATACCATACAACGTTATGTTACATAACGTAATACGTTATAACGTTATACCATATAACGTTATGTTATGTAACGTAGTACGTTATAACGGTATAACATATAACGCATTACGTTATATCGTTATACCATATAACGTTATGTTATATAACGTAATACGTTATAACTTTATACCATATAACGTATTACGTTATAACGTTATACCATATAACGTGTTACGTTGTAACGTTACACAAGACAACGTTATGTTATTTAACGTATTACGTTATAACGTTATACCATATAACGTAATACGTTATAACGCTATACCATATAACGTACTACGTTATAATTTTATACCATATAACGTATTACGTTAGAACGTGTTACCATATAACGTATTACGTTATAACGTTATACCATAATGCGTATTACGTTACAACGTTACACCATACAACGTTATGTTATATAACGTATTCCGTTATAACGTTATACCACATAACGTAATACGTGATAACGTTATGTTATATAACGTAATACGCTACAACGTGTTACCATATAACGTATTACGTTATGACGTTATACCATACAGCGTTATGTTACATAACGTAATACGTTATATCGTTATACCATATAACGTTATGTTATATAACGTAATACGTTATAACGCTATACCATATAACGTATTACGTTATAATTTTATACCATATAACGTATTACGTTAGAACGTAATACCATATAACGCAATAAGTTATAACGTTATACCATACAACGTATTACGTTACAACGTTACACCATACAACGTTATGTTATATAACGTATTCCGTTATAACGTTATACCACATAACGTAATACGTTATAACGTTATGTTATATAACGTAATACGCTACAACGTGTTACCATATAACGTATTACGCTCTAACGTTACACCATATAGCGTATTACGTTACAACGTTACACCATACAACGTTATGTTATATAACGTAATCCGTTATAACGTTATACCACATAACGTAATACGTTATAACGTTATGTTATATAACGTAATACGCTACAACGAGTTACCATATAACGTATTACGTTCTAACGTTACACCATATAAAGTAAAACCATATAACGTAATACGTTATAACGTTATACCATATAACGCATTACGTTATAACGTTACACCATACAACGTTATGTTATATAACGTATTACGTTACAACCTTATACAATATAACGTATAACGTTATGACGTTACACAAGACAACGTTATGTTATATAACGTATTACGTTATAACGTTCCACCATATAACTTATTCCGTTATAACGTGTTACCATATAACGTATTACGTTATAACGTTATACCATATAGCGTATGACGTTACAACGTTACACCATACAACGTTATGTTATATAACGTATTACGATATAACGGTATGTTATATAACGTAATACGTTATAACGTTATGTCATATAACGTAATGCGTTAAAACGTTATGTTATATAACTTAATACGCTATAACGTGTTCCCATATAACGTATTACGTTATATCGTTATACCATATAACGTTATGTTATATAACGTAATACGTTATAACTTTATACCATATAACGTATTACGTTATGACGTTATACCATACAGCTTATGTTATATAACGTAATACGTTATAACGTTATACCATATAACGTGTTACGTTATAACGTTAAACCATACAACGTTATGTTACGTAACGTAATACGTTATAACGTTATACCATATAACGTTATCTTATGTAACGTAGTACGTTATAACGTTATAACATATAACGTATTACGTTATATCGTTATACCATATAACGTTATCTTATATAACGTAATACGTTATAACTTTATACCATATAACGTATTACGTTATGACGATACACCATACAACGTTATGGTATATAACGTATTACGTTATAACGTTATACCATATAACGTGTTACGTTGTAACGTTACACAAGACAACGTTATGTTATTTAACGTATTACGTTATAACTTTATACCATATAACGTATTCCGTTATGACGTTATACCATACAACGTTATGTTACATAACGTAATACGTTATAACGTTATACCATATAACGTTATGTTATGTAACGTAGTACGCTATAACGGTATAACATATAACGTATTACGTTATATCGTTATACCATATAACGTTATGTTATATAACGTAATACGTTATAACTTTATACCATATAACGTATTACGTTATAACGTTATACCATATAACGTGTTACGTTGTAACGTTACACAAGACAACGTTATGTTATTTAACGTATTACGTTATAACGTTATACCATATAACGTAATACGTTATAACGTTATGTTATATAACGTAATACGCTACAACGTGTTACCATATAACGTATTACGTTCTAACGTTACACCATATAAAGTAAAACCATATAACGTAATACGTTATAACGTTATACCATATAACGCATTACGTTACAACGTTACACCATACAACGTTATGTTATATAACGTATTCCGTTATAACGTTATACCACATAACGTAATACGTTATAACGTTATGTTATATAACGTAATACGCCACAACGTGTTACCATATAACGTATTACGTTCTAACGTTACACCATATAAAGTAAAACCATATAACGTAATACGTTATAACGTTATACCATATAACGCATTACGTTATAACGTTACACCATACAACGTTATGTTATATAACGTATTACGTTACAACCTTATACAATATAACGTATAACGTTATAACGTTACACAAGACAACGTTACGTTATATAACGTATTAAGTTATAACGTTCCACCTTATAACTTATACCGTTATAACGCGTTACCATATAACGTATTACGTTATAACGTTATACCATATAGCGTATTACGTTACAACGTTACGCCATACAACGTTATGTTATATAACGTATTACGATATAACGTTACGTTATATAACGTAATACGTTATAACGTTATGTCATATAACGTAACACGTTAAAACGTTATGTTATATAACGTAATACGCTATAACGTGTTCCCATATAACGTATTACGTTATATCGTTATACCATATAACGTTATGTTATATAACGTAATACGTTATAACTTTATACCATATAACGTATTCCGTTATAACGTTATACCACATAACGTATTACGTTATAACGTTATGTTATATAACGTAATACGTTATAACGTTATGTCATATAACGTAATACGTTAAAACGTTATGTTATATAACGTAATACGCTATAACGTGTTCCCATATAACGTATTACGTTATATCGTTATACCATATAACGTTATGTTATATAACGTAATACGTTATAACTTTATACCATATAACGTATTACGTTATGACGTTATACCATACAGCGTTATGTTATATAACGTAATACGTTATAACGTTATACCATATAACGTATTACGTTATAACGTTAAACCATACAACGTTATGTTACATAACGTAATACGTTATAACGTTATACCATATAACGTTATGTTATGTAACGTAGCACGTTATAACGTTATAACATATAACGTATTACGTTATATCGTTATACCATATAACGTTATGTTATATAACGTAATACGTTATAACTTTATACCATATAACGTATTACGTTATGACGTTATACCACACAGCGTTATGTTACATAAAGTAATATGTTATAACGTTATACCATATAACGTTATGTTATATAACGTAATACGTTATAACTTTATACCATATAACGTATTACGTTATGACGTTATACCATACAGCGTTATGTTATATAACGTAATACGTTATAACGCTATACCATATAACGTATTACGTTATAATTTTATACCATATAACGTATTACGTTATAATTTTATACCATATAACGTATTACGTTAGAACGTAATACCATATAACGTATTAAGTTATAACGTTATACCATACAACGTATTACGTTATAACGATACACCATACAACGTTATGGTATATAACGTATTACGTTATAACGTGTTACCATATAACGTATTACGTTATGATGTTATACCATACAACGTTATGTTATATTACGTAATACGTTATAACGTTGTAACGTTATACCATATAACGTGTTACGTTGTACCGTTACACAAGACAACGTTATGTTATATAACGTATTACGTTACAACGTTATACCATATAACGTATTACGTTACAACGTTATACCATATAACGTATTACGTTATAACGTTACACAAGACAACGTTATGTTATATGACGTATTACGATATAACGTTATGCCATATAACGTATTACGTTATAACGTTACACCATACAACGTTATTTTATATAACGTATTCCGTTATAACGTTATACCACATAACGTATTACGTTATAACGTTATGTTATATAACGTAATACGTTATAACGTTATGTTATATAACGTAATACGTTATAACGTTATGTTATATAACGTAATACGTTATAACGTTATGTTATACAACGTAATACGCTATAACGTGTTACCATATAACGTACTACGTTATATCGTTATACCATATAACGTTATGTTATATAACGTAATACGTTGTAACTTTATACTATATAACGTATTACGTTATGACGTTATACCATACAACGTTATGTTATATAACATGATACGTTATAACGTAATACCATATAACGTATTAAGTTATAACGTTATACCATATAACGTATTACGTTCTGATGTTATACCATACAACGTTATGTTATATTACGTAATACGTTATAACGTTGTAACGTTATACCATATAACGTGTTACGTTGTACCGTTACACAAGACAACGTTATGTTATATAACGTATTACGTTACAACGTTATACCATATAACGTATTACGTTATAACGTTACACAAGACAACGTTATGTTATATGACGTATTACGATATAAAGTTATGCCATATAACGTATTACGTTATAACGTTACACCATACAACGTTATTTTATATAACGTATTCCGTTATAACGTTATACCACATAACGTATTACGTTATAACGTTATGTTATATAACGTAATACGTTATAACGTTATGTTATATAACGTAATACGTTATAACGTTATGTTATATAACGTAATACGTTATAACGTTATGTTATATAACGTAATACGCTATAACGTTAACGTGTTGCCATATAACGTACTACGTTATATCGTTATACCATATAACGTTATGTTATATAACGTAATACGTTGTAACTTTATACTATATAACGTATTACGTTATGACGTTATACCATACAACGTTATGTTATATAACATGATACGTTATAACGTAATACCACATAACGTCTTAAGTTATAACGTTATACCATATAACGTATTACGTTATGATGTTATACCATACAACGTTATGTTATATTACGTAATACGTTATAACGTTGTAACGTTATACCATATAACCTGTTACGTTGTAACGTTACACAAGACAACGTTATGTTATATAACGTATTACGTTACAACGTTATACGATATAACGTATTACGTTATAACGTTACACAAGACAACGTTATGTTATATGACGTATTACGATATAACGTTATGCCATATAACGTATTACGTTATAACGTTACACCATACAATGTTATTTTATATAACGTATTCCGTTATAACGTTATACCACATAACGTATTACGTTATAACGTTATGTTATATAACGTAATACGCTATAACGTGTTACCATATAACGTACTACGTTATATCGTTATACCATATAACGTATTACGTTATAACGTTATACTATATAATGTTATGCTATATAACGTAATACCATATAACGTATTACGTTCTAGCGTTACACAAGACAACGTTATGTTATATAACGTATTACGATATAACGTTATGTTATATAACGTAATACGTTATAACATTATGTCATATAACGTAATACGTTATAACGTTATGTCATGTAACGTAATACGTTAAAACGTTATGTTATATAACGTAATACGCTATAACGTGTTCCCATATAACGTATTACGTTATATCGTTATACCATATAACGTTATGTTATATAACGTAATACGTTATAACTTTATACCATATAACGTATTACGTTATGACGTTATACCATACAGCGTTATGTTATATAACGTAATACGTTATAACGTTATACCATATAACGTATTACGTTATAACGTTAAACCATACAACGTTATGTTACATAACGTAATACGTTATAACGTTATACCATATAACGTAATGTTATGTAACGTAGTACGTTATAACGTTATAACATATAACGTATTACGTTATATCGTTATACCATATAACATTATGTTATATGACGTAATACGTTATAACTTTATACCATATAACGTATTACGTTATGACGTTTTACCATACAGCGTTATGTTACATAACGTAATACGTTACAACTCTATACCATATAACGTTATGTTATATAACGTAATACGTTATAACTCTATACCATATAACATATTACGTTATGACGTTATACCATACAGCGTTATGTTATATAACGTAATACGTTATAACGTTATACCATATAACGTATTACGTGATAACGTTATACCATATAACGTATTACGTTATAACGTTATACTATATAATGTTATGCTATATAACGTAATACCATATAACGTATTACGTTCTAGCGTTACACAAGACAACGTTATGTTATATAACGTATTACGTTATAACGTTATACCATATAACGTATTACGTTCTAACGTTACACAAGACATCGTTATGTTATATAACGTATTACGTTATAACGTTACACCATATAACTTATTCCGTTATAACGTGTTACCATATAACGTATTACGTTATAACGTTATACCATATAGCGTATTACGTTACAACGTTACACCATACAACGTTATGTTATATAACGTATTACGATATAACGTTATGTTATACAACGTAATATGTTATAACGTTATGTTATATAACGTAATACGTTATAACGTTATGTCATATAACGTAATACGTTAAAACGTTATGTTATATAACGTAATACGTTATAACGTTATGTTATATAACGTAATACGTTATAACGTTATGTTATATAACGTAATACGTTATAACGTTATGTTATATAACGTAATACGTTATAACGTTATGTTATATAACGTAATACGCGATAACGTGTTACCATATAACGTACTACGTTATATCGTTATACAATATAACGTTATGTTATATAACGTAATACGTTATAACTTTATACTATATAACGTATTACGTTATGACTTTATACCATACAACGTTATGTTATATAACGTAATACGTTATAACGTTATACCATATAACGTATTACGTGATAACGTTATACCATATAACGTATTACGTTATAACGTTATACTATATAATGTTATGCTATATAACGTAATACCATATAACGTATTACGTTCTAGCGTTACACAAGACAACGTTATGTTATATAACGTATTACGTTATAACGTTATACCATATAACGTATTACGTTCTAACGTTACACAAGACATCGTTATCTTATATAACGTATTACGTTATAACGTTACACCATATAACTTATTCCGTTATAACGTGTTACCATATAACGTATTACGTTATATCGTTATAACATATAACTTATTACGTTACAACGTTACACCATACAACGTTATGTTATATAACGTATTACGATATAACGTTATGTTATATAACGTAATACGTTATAACATTATGTCATATAACGTAATACGTTATAACGTTATGTCACATAACGTAATACGTTAAAACGTTATGTTATATAACGTAATACGCTGTAACGTGTTCCCATATAACGTATTACGTTATATCGTTATACCATATAACGTTATGTTATATAACGTAATACGTTATAACTTTATACCATATAACGTATTACGTTATGACGTTATACCATACAGCGTTATGTTATATAACGTAATACGTTATAACGTTATACCATATAACGTATTACGTTATAACGTTAAACCATACAAAGTTATGTTACATAACGTAATACGTTATAACGTTATACCATATAACGTAATGTTATGTAACGTAGTACGTTATAACGTTATAACATATAACGTATTACGTTATATCGTTATACCATATAACATTATGTTATATGACGTAATACGTTATAACTTTATACCATATAACGTATTACGTTATGACGTTTTACCATACAGCGTTATGTTACATAACGTAATACGTTACAACTTTATACCATATAACGTTATGTTATATAACGTAATACGTTATAACTCTATACCATATAACATATTACGTTATGACGTTATACCATACAGCGTTATGTTACATAACGTAATACGTTATAACGTTATACCATATAACGTTATGTTTTATAACGTAATACGTTATAACTTTATACTATATAACGTATTACCGTATGACTTTATACCATACAACGTTATGTTATATAACGTAATACGTTATAACGTTATACCATATAACGTATTACGTGATAACGTTATACCATATAACGTATTACGTTATAACGTTATACTATATAATGTTATGCTATATAACGTAATACCATATAACGTATTACGTTCTAGCGTTACACAAGACAACGTTATGTTATATAACGTATTACGTTATAACGTTATACCATATAACGTATTACGTTCTAACGTTACACAAGACATCGTTATGTTATATAACGTATTACGTTATAACGTTACACCATATAACTTATTCCGTTATAACGTGTTACCATATAACGTATTACGTTATAACGTTATACCATATAGCGTATTACGTTACAACGTTACACCATACAACGTTATGTTATATAACGTATTACGATATAACGTTATGTTATATAACGTAATACGTTATAACGTTATGTTATATAACGTAATACGTTATAACGTTATGTCATATAACGTAATACGTTAAAACGTTATGTTATATAACGTAATACGCTATAACGTGTTCCCATATAACTTATTACGTTATATCGTTATACCATATAACGTTATGTTATATAACGTAATACGTTATAACTGTATACCATATAACGTATTACGTTATGACGTTATACCATACAGCCTTATGTTATATAACGTAATACGTTATAACGTTATACCATATAACGTATTACGTTATAACGTTAAACCATACAACGTTATGTTACATAACGTAATACGTTATAACGTTATACCATATAACGTTATGTTATATAACGTATTACGTTATAACGTTACACCATATAACTTATTCCGTTATAACGTGTTACCATATAACGTATTACGTTATATCGTTATACCATATAACGTATTACGTTACGACGTTACACCATACAACGTTATGTTATATAACGTATTACGATATAACGTTATGTTATATAACGTAATACGTTATAACATTATGTCATATAACGTAATACGTTATAACGTTATGTCATATAACGTAATACGTTAAAACGTTATGTTATATAACGTAATACGCTATAACGTGTTCCCATATAACGTATTACGTTATATCGTTATACCATATAACGTTATGTTATATAACGTAATACGTTATAACTTTATACCATATAACGTATTACGTTATGACGTTATACCATACAGCGTTATGTTATATAACGTAATACGTTATAACGTTATACCATATAACGTATTTCGTTATAACGTTAAACCATACAACGTTATGTTACATAACGTAATACGTTATAACGTTATACCATATAACGTAATGTTATGTAACGTAGTACGTTATAACGTTATAACATATAACGTATTACGTTATATCGTTATACCATATAACGTTATGTTATATAACGTAATACGTTATAACTCTATACCATATAACATATTACGTTATGACGTTATACCATACAACGTTATGTTATATAACGTAATACGTTATAACGTTATACCATATAACGTATTACGTGATAACGTTATACCATATAACGTATTACGTTATAACGTTATACTATATAATGTTATGCTATATAACGTAATACCATATAACGTATTACGTTCTAGCGTTACACAAGACAACGTTATGTTATATAACGTATTACGTTATAACGTTATACCATATAACGTATTACGTTCTAACGTTACACAAGACATCGTTATGTTATATAACGTATTACGTTATAACGTTACACCATATAACTTATTCCGTTATAACGTGTTACCATATAACGTATTACGTTATAACGTTATACCATATAGCGTATTACGTTACAACGTTACACCATACAACGTTATGTTATATAACGTATTACGATATAACGTTATGTTATATAACGTAATACGTTATAACGTTATGTTATATAACGTAATACGTTATAACGTTATGTCATATAACGTAATACGTTAAAACGTTATGTTATATAACGTAATACGCTATAACGTGTTCCCATATAACTTATTACGTTATATCGTTATACCATATAACGTTATGTTATATAACGTAATACGTTATAACTTTATACCATATAACGTATTACGTTATGACGTTATACCATACAGCCTTATGTTATATAACGTAATACGTTATAACGTTATACCATATAACGTATTACGTTATAACGTTAAACCATACAACGTTATGTTACATAACGTAATACGTTATAACGTTATACCATATAACGTTATGTTATATAACGTATTACGTTATAACGTTACACCATATAACTTATTCCGTTATAACGTGTTACCATACAACGTATTACGTTATAACTATACACCATACAACGTTATGGTATATAACGTATTACGTTATAACGTGTTACCATATAACGTATTACGTTATGATGTTATACCATACAACGTTATGTTATATTACGTAATACGTTATAACGTTGTAACGTAATACCATATAACGTGTTACGTTGTACCGTTACACAAGACAACGTTATGTTATATAACGTATTACGTTACAACGTTATACCATATAACGTATTACGTTATAACGTTACACAAGACAACGTTATGTTATATGACGTATTACGATATAACGTTATGCCATATAACGTATTACGTTATAACGTTACACCATACAACGTTATTTTATATAACGTATTCCGTTATAACGTTATACCACATAACGTATTACGTTATAACGTTATGTTATATAACGTAATACGTTATAACGTTATGTTATATAACGTAATACGTTATAACGTTATGTTATATAACGTAATACGTTATAACGTTATGTTATATAACGTAATACGCTATAACGTGTTACCATATAACGTACTACGTTATATCGTTATACCATATAACGTTATGTTATATAACGTAATACGTTGTAACTTTATACTATATAACGTATTACGTTATGACGTTATACCATACAACGTTATGTTATATAACATGATACGTTATAACGTAATACCATATAACGTATTAAGTTATAACGTTATACCATATAACGTATTACGTTATTATGTTATACCATACAACGTTATGTTATATTACGTAATACGTTATAACGTTGTAACGTTATACCATATAACGTGTTACGTTGTACCGTTACACAAGACAACGTTATGTTATATAACGTATTACGTTACAACGTTATACCATATAACGTATTACGTTATAACGTTACACAAGACAACGTTATGTTATATGACGTATTACGATATAACGTTATGCCATATAACGTATTACGTTATAACGTTACACCATACAATGTTATTTTATATAACGTATTCCGTTATAACGTTATACCACAAAACGTATTACGTTATAACGTTATGTTATATAACGTAATACGCGATAACGTGTTACCATATAACGTACTACGTTATATCGTTATACCATATAACGTTATGTTATATAACGTACTACGTTATAAATTTATACTATATAACGTATTACGTTATGACTTTATACCATACAACGTTATGTTATATAACGTAATACGTTATAACGTTATACCATATAACGTATTACGTGATAACGTTATACCATATAACGTATTACGTTATAACGTTATACTATATAATGTTATGCTATATAACGTAATACCATATAACGTATTACGTTCTAGCGTTACACAAGACAACGTTATGTTATATAACGTATTACGTTATAACGTTATACCATATAACGTATTACGTTCTAACGTTACACAATACATCGTTATGTTATATAACGTATTACGTTATAACGTTACACCATATAACTTATTCCGTTATAACGTGTTACCATATAACGTATTACGTTATATCGTTATAACATATAACTTATTACGTTACAACGTTACACCATACAACGTTATGTTATATAACGTATTGCGATATAACGTTATGTTATATAACGTAATACGTTATAACATTATGTCATATAACGTAATACGTTATAACGTTATGTCATATAACGTAATACGTTAAAACGTTATGTTATATAACGTAATACGCTATAACGTGTTACCATATAACGTAATACGTTATATCGTTATACCATATAACGTTATGTTATATAACGTAATACGTTATAACTTTATACCATATAACGTATTATGTTATGACGTTATACCATACAGCGTTATGTTATATAACGTAATACGTTATAACGTTATACCATATAACGTATTACGTTATAACGTTAAACCATACAACGTTATGTTACATAACGTAATACGTTATAACGTTATACCATATAACGTAATGTTATGTAACGTAGTACGTTATAACGTTATAACATATAACGTATTACGTTATATCGTTATACCATATAACATTATGTTATATGACGTAATACGTTATAACTTTATACCATATAACGTATTACGTTATGACGTTTTACCATACAGCGTTATGTTACATAACGTAATACGTTACAACTTTATACCATATAACGTTATGTTATATAACGTAATACATTATAACTCTATACCATATAACATATTACATAAAGGATACACCCTAACAAGCACGAAGATGGAACCCCATTGGGGGTAGCCACCCACATGTTATATTAGTAAACAGCTATAACATTTTACCAAATGTCCTACTGGACAAATTGTAAAATTTAAAGCAAATAAATAAAAAAAAAAAAAAAAAATATAACATATTACGTTATGACGTTATACCATACAGCGTTATGTTACATAACGTAATACGTTATAACGTTATACCATATAACGTTATGTTATATAACGTAATACGTTATAACTTTATACTATATAACGTATTACCGTATGACTTTATACCATACAACGTTATGTTATATAACGTAATACGTTATAACGTTATACCATATAACGTATTACGTGATAACGTTATACCATATAACGTATTACGTTATAACGTTATACTATATAATGTTATGCTATATAACGTAATACCATATAACGTATTACGTTCTAGCGTTACACAAGACAACGTTATGTTATATAACGTATTACGTTATAACGTTATACCATATAACGTATTACGTTCTAACGTTACACAAGACATCGTTATGTTATATAACGTATTACGTTATAACGTTACACCATATAACTTATTCCGTTATAACGTGTTACCATATAACGTATTACGTTATAACGTTATACCATATAGCGTATTACGTTACAACGTTACACCATACAACGTTATGTTATATAACGTATTACGATATAACGTTATGTTATATAACGTAATACGTTATAACGTTATGTTATATAACGTAATACGTTATAACGTTATGTTATATAACGTAATACGTTAAAACGTTATGTTATATAACGTAATACGCTATAACGTGTTCCCATATAACTTATTACGTTATATCGTTATACCATATAACGTTATGTTATATAACGTAATACGTTATAACTTTATACCATATAACGTATTACGTTATGACGTTATACCATACAGCCTTATGTTATATAACGTAATACGTTATAACGTTATACCATATAACGTATTACGTTATAACGTTAAACCATACAACGTTATGTTACATAACGTAATACGTTATAACGTTATACCATATAACGTTATGTTATATAACGTATTACGTTATAACGTTACACCATATAACTTATTCCGTTATAACGTGTTACCATATAACGTATTACGTTATATCGTTATACCATATAACGTATTACGTTACAACGTTACACCATACAACGTTATGTTATATAACGTATTACGATATAACGTTATGTTATATAACGTAATACGTTATAACATTATGTCATATAACGTAATACGTTATAACGTTATGTCATATAACGTAATACGTTAAAACGTTATGTTATATAACGTAATACGCTATAACGTGTTCCCATATAACGTATTACGTTATATCGTTATACCATATAACGTTATGTTATATAACGTAATACGTTATAACTTTATACCATATAACGTATTACGTTATGACGTTATACCATACAGCGTTATGTTATATAACGTAATACGTTATAACGTTATACCATATAACGTATTACGTTATAACGTTAAACCATACAACGTTATGTTACATAACGTAATACGTTATAACGTTATACCATATAACGTAATGTTATGTAACGTAGTACGTTATAACGTTATAACATATAACGTATTACGTTATATCGTTATACCATATAACGTTATGTTATATAACGTAATACGTTATAACTCTATACCATATAACATATTACGTTATGACGTTATACCATACAACGTTATGTTATATAACGTAATACGTTATAACGTTATACCATATAACGTATTACGTGATAACGTTATACCATATAACGTATTACGTTATAACGTTATACTATATAATGTTATGCTATATAACGTAATACCATATAACGTATTACGTTCTAGCGTTACACAAGACAACGTTATGTTATATAACGTATTACGTTATAACGTTATACCATATAACGTATTACGTTCTAACGTTACACAAGACATCGTTATGTTATATAACGTATTACGTTATAACGTTACACCATATAACTTATTCCGTTATAACGTGTTACCATATAACGTATTACGTTATAACGTTATACCATATAGCGTATTACGTTACAACGTTACACCATACAACGTTATGTTATATAACGTATTACGATATAACGTTATGTTATATAACGTAATACGTTATAACGTTATGTTATATAACGTAATACGTTATAACGTTATGTCATATAACGTAATACGTTAAAACGTTATGTTATATAACGTAATACGCTATAACGTGTTCCCATATAACTTATTACGTTATATCGTTATACCATATAACGTTATGTTATATAACGTAATACGTTATAACTTTATACCATATAACGTATTACGTTATGACGTTATACCATACAGCCTTATGTTATATAACGTAATACGTTATAACGTTATACCATATAACGTATTACGTTATAACGTTAAACCATACAACGTTATGTTACATAACGTAATACGTTATAACGTTATACCATATAACGTTATGTTATATAACGTATTACGTTATAACGTTACACCATATAACTTATTCCGTTATAACGTGTTACCATATAACGTATTACGTTATATCGTTATACCATATAACGTATTACGTTACAACGTTACACCATACAACGTTATGTTATATAACGTATTACGATATAACGTTATGTTATATAACGTAATACGTTATAACATTATGTCATATAACGTAATACGTTATAACGTTATGTCATATAACGTAATACGTTAAAACGTTATGTTATATAACGTAATACGCTATAACGTGTTCCCATATAACGTATTACGTTATATCGTTATACCATATAACGTTATGTTATATAACGTAATACGTTATAACTTTATAACATATAACGTATTACGTTATGACGTTATACCATACAGCGTTATGTTATATAACGTAATACGTTATAACGTTATGTTATATAACGCATTACGTTATAACGTTACACAAGACAACGTTATGTTATAGAACGTATTACGATATAACGTTATACCATATAACGTATTACGTTATAACGTTACACAAGACAACGTTATGTTATATAACGTATTACGTTATAACGTTATACCATGTAACGTATTACGTTATAACGTTATGTTATATAACTTAATACGTTATAACGTTATGTTATATAACGTAATACGTTATAACGTTATACCATATAACGTAATACGTTATAACGTCATACCATATAACGTTATGCTATATAACGTAATACGTTATAACGTTATACCATGTAACGTTATGTTATATAACGTATTCCGTTATAACGTTATACCATATAACGTATTACGTTATAACGTTATGCCATATAACGTATTACGTTATAACGTTATGTTATATAACTTAATACGTTATAACGTTATACCATGTAACGTTATGTTATGTAACGTTGTACGATATAACGGTATGTTATATAACGTAATACGTTATAGCGTTATGTTATATAACTTAATACGTTATAACGTTATACCATATAACCTAATACGTTATAACGTTATGTTATATAACGTATTACGTTATAACGTTGCGCAAGACAACGTTATGTTATATAACGTTTTACGATACAACGTTATACCATATAACGTATTACGTTATAACGTTACACAAGACAACGTTATGTTATATAACGTATTACGTTATTACGTTATACCATATAACGTATTACGTTATATCGCGTTGCCATATAACGTATTACGTTATAACGTTATACCATATAGAGTACTGCGTTACAACGTTACACCATACAACGTTATGTTATATAACGTATTCCGTTATAACGTTATACTATATAACGTTTTATGTTATAACGCTATGTTATATAACGTAATACGTTATAACGTTATGTTATATAACGTAATACGCTATAGCGTTATGTTATATAACGTAATACGTTATAACGTTATGTTATATAACGTAATACGTTATAACGTTATACCATATAACGTATTACGTAATAACGTTATGATATATAACTTAATACGTTATAACGTTATGCCATATAACGTATTACGTTATAACGTTATGTTATATAACTTAATACGTTATAACGTTATGTTATATAACGTAATACGTTATAACGTTATACCATATAACGTGTTACGTTATAACGTTATACCATTTAACGTATTACGTTATAACGTTATACCAAATAACGTTATGTTATATAACGTATTACGTTATAACGTATTACGTTATAAAGTTATACCAAATAACGTTATGTTATATAACGTATTACGTTATAACGTTATACCATATAACGTATTACGTTATAACGTTATACCATATAACGTATTACGTTATAACGTTATGATATATAACTTAATACGTTATAACGTTATGTTATATAACTTAATACGTTATAACGTTATGTTATATAACGTAATACGTTATAACGTTATACCATATAACGTAATACGTTATAAGGTCATACCATATTGCGTATTACGTTACAACGTTACACCATACAACGATATGTTATATAACGTATTCCGTTATAACGTTATACCATATATTACGTTATAACGTTATGTTATATATCGTAATACGTTATAACGTTATGTTATATAACGTAATACGTTATAACGTTATGTTATATAACGTAATACGTTATAACGTTATGTTATATAACGTAATACGTTATAACGTTATACCATATAACGTAATACGTTATAACGTTATGTTATATAACGCATTACGTTATAACGTTACACAAGACAACGTTATGTTATATAACGTATTACGTTATAACTTTATGTTATATAACTTAATACGTTATAACGTTATGTTATATAACGTAATACGTTATAACGTTATACCATATAACGTAATACGTTATAACGTTATACCATATAACGTATTACGTTATAACGTTATACCATATAACGTGTTACGTTATAACGTTATACCATATAACGTATTACGTTATAACGTTATACCAAATAACGTTATGTTATATAACGTATTACGTTATAACGTATTACGTTATAAAGTTATACCAAATAACGTTATGTTATATAACGCAATACGTTATAGCGTTATGTTATATAACGTAATACGTTATACCGTTATGTTATATAACGTAATACGTTATAACGTTATACCATATAACGTTATGTTATATAACGTAATACGTTATAACGTTATAGCATATAACGTAATACGTTATAACGTTATTCCATATAGCGTATTACGTTACAGCGTTACACCATACAACGTTATGTTATATAACGTATTCCGGTATAACGTTATACCATATAACGTATTACGTTATAACGTTATGCCATATAACGTAATACGTTATAACGTTATGCCATATAACGTATTACGTTATAACGTTATGTTATATAACTTAATACGTTATAACGTTATGTTATATAACGTAATACGGTATATCGTTATACCATATAACGTTATGTTATATAACGTAATACGTTATAACATTATACCATGTAACGTTATGTTATATAACGTATTACGTTATAACGTTATGTTATATAACGTAATATGTTATAACGGTATGTTATATAACGTAATACGTTATAACGTGGTGCCATATAACGCATTACGTTATAACGGTAAAACATACAACCTTATGTTATATAACGTATTACGTTATAACGTTATACCATATAACGTGTTACGTTATAACGTTGTACCATGTAACGTATTACGTTATAACGTTATAATATATAACTTAATACGTTATAACGTTATGTTATATAACTTAATACGTTATAGCGTTATGTTATATAACGTAATACGTTATAACGTTATACCATATAACGTAATACGTTATAACGTCATACCATATAACGTTATGTTATATAACGTAATACGTTATAACGTTATACCATGTAACGTGTTACGTTATAACGTTATACCATTTAACGTATTACGTTATAACGTTATACCAAATAACGTTATGTTATATAACGTATTACGTTATAACGTATTACGTTATAAAGTTATACCAAATAACGTTATGTTATATAACGTATTACGTTATAACGTTATACCATATAACGTATTACGTTATAACGTTATACCATATAACGTATTACGTTATAACGTTATGATATATAACTTAATACGTTATAACGTTATGTTATATAACTTAATACGTTATAACGTTATGTTATATAACGTAATACGTTATAACGTTATACCATATAACGTAATACGTTATAAGGTCATACCATATTGCGTATTACGTTACAACGTTACACCATACAACGATATGTTATATAACGTATTCCGTTATAACGTTATACCATATATTACGTTATAACGTTATGTTATATAACGTAATACGTTATAACGTTATGTTATATAACGTAATACGTTATAACGTTATGTTATATAACGTAATACGTTATAACGTTATACCATATAACGTAATACGTTATAACGTTATGTTATATAACGCATTACGTTATAACGTTACACAAGACAACGTTATGTTATATAACGTATTACGTTATAACTTTATGTTATATAACTTAATACGTTATAACGTTATGTTATATAACGTAATACGTTATAACGTTATACCATATAACGTAATACGTTATAACGTTATACCATATAACGTAATACGTTATAACGTTATACCATATAACGTGTTACGTTATAACGTTATACCATATAACGTGTTACGTTATAACGTTATACCATAAAACGTATTACGTTATAACGTTATACCAAATAACGTTATGTTATATAACGTATTACGTTATAACGTATTACGTTATAAAGTTATACCAAATAACGTTATGTTATATAACGCAATACGTTATAGCGTTATGTTATATAACGTAATACGTTATACCGTTATGTTATATAACGTAATACGTTATAACATTATGTTATATAACGTAATACGCTATAGCGTTATGTTATATAACGTAATACGTTATAACGTTATGTTATATAACGTAATACGTTATAACGTTATACCATATAACGTAATACGTTATAACGTTATGTTATATAACGCATTACGTTATAACGTTACACAAGACAACGTTATGTTATATAACGTATTACGATATAACGTTATACCATATAACGTATTACGTTATAACGTTACACAAGACAACGTTATGTTATACAACGTATTACGTTATGACGTTATGCCATATAACGTATTACGTTATAACGCGTTACCATACAACGTATTGCGTTATAACGTTATACCATATAGAGTCCTGCGTTACAACGTTACACCATACAACGTTATGTTATATAACGTATTCCGTTATAACGTTATACCATATAACGTTTTATGTTATAACGTAATGTTATATAACGTAATACGTTATAACGTTATGTTATATAACGTAATACGTTATAACATTATGTTATATAACGTAATACGTTATAGCGTTATGTTATATAACGTAATACGTTATAACGTTATGTTATATAACGTAATACGCTATAACGTTATACCATATAACGTATTACGTTATAACGTTATGATATATAACTTAATACGTTATAACGTTATGTTATATAACTTAATGCGTTATAACGATATGTTATATAACGTAATACGTTATAACGTTATACCATATAACGTAATAAGTTATAACGTTATTCCATATAGCGTATTACGTTACAACGTTACACCATACAACGCTATGTTATATAACGTATTCCGTTATAACGCCATACCATATAACGTATAACGTTATAACGTTATGCCATATAACGTATTACGTTATAACGTTATGTTATATAACGTAATACGTTATAACGTTATGTTATATAACGTAATACGTTTATAACGTTATACCATATAACGTAATACGTTATAACGTTATGTTATATAACGCATTACGTTATAACGTTACACAAGACAACGTTATGTTATATAACGTATTACGATATAACGTTATGTTATATAACGTAATACGTTATAACGTTATGTTATATAACGTAATACGTTATAACGTTATACCATATAACGTAATACGTTATAACGTTATGTTATATAACGCATTACGTTATAATGTTACACAAGACAACGTTATGTTATATAACGTATTACGATATAACGTTATACCATATAACGTATTACGTTATAACGTTACACAAGACAACGTTATGTTATATAACGTATTACGTTATAACGTTACACAGGACAACGTTATGTTATATAACGTAATACGTTATAACGTTATGTTATATAACGTAATACGTTATAACATTATGTTATATAACGTAATACGTTATAGCGTTATGTTATATAACGTAATACGTTATAACGTTATGTTATATAACGTAATACGCTATAACGTTATACCATATAACGTATTACGTTATAACGTTATGATATATAACTTAATACGTTATAACGTTATGTTATATAACTTAATACGTTATAACGATATGTTATATAACGTAATACGTTATAACGTTATACCATATAACGTAATAAGTTATAACGTTATTCCATATAGCGTATTACGTTACAACGTTACACCATACAACGTTATGTTATATAACGTATTCCGTTATATCGCCATACCATATAACGTATAACGTTATAACGTTATGCCATATAACGTATTACGTTATAACGTTATGTTATATAACTTAATACGTTATAACGTTATGTTATATAACGTAATACGTTATAACGTTATACCATATAACGTAATACGTTATAACGTTATACCATATAGCGTATTACGTTACAACGTTACACCATACAACGTTATGTTATATAACGTATTCAGTTATAACGTTATACCATGTAACGTATTACGTTATAACGTTATGTTATATAACGTAATATGTTATAACGGTATGTTATATAACGTAATACGTTATAACGTGGTGCCATATAACGCATTACGTTATTACGGTAGAACATACAACCTTATGTTATATAACGTATTACGTTATAACGTTATGTTATATAACGTAATACGTTATAACGTTATACCATATAACGTAATACGTTATAACGTTATACCATATAGCGTATTACGTTACAACGTTACACCATACAACGTTATGTTATATAACGTATTCCGTTATAACGTTATACCATATAACGTATTACGTTATAACGTTATGATATATAACTTAATACGTTATAACGTTATGTTATATAACTTAATACGTTATAACGATATGTTATATAACGTAATACGTTATAACGTTATACCAGATAACGTAATAAGTTATAACGTTATTCCATATAACGTATTACGTTATAACGTTATACCATATAACGTATTACGTTATAACGTTGTACCATATAACGTATTACGTTATAACGTTATGATATATAACTTAATACGTTATAACGTTATGTTATATAACTTAATACGTTATAACGTTATGTTATATAACGTAATACGTTATAACGTTATACCATATAACGTAATACGTTATAACGTCATACCATATAACGTTATGTTATATAACGTAATACGTTATAACGTTATACCATGTAACGTATTACGTTATAACGTTATGTTATATAACTTAATACGTTATAACGTTATGTTATATAACGTAATACGTTATAACGTTATGTTATATAACGTATTACGTTATAACGTTACACAGGACAACGTTATGTTATATAACGTATTACGTCATAACGTTATACAATATTACGTTATGTTATATAACGTAATACGTTATAACGATATACCAAATAACGTTATGTTATATAACGTAATATGCCATAACGATATACGATATAACGTATTACGTTATAACGTTATACCATATAACGTTATGTTATATAACATAATACGTTCTAACGTTATACCATGTAACGAATTACGTTAGAACGTTATACCATATAAGGTTATGTTATATAACATAATACGTTATAACGTTATACCATGTAACGAATTACGTTAGAACGTTATACCATATAAGGTTATGTTATATAACGTAATACGTTATATCGTGGTGCCATATAACACATTACGTTATTACGGTAGAACATACAACCTTATGTTATATAACGTATTACGTTATAACGTTATGTTATATAACGTAATACGTTATAACGTTATACCATATAACGTATTACGTTATAATGTTATGATTTATAACTTAATACGTTATAACGTTATGTTATATAACTTAATACGTTATAACGATATGTTATATAACGTAATACGTTATAACGTTATACCATATAACGTAATAAGTTATAACGTTATTCCATATAACGTATTACGTTATAACGTTATACCATATAACGTATTACGTTATAACGTTGTACCATATAACGTATTACGTTATAACGTTATGATATATAACTTAATACGTTATAACGTTATGTTATATAACTTAATACGTTATAACGTTATGTTATATAACGTAATACGTTATAACGTTATACCATATAACGTAATACGTTATAACGTCATACCATATAACGTTATGTTATATAACGTAATACGTTATAACGTTATACCATGTAACGTTATGTTATATAACGTTGTACGATATAACGGTATGTTATATAACGTAATACGTTATAGCGTTATGTTATATAACGTAATACGTTATAACGTTATACCATATAACGTAATACGTTATAACGTTATGTTATATAACGTATTACGTTATAACGTTACACAAGACAACGTTATGTTATATAACGTATTACGATATAACGTTATACCATATAACGTATTACGTTATAACGTTACACAAGACAACGTTATGTTATATAACGTATTACGTCATAACGTTATACCATATAACGTTATGTTATATAACGTAATATGCTATAACGACATACGATATAACGTATTACGTTATAACGTTATACCATATAACGTATTACCTTATAAAGTTATAGCATATAACGTATTACGTTATAACGGTATGTTATATAACGTAATACGTTATAACATTATACCATATAACGTTATGTTATATAACTTAATATGTTATAACGTTATGTTATATAACATAATACGTTATAACGTTATACCATATAACGTAATACGTTATAACGATATTTTATATAACGTAATACGTTATAACGTTATACCATATAACGTAATACGTTATAACGTTATTCCATATCGCGTATTACGTTACAACGTTACACCATACAACGATATGTTATATAACGTATTCCGTTATAACGTTATACCAAATAACGTATTACGTTATAACGTTATGTTATATAACGTAATACGTTATAACGTTATGTTATATAACGTAATACGTTATAACGTTATGTTATATAACGTAATACGTTATAACGTTATGTTATATAACGTAATACGTTTTAACGTTATACCATATAACGTAATACGTTATAACGTTATGTTATATAACGCTTTACGTTATAACGTTACACAAGACAACGTTATGTTATATAACGTATTACGATATAACGTTATACCATATAACGTATTACGTTATAACGTTACACAAGACAACGTTATGTTATATAACGTATTACGTCATAACGTTATACCATATAACGTTATGTTATATAACGTAATATGCTATAACGACATACGATATAACGTATTACGTTATAACGTTATACCATATAACGTATAACCTTATAACGTTATGCCATATAACGTATTACGTTGTAACGTTATGTTATATAGCGTAATACGTTATATCGTTATACCATATAACGTTATGTTATATAACTTAATACGTTATAACGTTATGTTATATAACATAATACGTTATAACGTTATACCATATAACGTAATACGTTATAACGATATGTTATATAACGTAATACGTTATAACGTTATACCATATAACGTAATACGTTATAACGTTATTCCATATCGCGTATTACGTTACAACGTTACACCATACAACGATATGTTATATAACGTATTCCGTTATAACGTTATACCAAATAACGTATTACGTTATAACGTTATGTTATATAACGTAATACGTTATAACGTTATGTTATATAACGTAATACGTTATAACGTTATGTTATATAACGTAATACGTTATAACGTTATGTTATATAACGTAATACGTTATATCGTTATACCATATAACGTTATGTTATATAACATAATACGTTATAACGTTATACCATGTAACGAATTACGTTAGAACGTTATACCATATAAGGTTATGTTATATAACGTAATACGTTATAACGTTATACCATATAACGTAATACGTTATAACGTTATACCATATAGCGTATTACGTTGCAACGTTACACCATACAACGTTATGTTATATAACGTATTCCGTTATAACGTTATACCATGTAACGTATTACGTTATAACGTTATGTTATATAACGCAATATGTTATAACGGTATGTTATATAACGTAATACGTTATAACGTGGTGCCATATAACGCATTACGTTATTACGGTAGAACATACAACCTTATGTTATATAACGTATTACGTTATAACGTTATGTTATATAACGTAATACGTTATAACGTTATACCAAATAACGTAATACGTTATAACGTTATACCATATAGCGTATTACGTTACAACGTTACACCATACAACGTTATGTTATATAACGTATTCCGTTATAACGTTATGTTATATAACGTATTCCGTTATAACGTTATACCATATAACGTATTACGTTATAACGTTATGATATATAACTTAATACGTTATAACGTTATGTTATATAACTTAATACGTTATAACGATATGTTATATAACGTAATACGTTATAACGTTATACCATATAACGTAATAAGTTATAACGTTATTCCATATAACGTATTACGTTATAACGTTATACCATATAACGTATTACGTTATAACGTTGTACCATATAACGTATTACGTTATAACGTTATGATATATAACTTAATACGTTATAACGTTATGTTATATAACTTAATACGTTATAACGTTATGTTATATAACGTAATACGTTATAACGTTATACCATATAACGTAATACGTTATAACGTCATACCATATAACGTTATGTTATATAACGTAATACGTTATAACGTTATGTTATATAACGTAATAAGCTATAACGTTATACCATATAACGTATTACGTTATAACGTTATGATATATAACTTAATACGTTATAACGTTATGTTATATAACTTAATACGTTATAACGATATGTTATATAACGTAATACGTTATAACGTTATACCATATAACGTAATAAGTTATAACGTTATTCCATATAGCGTATTACGTTACAACGTTACACCATACAACGTTATGTTATATAACGTATTCCGTTATAACGCCATACCATATAACGTATAACGTTATAACGTTATGCCATATAACGTATTACGTTATAACGTTATGTTATATAACTTAATACGTTATAACGTTATGTTATATAACGTAATACGTTATAACGTTATACCATATAACGTAATACGTTATAACGTTATACCATATAGCGTATTACGTTACAACGTTACACCATACAACGTTATGTTATATAACGTATTCCGTTATAACGTTATACCATGTAACGTATTACGTTATAACGTTATGTTATATAACGTAATATGTTATAAAGGTATGTTATATAACGTAATACGTTATAACGTGGTGCCATATAACGCATTACGTTATTACGGTAGAACATACAACCTTATGTTATATAACGTATTACGTTATAACGTTATACCATATAACGTAATACGTTATAACGTCTTACCATATAGCGTATTACGTTACAACGTTACACCATACAACGTTATGTTATATAACGTATTCCGTTATAACGTTATACCATATAACGTATTACGTTATAACGTTATGATATATAACTTAATACGTTATAACGTTATGTTATATAACTTAATACGTTATAACGATATGTTATATAACGTAATACGTTATAACGTTATACCATATAACGTAATAAGTTATAACGTTATTCCATATAACGTATTACGTTATAACGTTATACCATATAACGTATTACGTTATAACGTTGTACCATATAACGTATTACGTTATAACGTTATGATATATAACTTAATACGTTATGACGTTATGTTATATAACTTAATACGTTATAACGTTATGTTATATAACGTAATACGTTATAACGTTATACCATATAACGTAATACTTATAACGTCATACCATATAACGTTATGTTATATAACGTAATACGTTATAACGTTATACCATGTAACGTATTACGTTATAACGTTATGTTATATAACTTAATACGTTATAACGTTATGTTATATAACGCAATACGTTATAACGTTATGTTATATAACGTATTACGTTATAACGTTACACAAGACAACGTTATGTTATATAACGTATTACGATACAACGTTATACCATATAACGTATTACGTTATAACGTTACACAAGACAACGTTATGTTATATAACGTATTACGTCATAACGTTATACCATATAACGTTATGTTATATAACGTAATACGTTATAACGTTATACCAAATAACGTTATGTTATATAACGTAATATGCCATAACGATATACGATATAACGTATTACGTTATAACGTTATACCATATAACGTATAACGTTATAACGTTATGCCATATAACGTATTACGTTGTAACGTTATGTTATATAACGTAATACATTATATCGTTATACCATATAACGTTATGTTATATAACATAATACGTTATAACGTTATACCATGTAACGAATTACGTTAGAACGTTATACCATATAAGGTTATGTTATATAACGTAATACGTTATATCGTTATGTTATATAACGTAATACGTTATAACGTTATGTTATACAACGTAATACGTTATAAGGTTATACCATGTAACGTTATGTTATATAACGTAGTGCGTTATAACGGTATGTTATATAACGTAATACGTTATAACGTGGTACCATATAACGTATTACGTTATAACGTTATGTTATATAACGTAATACGTTATAACGTTATGTTATATAACGTAATACGTTATAACGTTATGTTATATAACTTAATACGTTATAACGTTATGTTATATAACGCAATACGTTATAACGTTATGTTATATAACGTATTACGTTATAACGTTACACAAGACAACGTTATGTTATATAACGTATTACGATACAACGTTATACCATATAACGTATTACGTTATAACGTTACACAAGACAACGTTATGTTATATAACGTATTACGTCATAACGTTATACCATATAACGTTATGTTATATAACGTAATACGTTATAACGTTATACCAAATAACGTTATGTTATATAACGTAATATGCCATAACGATATACGATATAACGTATTACGTTATAACGTTATACCATATAACGTATAACGTTATAACGTTATGCCATATAACGTATTACGTTGTAACGTTATGTTATATAACGTAATACATTATATCGTTATACCATATAACGTTATGTTATATAACATAATACGTTATAACGTTATACCATGTAACGAATTACGTTAGAACGTTATACCATATAAGGTTATGTTATATAACGTAATACGTTATATCGTTATGTTATATAACGTAATACGTTATAACGTTATGTTATACAACGTAATACGTTATAAGGTTATACCATGTAACGTTATGTTATATAACGTAGTGCGTTATAACGGTATGTTATATAACGTAATACGTTATAACGTGGTACCATATAACGTATTACGTTATAACGTTATGTTATATAACGTAATACGTTATAACGTTATGTTATATAACGTAATACGTTATAACGTTATGTTATATAACGTAATACGTTATAACGTTATACCATATAACGTAATACGTTATAACGTTATGTTATATAACGCATTACGTTATAACGTTACACAAGACAACGTTATGTTATATAACGTATTACGATATAACGTTATACCATATAACGTATTACGTTATAACGTTACACAAGACAACGTTATGTTATACAACGTATTACGTTATAACGTTATGCCATATAACGTATTACGTTATAACGCGTTACCATACAACGTATTGCGTTATAACGTTATACCATATAGAGTCCTGCGTTACAACGTTACACCATACAACGTTATGTTATATAACGTATTCCGTTATAACGTTATACCATATAACGTTATATGTTATAACGTAATGTTATATGACGTAATACGTTATAACGTTATGTTATATAACGTAATACGTTATAACATTATGTTATATAACGTAATACGTTATAGCGTTATGTTATATAACGTAATACGTTATAACGTTATGTTATATAACGTAATAAGCTATAACGTTATACCATATAACGTATTACGTTATAACGTTATGATATATAACTTAATACGTTATAACGTTATGTTATGTAACTTAATACGTTATAACGATATGTTATATAACGTAATACGTTATAACGTTATACCATATAACGTAATAAGTTATAACGTTATTCAATATAGCGTATTACGTTACAACGTTACACCATACAACGTTATGTTATATAACGTATTCCGTTATAACGCCATACCATATAACGTATAACGTTATAACGTTATGCCATATAACGTATTACGTTATAACGTTATGTTATATAACTTAATACGTTATAACGTTATGTTATATAACGTAATACGTTATAACGTTATACCATATAACGTAATACGTTATAACGTTATACCATATAGCGTATTACGTTACAACGTTACACCATACAACGTTATGTTATATAACGTATTCCGTTATAACGTTATACCATGTAACGTATTACGTTATAACGTTATGTTATATAACGTAATATGTTATAACGGTATGTTATATAACGTAATACGTTATATCGTGGTGCCATATAACGCATTACGTTATTACGGTAGAACATACAACCTTATGTTATATAACGTATTACGTTATAACGTTATGTTATATAACGTAATACGTTATAACGTTATACCATATAACGTATTACGTTATAATGTTATGATTTATAACTTAATACGTTATAACGTTATGTTATATAACTTAATACGTTATAACGATATGTTATATAACGTAATACGTTATAACGTTATACCATATAACGTAATAAGTTATAACGTTATTCCATATAACGTATTACGTTATAACGTTATACCATATAACGTATTACGTTATAACGTTGTACCATATAACGTATTACGTTATAACGTTATGATATATAACTTAATACGTTATAACGTTATGTTATATAACTTAATACGTTATAACGTTATGTTATATAACGTAATACGTTATAACGTTATACCATATAACGTAATACGTTATAACGTCATACCATATAACGTTATGTTATATAACGTAATACGTTATAACGTTATACCATGTAACGTTATGTTATATAACGTTGTACGATATAACGGTATGTTATATAACGTAATACGTTATAGCGTTATGTTATATAACGTAATACGTTATTACGTTATACCATATAACGTAATACGTTATAACGTTATGTTATATAACGTATTACGTTATAACGTTACACAAGACAACGTTATGTTATATAACGTATTACGATATAACGTTATACCATATAACGTATTACGTTATAACGTTACACAAGACAACGTTATGTTATATAACGTATTACGTCATAACGTTATACCATATAACGTTATGTTATATAACGTAATATGCTATAACGACATACGATATAACGTATTACGTTATAACGTTATACCATATAACGTATAACCTTATAACGTTATGCCATATAACGTATTACGTTGTAACGTTATGTTATATAGCGTAATACGTTATATCGTTATACCATATAACGTTATGTTATATAACTTAATACGTTATAACGTTATGTTATATAACATAATACGTTATAACGTTATACCATATAACGTAATACGTTATAACGATATGTTATATAACGTAATACGTTATAGCGTTATACCATATAACGTAATACGTTATAACGTTATTCCATATCGCGTATTACGTTACAACGTTACACCATACAACGATATGTTATATAACGTATTCCGTTATAACGTTATACCAAATAACGTATTACGTTATAACGTTATGTTATATAACGTAATACGTTATAACGTTATGTTATATAACGTAATACGTTATAACGTTATGTTATATAACGTAATACGTTATAACGTTATGTTATATAACGTAATACGTTTTAACGTTATACCATATAACGTAATACGTTATAACGTTATGTTATATAACGCTTTACGTTATAACGTTACACAAGACAACGTTATGTTATATAACGTATTACGATATAACGTTATACCATATAACGTATTACGTTATAACGTTACACAAGACAACGTTATGTTATATAACGTATTACGTCATAACGTTATACCATATAACGTTATGTTATATAACGTAATATGCTATAACGACATACGATATAACGTATTACGTTATAACGTTATACCATATAACGTATAACCTTATAACGTTATGCCATATAACGTATTACGTTGTAACGTTATGTTATATAGCGTAATACGTTATATCGTTATACCATATAACGTTATGTTATATAACTTAATACGTTATAACGTTATGTTATATAACATAATACGTTATAACGTTATACCATATAACGTAATACGTTATAACGATATTTTATATAACGTAATACGTTATAGCGTTATACCATATAACGTAATACGTTATAACGTTATTCCATATCGCGTATTACGTTACAACGTTACACCATACAACGATATGTTATATAACGTATTCCGTTATAACGTTATACCAAATAACGTATTACGTTATAACGTTATGTTATATAACGTAATACGTTATAACGTTATGTTATATAACGTAATACGTTATAACGTTATGTTATATAACGTAATACGTTATAACGTTATGTTATATAACGTAATACGTTTTAACGTTATACCATATAACGTAATACGTTATAACGTTATGTTATATAACGCTTTACGTTATAACGTTACACAAGACAACGTTATGTTATATAACGTATTACGATATAACGTTATACCATATAACGTATTACGTTATAACGTTACACAAGACAACGTTATGTTATATAACGTATTACGATATAACGTTATACCATATAACGTATTACGTTATAACGTTACACAAGACAACGTTATGTTATATAACGTATTACGATATAACGTTATACCATATAACGTATTACGTTATAACGTTACACAAGACAACGTTGTGTTATATAACGTATTACGATATAACGTTATACCATATAACGTATTACGTTATAACGTTACACAAGACAACGTTATGTTATATAACGTATTACGATATAACGTTATACCATATAACGTATTACGTTATAACGCGTTACCATACAACGTATTGCGTTATAACGTTATACCATATAGAGTCCTGCGTTACAACGTTACACCATACAACGTTATGTTATATAACGTATTCCGTTATAACGTTATACCATATAACGTTATATGTTATAACGTAATGTTATATGACGTAATACGTTATAACGTTATGTTATATAACGTAATACGTTATAACATTATGTTATATAACGTAATACGTTATAGCGTTATGTTATATAACGTAATACGTTATAACGTTATGTTATATAACGTAATAAGCTATAACGTTATACCATATAACGTATTACGTTATAACGTTATGATATATAACTTAATACGTTATAACGTTATGTTATGTAACTTAATACGTTATAACGATATGTTATATAACGTAATACGTTATAACGTTATACCATATAACGTAATAAGTTATAACGTTATTCAATATAGCGTATTACGTTACAACGTTACACCATACAACGTTATGTTATATAACGTATTCCGTTATAACGCCATACCATATAACGTATAACGTTATAACGTTATGCCATATAACGTATTACGTTATAACGTTATGTTATATAACTTAATACGTTATAACGTTATGTTATATAACGTAATACGTTATAACGTTATACCATATAACGTAATACGTTATAACGTTATACCATATAGCGTATTACGTTACAACGTTACACCATACAACGTTATGTTATATAACGTATTCCGTTATAACGTTATACCATGTAACGTATTACGTTATAACGTTATGTTATATAACGTAATATGTTATAACGGTATGTTATATAACGTAATACGTTATATCGTGGTGCCATATAACGCATTACGTTATTACGGTAGAACATACAACCTTATGTTATATAACGTATTACGTTATAACGTTATGTTATATAACGTAATACGTTATAACGTTATACCATATAACGCATTACGTTATAATGTTATGATTTATAACTTAATACGTTATAACGTTATGTTATATAACTTAATACGTTATAACGATATGTTATATAACGTAATACGTTATAACGTTATACCATATAACGTAATAAGTTATAACGTTATTCCATATAACGTATTACGTTATAACGTTATACCATATAACGTATTACGTTATAACGTTGTACCATATAACGTATTACGTTATAACGTTATGATATATAACTTAATACGTTATAACGTTATGTTATATAACTTAATACGTTATAACGTTATGTTATATAACGTAATACGTTATAACGTTATACCATATAACGTAATACGTTATAACGTCATACCATATAACGTTATGTTATATAACGTAATACGTTATAACGTTATACCATGTAACGTTATGTTATATAACGTTGTACGATATAACGGTATGTTATATAACGTAATACGTTATAGCGTTATGTTATATAACGTAATACGTTATAACGTTATACCATATAACGTAATACGTTATAACGTTATGTTATATAACGTATTACGTTATAACGTTACACAAGACAACGTTATGTTATATAACGTATTACGATATAACGTTATACCATATAACGTATTACGTTATAACGTTACACAAGACAACGTTATGTTATATAACGTATTACGTCATAACGTTATACCATATAACGTTATGTTATATAACGTAATATGCTATAACGACATACGATATAACGTATTACGTTATAACGTTATACCATATAACGTATAACCTTATAACGTTATGCCATATAACGTATTACGTTGTAACGTTATGTTATATAGCGTAATACGTTATATCGTTATACAATATAACGTTATGTTATATAACGTAATACGTTATAACGTTATGTTATATAACATAATACGTTATAACGTTATACCATATAACGTAATACGTTATAACCTTATACCATTCAACGATATTTTATATAACGTAATACGTTATAACGTTATACCATATAACGTAATACGTTATAACGTTATTCCATATAACGTATTACGTTACAACGTTACACCATACAACGATATGTTATATAACGTATTCCGTTATAACGTTATACCAAATAACGTATTACGTTATAACGTTATGTTATATAACGTAATACGTTATAACGTTATGTTATATAACGTAATACGTTATAACGTTATGTTATATAACGTAATACGTTATAACGTTATGTTATATAACGTAATACGTTTTAACGTTATACCATATAACGTAATACGTTATAACGTTATGTTATATAACGCTTTACGTTATAACGTTACACAAGACAACGTTATGTTATATAACGTATTACGATATAACGTTATACCATATAACGTATTACGTTATAACGTTACACAAGACAACGTTATGTTATATAACGTATTACGATATAACGTTATACCATATAACGTATTACGTTATAACGTTACACAAGACAACGTTATGTTATATAACGTATTACGATATAACGTTATACCATATAACGTATTACGTTATAACGCGTTACCATATAACGTATTACGTTATAACGTTATACCATATAACGTTATGTTATATAACGTATTCCGTTATAACGTTATACCATGTAACGTATTACGTTATAACGTTATACCATATAACGTTATGTTATATAACGTAATACGTTATAACGTTATACCATGTAACGTTATGTTATATAACGTTGTACGATATAACGGTATGTTATATAACGTAATACGTTATAGCGTTATGTTATATAACGTAATACGTTATAACGTTATACCATATAACGTAATACGTTATAACGTTATGTTATATAACGTATTACGTTATAACGTTACACAAGACAACGTTATGTTATATAACGTATTACGATATAACGTTATACCATATAACGTATTACGTTATAACGTTACACAAGACAACGTTATGTTATATAACGTATTACGTCATAACGTTATACCATATAACGTTATGTTATATAACGTAATATGCTATAACGACATACGATATAACGTATTACGTTATAACGTTATACCATATAACGTATAACCTTATAACGTTATGCCATATAACGTATTACGTTGTAACGTTATGTTATATAGCGTAATACGTTATATCGTTATACCATATAACGTTATGTTATATAACTTAATACGTTATAACGTTATGTTATATAACATAATACGTTATAACGTTATACCATATAACGTAATACGTTATAACGATATTTTATATAACGTAATACGTTATAGCGTTATACCATATAACGTAATACGTTATAACGTTATTCCATATCGCGTATTACGTTACAACGTTACACCATACAACGATATGTTATATAACGTATTCCGTTATAACGTTATACCAAATAACGTATTACGTTATAACGTTATGTTATATAACGTAATACGTTATAACGTTATGTTATATAACGTAATACGTTATAACGTTATGTTATATAACGTAATACGTTATAACGTTATGTTATATAACGTAATACGTTTTAACGTTATACCATATAACGTAATACGTTATAACGTTATGTTATATAACGCTTTACGTTATAACGTTACACAAGACAACGTTATGTTATATAACGTATTACGATATAACGTTATACCATATAACGTATTACGTTATAACGTTACACAAGACAACGTTATGTTATATAACGTATTACGATATAACGTTATACCATATAACGTATTACGTTATAACGTTACACAAGACAACGTTATGTTATATAACGTATTACGATATAACGTTATACCATATAACGTATTACGTTATAACGCGTTACCATATAACGTATTACGTTATAACGTAATACGTTATAACGTTATGTTATATAACGTAATAAGCTATAACGTTATACCATATAACGTATTACGTTATAACGTTATGATATATAACTTAATACGTTATAACGTTATGTTATGTAACTTAATACGTTATAACGATATGTTATATAACGTAATACGTTATAACGTTATACCATATAACGTAATAAGTTATAACGTTATTCAATATAGCGTATTACGTTACAACGTTACACCATACAACGTTATGTTATATAACGTATTCCGTTATAACGCCATACCATATAACGTATAACGTTATAACGTTATGCCATATAACGTATTACGTTATAACGTTATGTTATATAACTTAATACGTTATAACGTTATGTTATATAACGTAATACGTTATAACGTTATACCATATAACGTAATACGTTATAACGTTATACCATATAGCGTATTACGTTACAACGTTACACCATACAACGTTATGTTATATAACGTATTCCGTTATAACGTTATACCATGTAACGTATTACGTTATAACGTTATGTTATATAACGTAATATGTTATAACGGTATGTTATATAACGTAATACGTTATATCGTGGTGCCATATAACGCATTACGTTATTACGGTAGAACATACAACCTTATGTTATATAACGTATTACGTTATAACGTTATGTTATATAACGTAATACGTTATAACGTTATACCATATAACGTATTACGTTATAATGTTATGATTTATAACTTAATACGTTATAACGTTATGTTATATAACTTAATACGTTATAACGATATGTTATATAACGTAATACGTTATAACGTTATACCATATAACGTAATAAGTTATAACGTTATTCCATATAACGTATTACGTTATAACGTTATACCATATAACGTATTACGTTATAACGTTGTACCATATAACGTATTACGTTATAACGTTATGATATATAACTTAATACGTTATAACGTTATGTTATATAACTTAATACGTTATAACGTTATGTTATATAACGTAATACGTTATAACGTTATAACGTCATACCATATAACGTTATGTTATATAACGTAATACGTTATAACGTTATACCATGTAACGTTATGTTATATAACGTTGTACGATATAACGGTATGTTATATAACGTAATACGTTATAGCGTTATACCATATAACGTTATGTTATATAACGTAATATGCTATAACGACATACGATATAACGTATTACGTTATAACGTTATACCATATAACGTAATACGTTATAACGATATGTTATATAACGTAATACGTTATAACGTTATACCATATAACGTAATACGTTATAACGTTATTCCATATCGCGTATTACGTTACAACGTTACACCATACAACGATATGTTATATAACGTATTCCGTTATAACGTTATACCAAATAACGTATTACGTTATAACGTTATGTTATATAACGTAATACGTTATAACGTTATGTTATATAACGTAATACGTTATAACGTTATGTTATATAACGTAATACGTTATAACGTTATGTTATATAACGTAATACGTTTTAACGTTATACCATATAACGTAATACGTTATAACGTTATGTTATATAACGCTTTACGTTATAACGTTACACAAGACAACGTTATGTTATATAACGTATTACGATATAACGTTATACCATATAACGTATTACGTTATAACGTTACACAAGACAACGTTATGTTATATAACGTATTACGATATAACGTTATACCATATAACGTATTACGTTATAACGTTACACAAGACAACGTTATGTTATATAACGTATTACGATATAACGTTATACCATATAACGTATTACGTTATAACGCGTTACCATATAACGTATTACGTTATAACGTTATACCATATAACGTATTACGTTATAACGTTACACAAGACAACGTTATGTTATATAACGTATTACGATATAACGTTATACCATATAACGTATTACGTCATAACGTTACACAAGACAACGTTATGTTATATAACGTATTACGTCATAACGTTATACCATATAACGTTATGTTATATAACGTAATACGTTATAACCTGATACCAAATAATGTTATGTTATATAACGTAATATGCAATAACGATATACGATATAACGTATTACGTTATAACGTTATACCATATAACGTATAACGTTATAACGTTATGCCATATAACGTATTACGTTGTAACGTTATGTTATATAACGTAATACGTTATATCGTTATACCATTATAACGTTATGTTATATAACATAATACGTTATAACGTTATGTTATATAACGTAATACGTTATATCGTTATGTTATATAACGTAATACGTTATAACGTTATGTTATATAACGTAATACGTTATAAGGTTATACCATGTAACGTTATGTTATATAACGTAGTGCGTTATAACGGTATGTTATATAACGTAATACGTTATAATGTGGTACCATATAACGTATTACGTTATAACGTTATGATATATAACGTAATACGTTACAACGTTACACCATACAACGTTATGTTATATAACGTATTCCGTTATAACGTTATACCATGTAACGTATTACGTTATAACGTTATGTTATATAACGTAATATGTTATAACGGTATGTTATATAACGTAATACGTTATAACGTGGTGCCATATAACGCATTACGTTATTACGGTAGAACATACAACCTTATGTTATATAACGTATTACGTTATAACGTTATGTTATATAACGTAATACGTTATAACGTTATACCATATAACGCAATACGTTATAACGTTATACCATATAGCGTATTACGTTACAACGTTACACCATACAACGTTATGTTATATAACGTATTCCGTTATAACGTTATACCATATAACGTATTACGTTATAACGTTATGATATATAAGTTAATACGTTATAACGTTATGTTATATAACTTAATACGTTATAACGATATGTTATATAACGTAATACGTTATAACGTTATACCATATAACGTAATAAGTTATAACGTTATTCCATATAACGTATTACGTTATAACGTTATACCATATAACGTATTACGTTATAACGTTGTACCATATAACGTATTACGTTATAACGATATGTTATATAACGTAATACGTTATAACGTTATACCATATAACGTAATACGTTATAACGTTATACCATATAACGTAATACGTTATAACGTCATACCATATAACGTTATGTTATATAACGTAATACGTTATATCGTTATACCATGTAACGTTATGTTATATAACGTTGTACGATATAACGGTATGTTATATAACGTAATACTTTATAGCGTTATGTTATGATATATGTTATACCATATAACGTATTACGTTATAACGTTACACAAGACAACGTTATGTTATATAACGTATTACGTTATAACGTTATACCATATAACGTATTACGTTATAACGCGTTACCATATAACGTATTACGTTATAACGTTATACCATAGAGAGTTTTGCGTTACAACGTTACACCATACAACGTTATGTTATATAACGTATTCCGTTATAACGTTATACCATATAACGTAATAAGTTATAACGTTATTCCATATAACGTATTACGTTATAACGTTATACCATATAACGTATTACGTTATAACGTTGTACCATATAACGTATTACGTTATAACGTTATGATATATAACTTAATACGTTATAACGTTATGTTATATAACTTAATACGTTATAACGTTATGTTATATAACGTAATACGTTATAACGTTATACCATATAACGTAATACGTTATAACGTTATGTTATATAACGCATTACGTTATAACGTTACACAAGACAACGTTATGTTATACAACGTATTACGATATAACGTTATTCCATATAACGTATTACGTTATAACGTTATACCATATAACGTATTACGTTATAACGTTGTACCATATAACGTATTACGTTATAACGTTATGATATATAACTTAATACGTTATAACGTTATGTTATATAACTTAATACGTTATAACGTTATGTTATATAACGTAATGCGTTATAACGTTATACCATATAACGTAATACGTTATAACGTCATACCATATAACGTTATGTTATATAACGTATTCCGTTATAACGTTATACCATATAACGTATTACGTTATAACGTTATGTTATATAACGTAATACGTTATAACGTTATGTTATATAACGTAATACGTTATAACGTTATGTTATATAACGTAATACGTTTTAACGTTATACCATATAACGTAATACGTTATAACGTTATGTTATATAACGCTTTACGTTATAACGTTACACAAGACAACGTTATGTTATATAACGTATTACGATATAACGTTATGTTATATAACGTAATACGTTATAGCGTTATGTTATATAACGTAATACGTTATACCGTTATGTTATATAACGTAATACGTTATAACGTTATACCATATAACGTTATGTTATATAACGTAATACGTTATAACGTTATACCATATAACGTAATACGTTATAACGTTATGTTATATAACGCATTACGTTATAACGTTACACAAGACAACGTTATGTTATACAACGTATTACGATATAACGTTATGTTATATAACGTAATACGTTATAACGTTATGTTATATAACGTAATACGTTATAACGTTATACCATATAACGTAATACGTTATAACGTTATGTTATATAACGCATTACGTTATAACGTTACACAAGACAACGTTATGTTATAGAACGTATTACGATATAACGTTATACCATATAACGTATTACGTTATAACGTTACACAAGACAACGTTATGTTATATAACGTATTACGTTATAACGTTATACCATGTAACGTATTACGTTATAACGTTATGTTATATAACTTAATACGTTATAACGTTATGTTATATAACGTAATACGTTATAACGTTATACCATATAACGTAATACGGTATAACGTCATACCATATAACGTTATGCTATATAACGTAATACGTTATAACGTTATACCATGTAACGTTATGTTATATAACGTTGTACGATATAACGGTATGTTATATAACGTAATACGTTATAGCGTTATGCTATATAACGTAATACGTTATAACTTTGTACCATATAACGTAATACGTTATAACGTTATGTTATATAACGTATTACGTTATAACGTTACACAAGACAACGTTATGTTATATAACGTATTACGATATAACGTTATACCATATAACGTATTACGTTATAACGTTACACAAGACAACGTTATGTTATATAACGTATTACGTCATAACGTTATACCATATAACGTTATGTTATATAACGTAATACGTTATAACCTTATACCAAATAACGTTATGTTATATAACGTAATATGCCATAACGATATACGATATAACGTATTACGTTATAACGTTATACCATATAACGTATAACGTTATAACGTTATGCCATATAACGTATTACGTTGTAACCTTATGTTATATAACGTAATACGTTATATCGTTATACCATTATAACGTTATGTTATATAACATAATACGTTATAACGTTATACCATGTAACGAATTACGTTAGAACGTGATACCATATAAGGTTATGTTATATAACGTAATACGTTATATCGTTATGTTATATAACGTAATACGTTATAACGTTATGTTATATAACGTAATACGTTATAAGGTTATACCATGTAACGTTATGTTATATAACGTAGTGCGTTATAACGGTGTGTTATATAACGTAATACGTTATAACGTGGTACCATATAACGTATTACGTTATAACGTTATGTTATATAACGTAATACGTTATAACGTTATGTTATATAACGTAATACGTTATAACGTTATGTTATATAACGTAATACGTTATAACGTTATACCATATAACGTAATACGTTATAACGTTATGTTATATAACGCATTACGTTATAACGTTACACAAGACAACGTTATGTTATATAACGTATTACGATATAACGTTATACCATATAACGTATTACGTTATAACGTTACACAAGACAACGTTATGTTATACAACGTATTACGTTATAACGTTATGCCATATAACGTATTACGTTATAACGCGTTACCATACAACGTATTGCGTTATAACGTTATACCATATAGAGTCCTGCGTTACAACGTTACACCATACAACGTTATGTTATATAACGTATTCCGTTATAACGTTATACCATATAAAGTTTTATGTTAAAACGTAATGTTATATAACGTAATACGTTATAACGTTATGTTATATAACGTAATACGTTATAACATTATGTTATATAACGTAATACGTTATAGCGTTATGTTATATAACGTAACACGTTATAACGTTATGTTATATAACTTATTCCGTTATAACGTCATACCATATAACGTATAACGTTATAACGTTATGCCATATAACGTATTACGTTATAACGTTATGTTATATAACTTATTCCGTTATAACGTCATACCATATAACGTATAACGTTATAACGTTATGCCATATAACGTATTACGTTATAACGTTATGTTATATAACTTAATACATTATAACGTTATGTTATATAACGTATTCCGTTATAACGTTATACCATGTAACGTATTACTTTATAACGTTATGTTATATAACGTAATATGTTATAACGGTATGTTATATAACGTAATACGTTATAACGTGGTGCCATATAACGCATTACGTTATTACGGTAGAACATACAACCTTATGTTATATAACGTATTACGTTATAACGTTATACCATATAACGTGTTACGTTATAAAGTTATACCATATAACGTATTACGTTATAACGTTATACAAAATAACGTTATGTTATATAACGTATTCCGTTATAACGTTATACCATGTAACGTATTACGTTATAACGTTATGTTATATAACTTAATACGTTATAACGTTATTTTATATAACTTAATACGTTATAACGTTATGTTATATAACGTAATACGTTATAACGTTATACCATATAACGTAATACGTTATAACGTCATACCATATAACGTTATGTTATATAACGTAATACGTTATAACGTTATACCATATAACGTATTCCCTTATAACGTTATACCATATAACGTTTTATGTTATAACGTTATGTTATATAACGTAATACGTTATAACGTTATGTTATATAACGTAATACGTTATAGCGTTATGTTATATTACGTAATACGTTATACCGTTATGTTATATAATGTAATACGTTATAACGTTATACCATATAACGTTATGTTATAGAACGTAATACGTTATAACGTTATACCATATAACGTAATACGTTATAACGTTATTCCATATAGCGTATTACGTTACAACGTTACACCATACAACGTTATGTTATATAACGTATTCCGGTATAACGTTATACCATATAACGTATTACGTTATAACGTTATGCCATATAACGTATTACGTTATAACGTTATGTTATGTAACTTAATACGTTATAACGTTATGTTATATAACGTAATACGTTATAACGTTATACCATATAACGTAATACGTTATAACGTTATACCATATAGTGTATTACGTTAGAACGTTATGTTATATAACGTAATACGCTATAACGTATTACCTTATAACGTATTACGTTATAACGTTACACCATATAAAGTTATACCATATAACGTAATACGTTATAACGTTATGTTATATAACGTAATACGTTATAACGTTATGTTATATAACGTAATACGTTATAACGTTATGTTATATAACGTAATACGGTATATCGTTATACAATATAACGTTATGTTATATAACGTAATACGTTATAACGTTATACCATGTAACGTTATGTTATATAACGTAGTACGTTATAACGGTATGTTATATAACGTAATACGCTATAACGTATTACCTTATAACGTATTACGTTACAACGTTACACCATACAACGTTATGTTATATAACGTATTCCGTTATAACGTTATACCATATAACGTATTACGTTATAACGTTATGCCATATAACGTATTACGTTATAACGTTATGTTATATAACTTAATACGTTATAACGTTATGTTATATAACGTAATACGGTATATCGTTATACCATATAACGTTATGTTATATAACGTAATACGTTATAACATTATACCATGTAACGTTATGTTATATAACGTATTACGTTATAACGTTATGTTATATAACGTAATATGTTATAACGGTATGGTATATAACGTAATACGTTATAACGTGGTGCCATATAACGCATTACGTTATAACGGTAAAACATACAACCTTATGTTATATAACGTATTACGTTATAACGTTATACCATATAACGTGTTACGTTATAACGTTGTACCATATAACGTATTACGTTATAACGTTATAATATATAACTTAATACGTTATAACGTTATGTTATATAACTTAATACGTTATAGCGTTATGTTATATAACGTAATACGTTATAACGTTATACCATATAACGTAATACGTTATAACGTCATACCATATAACATTATGTTATATAACGTAATACGTTATAACGTTATACCATGTAACGTTATGTTATATAACGTTGTACGATATAACGGTATGTTATATAACGTAATACGTTATAGCGTTATGTTATATAACGTATTACGTTATAACGTTATACCATATAACCTAATACGTTATAACGTTATGTTATATAACGTATTACGTTATAACGTTGCACAAGACAACGTTATGTTATATAACGTATTACGATATAACGTTATACCATATAACGTATTACGTTATAACGTTACACAAGACAACGTTATGTTATATAACGTATTACGTTATAACGTTATACCATATAACGTATTACGTTATTACGCGTTGCCATATAACGTATTACGTTATAAGGTTATACCATATAGAGTACTGCGTTACAACGTTACACCATACAACGTTATGTTATATAACGTATTCCGTTATAACGTTATACCATATAACGTTTTATGTTATAACGTTATGTTATATAACGTAATACGTTATAACGTTATGTTATATAACGTAATACGTTATAACATTATGCTATATAACGTAATACGCTATAGCGTTATGTTATATAACGTAATACGTTATAACGTTATGTTATATAACGTAATACGTTATAACGTAATACCATATAACGTATTACGTAATAACGTTATGATATATAACTTAATACGTTATAACGTTATGCCATATAACGTATTACGTTATAACGTTATGTTATATAACTTAATACGTTATAACGTTATGTTATATAACGTAATACGTTATAACGTTATACCATATAACGTGTTACGTTATAACGTTATACCATTTAACGTATTACGTTATAACGTTATACCAAATAACGTTATGTTATATAACGTATTACGTTATAACGTATTACGTTATAAAGTTATACCAAATAACGTTATGTTATATAACGTATTACGTTATAACGTTATACCATATAACGTATTACGTTATAACGTTATACCATATAACGTATTACGTTATAACGTTATGATATATAACTTAATACGTTATAACGTTATGTTATATAACTTAATACGTTATAACGTTATGTTATATAACGTAATACGTTATAACGTTATACCATATAACGTAATACGTTATAAGGTCATACCATATTGCGTATTACGTTACAACGTTACACCATACAACGATATGTTATATAACGTATTCCGTTATAACGTTATACCATATAACGTATTACGTTATAACGTTATGTTATATAACGTAATACGTTATAACGTTATGTTATATAACGTAATACGTTATAACGTTATGTTATATAACGTAATACGTTATAACGTTATACCATATAACGTAATACGTTATAACGTTATGTTATATAACGCATTACGTTATAACGTATTACGTTATAAAGTTATACCAAATAACGTTATGTTATATAACGTAATACGTTATAGCGTTATGTTATATAACGTAATACGTTATACCGTTATGTTATATAACGTAATACGTTATAGCGTTATGTTATATAACGTAATACGTTATACCGTTATGTTATATAACGTAATACGTTATAACGTTACACAAGACAACGTTATGTTATATAACGTATTACGTTATAACTTTATGTTATATAACTTAATACGTTATAACGTTATGTTATATAACGTAATACGTTATAACTTTATACCATATAACGTAATACGTTATAACGTTATACCATATAACGTTATGTTATATAACGTAATACGTTATAACGTTATACCATATAACGTAATACGTTATAACGTTATTCCATATAGCGTATTACGTTACAACGTTACACCATACAACGTTATGTTATATAACGTATTCCGGTATAACGTAATACCATATAACGTATTACGTTATAACGTTATGCCATATAACGTAATACGTTATAACGTTATGTTATATAACGTAATACGGTATATCGTTATACAATATAACGTTATGTTATATAACGTAATACGTTATAACGTTATACCATGTAACGTTATGTTATATAACGTAGTACGTTATAACGGTATGTTATATAACGTAATACGCTATAACGTATTACCTTATAACGTATTACGTTACAACGTTACACCATACAACGTTATGTTATATAACGTATTCCGTTATAACGTTATACCATATAACGTATTACGTTATAACGTTATGCCATATAACGTATTACGTTATAACGTTATGTTATATAACTTAATACGTTATAACGTTATGTTATATAACGTAATACGTTATAACGTTATGTTATATAACGTAATACGTTATAACGTTATACCATATAACGTATTACGTAATAACGTTATGACATATAACTTAATACGTTATAACGTTATGTTATATAACTTAATACGTTATAACGTTATGTTATATAACGTAATACGTTATAACGTTATACCATATAACGTAATACGTTATAACGTTATACCATATAGCGTATTACGTTACAACGTTACACCATACAACGTTATGTTATATAACGTATTCCGTTATAACGTTATACCATATAACGTATTACGTTATAACGTTATGCCATATACCGTATTACGTTATAACGTTATGTTATATAACTTAATACGTTATAACGTTATGTTATATAACGTAATACGTTATAACGTTATACCATATAACGTAATACGTTATAACGTTATACCATATAACGTATTACGTTATAGCGTTATGCCATATAACGTATTACGTTATAACGTTACGTTATATAACTTAATACGTTATAACGTTATGCCATATAACGTATTACGTTATAACGTTATGTTATATAACTTAATACGTTATAACGTTATGTTATATAACGTAATACGTTATAACGTTATACCATATAACGTGTTACGTTATAACGTTATACCATTTAACGTATTACGTTATAACGTTATACCAAATAACGTTATGTTATATAACGTATTACGTTATAACGTATTACGTTATAAAGTTATACCAAATAACGTTATGTTATATAACGTATTACGTTATAACGTTATACCATATAACGTATTACGTTATAACGTTATACCATATAACGTATTACGTTATAACGTTATGATATATAACTTAATACGTTATAACGTTATGTTATATAACTTAATACGTTATAACGTTATGTTATATAACGTAATACGTTATAACGTTATACCATATAACGTAATACGTTATAAGGTCATACCATATTGCGTATTACGTTACAACGTTACACCATACAACGATATGTTATATAACGTATTCCGTTATAACGTTATACCATATAACGTATTACGTTATAACGTTATGTTATATAACGTAATACGTTATAACGTTATGTTATATAACGTAATACGTTATAACGTTATGTTATATAACGTAATACGTTATAACGTTATACCATATAACGTAATACGTTATAACGTTATGTTATATAACGCATTACGTTATAACGTATTACGTTATAAAGTTATACCAAATAACGTTATGTTATATAACGTAATACGTTATAGCGTTATGTTATATAACGTAATACGTTATACCGTTATGTTATATAACGTAATACGTTATAGCGTTATGTTATATAACGTAATACGTTATACCGTTATGTTATATAACGTAATACGTTATAACGTTACACAAGACAACGTTATGTTATATAACGTATTACGTTATAACTTTATGTTATATAACTTAATACGTTATAACGTTATGTTATATAACGTAATACGTTATAACTTTATACCATATAACGTAATACGTTATAACGTTATACCATATAACGTTATGTTATATAACGTAATACGTTATAACGTTATACCATATAACGTAATACGTTATAACGTTATTCCATATAGCGTATTACGTTACAACGTTACACCATACAACGTTATGTTATATAACGTATTCCGGTATAACGTAATACCATATAACGTATTACGTTATAACGTTATGCCATATAACGTAATACGTTATAACGTTATGTTATATAACGTAATACGGTATATCGTTATACAATATAACGTTATGTTATATAACGTAATACGTTATAACGTTATACCATGTAACGTTATGTTATATAACGTAGTACGTTATAACGGTATGTTATATAACGTAATACGCTATAACGTATTACCTTATAACGTATTACGTTACAACGTTACACCATACAACGTTATGTTATATAACGTATTCCGTTATAACGTTATACCATATAACGTATTACGTTATAACGTTATGCCATATAACGTATTACGTTATAACGTTATGTTATATAACTTAATACGTTATAACGTTATGTTATATAACGTAATACGTTATAACGTTATGTTATATAACGTAATACGTTATAACGTTATACCATATAACGTATTACGTAATAACGTTATGACATATAACTTAATACGTTATAACGTTATGTTATATAACTTAATACGTTATAACGTTATGTTATATAACGTAATACGTTATAACGTTATACCATATAACGTAATACGTTATAACGTTATACCATATAGCGTATTACGTTACAACGTTACACCATACAACGTTATGTTATATAACGTATTCCGTTATAACGTTATACCATATAACGTATTACGTTATAACGTTATGCCATATACCGTATTACGTTATAACGTTATGTTATATAACTTAATACGTTATAACGTTATGTTATATAACGTAATACGTTATAACGTTATACCATATAACGTAATACGTTATAACGTTATACCATATAACGTATTACGTTATAGCGTTATGCCATATAACGTATTACGTTATAACGTTACGTTATATAACTTAATACGTTATAACGTTATGCCATATAACGTATTACGTTATAACGTTATGTTATATAACTTAATACGTTATAACGTTATGTTATATAACGTAATACGTTATAACGTTATACCATATAACGTGTTACGTTATAACGTTATACCATTTAACGTATTACGTTATAACGTTATACCAAATAACGTTATGTTATATAACGTATTACGTTATAACGTATTACGATATAAAGTTATACCAAATAACGTTATGTTATATAACGTAGTACGTTATAACGTTATACCATATAACGTATTACGTTATAACGTTATGATATATAACTTAATACGTTATAACGTTATGTTATATAACTTAATACGTTATAACGTTATATTATATAACGTAATACGTTATAACGTTATACCATATAACGTAATACGTTATAAGGTCATACCATATTGCGTATTACGTTACAACGTTACACCATACAACGATATGTTATATAACGTATTCCGTTATAACGTTATACCATATAACGTAATACGTTATAACGTTATGTTATATAACGCATTACGTTATAACGTTACACAAGACAACGTTATGTTATATAACGTATTACGTCATAACTTTATGTTATATAACTTAATACGTTATAACGTTATGTTATATAACGTAATACGTTATAACGTTATACCATATAACGTAATACGTTATAACGTTATGCCATATAACGTATTACGTTATAACGTTATACCATATAACGTGTTACGTTATAAAGTTATACCATATAACGTATTACGTTATAACGTTATACCAAATAACGTTATGTTATATAACGTATTACGTTATAACGTATTACGTTATAAAGTTATACCAAATAACGTTATGTTATATAACGTATTACGTTATAACGTTATACCATATAACGCATTACGTTATAATTTTATACCATATAATGTGTTACGTTATAACGTTATACCATATAACGTATTACGTTATAACGTTATACCAAATAACGTTATGTTATATAACGCATTACGTTATAACGTTACACAAGACAACGTTATGTTATATAACGTATTACGTTATAACTTTATGTTATATAACTTAATACGTTATAACGTTATGTTATATAACGCAATACGTTATAACGTTATACCATATAACGTATTACGTTATAACGTTATACCATATAACGTGTTACGTTATAACGTTATACCATATAACGTATTACGTTATAACGTTATACCAAATAACGTTATGTTATATAACTTAATGCGTTATAACGTTATGTTATATAACGTAATACGTTATAACGTTATACCATATAACGTAATACGTTATAACGTCATACCATATTGCGTATTACGTTACAACGTTACGCCATACAACGATATGTTATATATCGTATTCCGTTATAACGTTATACCATATAACGTATTACGTTATAACGTTATGTTATATAACGTAATACGTTATAACGTTATGTTATATAACGTAATACGTTATAACGTTATGTTATATAACTTAATACGTTATAACGTAATGTTATATAACGTAATACGTTATAACGTTATACCATATAACGTAATACGTTATAACGTTATACCATATGGAGTATTACGTTACAACGCTACACCATACAACGTTATGTTATATAACGTATTACGTTATAACTTTATGTTATATAACTTAATACGTTATAACGTTATGTTATATAACGCAATACGTTATAACGTTATACCATATAACGTATTACGTTATAACGTTATACCATATAACGTGTTACGTTATAACGTTATACCATATAACGTATTACGTTATAACGTTATACCAAATAACGTTATGTTATATAACTTAATGCGTTATAACGTTATGTTATATAACGTAATACGTTATAACGTTATACCATATAACGTAATACGTTATAACGTCATACCATATTGCGTATTACGTTACATCGTTACACCATACAACGTTATGTTATATAACGTATTCCGTTATAACGTTATACCATATAACGTATTACGTTATAACGTTATGCCATATAACGTATTACGTTATAACGTTATGTTATATAACTTAATACGTTATAACGTTATGTTATATAACGTAATACGGTATATCGTTATACCATATAACGTTATGTTATATAACGTAATACGCTATAACATTATACCATGTAACGTTATGTTATATAACGTATTACGTTATAACGTAATGTTATATAACGTAATATGTTATAACGGTATGTTATATAACGTAATACGTTATAACGTGGTGCCATATAACGCATTAGGTTATAACGGTAAAACATACAACCTTATCTTATATAACGTATTACGTTATAACGTTATACCATATAACGTGTTACGTTATAACGTTGTACCATATAACGTATTACGTTATAACGTTATAATATATAACTTAATACGTTATAACGTTATGTTATATAACTTAATACGTTATAGCGTTATGTTATATAACGTAATACGTTATAACGTTATACCATATAACGTAATACGTTATAACGTCATAACATATAACGTTATGTTATATAACGTAATACGTTATAACGTTATACCATGTAACGTTATGTTATATAACGTTGTACGATATAACGGTATGTTATATAACGTAATACGTTATAGCGTTATGTTATATAACGTAATACGTTATAACGTTATACCATATAACCTAATACGTTATAACGTTATGTTATATAACGTATTACGTTATAACGTTACACAAGACAACGTTATGTTATATAACGTATTACGATATAACGTTATATCATATAACGTATTACGTTATAACGTTACACAAGACAACGTTATGTTATATAACGTATTACGTTATAACGTTATACCATATAACGTATTACGTTATAACGCGTTGCCATATAACGTATTACGTTATAACGTTATACCATATAGAGTACTGCGTTACAACGTTACACCATACAACGTTATGTTATATAACGTATTCCGTTATAACGTTATACCATATAACGTTTTATGTTATAACGTTATGTTATATAACGTAATACGTTATAACGTTATGTTATATAACGTAATACGTTATAACATTATGTTATATAACGTAATACGCTATAGCGTTATGTTATATAACGTAATACGTTATAACGTTATGTTATATAACGTAATACGTTATAACGTTATACCATATAACGTATTACGTAATAACGTTATGATATATAACTTAATACGTTATAACGTTATGTTATATAACGTAATACGTTATAGCGTTATGTTATATAACGTAATACGTTATAACGTTATACCATATAACGTAATACGTTATAACGTTATACCATATAGCGTATTACGTTATAACGTTATACCAAATAACGTTATGTTATATAACGTATTACGTTATAACGTATTACGATATAAAGTTATACCAAATAACGTTATGTTATATACCGTATTACGTTATAACGTTATGTTATATAACGTATTACGTTATAACGTTATGCCATATACCGTATTACGTTATAACGTTATGTTATATAACTTAATACGTTATAACGTTATGTTATATAACGTAATACGTTATAACGTTATACCATATAACGTAATACGTTATAACGTTATACCATATAACGTATTACGTTATAGCGTTATGCCATATAACGTATTACGTTATAACGTTACGTTATATAACTTAATACGTTATAACGTTATGCCATATAACGTATTACGTTATAACGTTATGTTATATAACTTAATACGTTATAACGTTATGTTATATAACGTAATACGTTATAACGTTATACCATATAACGTGTTACGTTCAAACGTTATACCATTTAACGTATTACGTTATAACGTTATACCAAATAACGTTATGTTATATAACGTATTACGTTATAACGTATTACGATATAAAGTTATACCAAATAACGTTATGTTATATAACGTATTACGTTATAACGTTACACCATATAACGTATTACGTTATAACGTTATGATATATAACTTAATACGTTATAACGTTATGTTATATAACTTAATACTTTATAACGTTATGTTATATAACGTAATACGTTATAACGTTATACCATATAACGTAATACGTTATAAGGTCATACCATATTGCGTATTACGTTACAACGTTACACCATACAACGATATGTTATATAACGTATTCCGTTATAACGTTATACCATATAACGTATTACGTTATAACGTTATGTTATATAACGTAATACGTTATAACGTTATGTTATATAACGTAATACGTTATAACGTTATGTTATATAACGTAATACGTTATAACGTTATACCATATAACGTAATACGTTATAACGTTATGTTATATAACGCATTACGTTATAACGTTACACAAGACAACGTTATGTTATATAACGTATTACGTCATAACTTTATGTTATATAACTTAATACGTTATAACGTTATGTTATATAACGTAATACGTTATAACGTTATACCATATAACGTAATACGTTATAACGTTATACCATATAACGTATTACGTTATAACGTTATACCATATAACGTGTTACGTTATAACGTTATACCATATAACGTATTACGTTATAACGTTATACCAAATAACGTTATGTTATATAACGTATTACGTTATAACGTATTACGTTATAATGTTATACCAAATAACGTTATGTTATATAACGTATTACGTTATAACGTTATACCATATAACGCATTACGTTATAATTTTATACCATATAATGTGTTACGTTATAACGTTATACCATATAACGTATTACGTTATAACGTTATACCAAATAACGTTATGTTATATAACGCATTACGTATTAACGTTACACAAGACAACGTTATGTTATATAACGTATTACGTTATAACTTTATGTTATATAACTTAATACGTTATAACGTTATGTTATATAACGCAATACGTTATAACGTTATACCATATAACGTATTACGTTATAACGTTATACCATATAACGTGTTACGTTATAACGTTATACCATATAACGTATTACGTTATAACGTTATACCAAATAACGTTATGTTATATAACTTAATGCGTTATAACGTTATGTTATATAACGTAATACGTTATAACGTTATACCATATAACGTAATACGTTATAACGTCATACCATATTGCGTATTACGTTACAACGTTACGCCATACAACGATATGTTATATATCGTATTCCGTTATAACGTTATACCATATAACGTATTACGTTATAACGTTATGTTATATAACGTAATACGTTATAACGTTATGTTATATAACGTAATACGATATAACGTTATGTTATATAACTTAATACGTTATAACGTAATGTTATATAACGTAATACGTTATAACGTTATACCATATAACGTAATACGTTATAACGTTATACCATATAGAGTATTACGTTACAACGCTACACCATACAACGTTATGTTATATAACGTATTCCGTTTTAGCGTTATACCATATAACGTATTACGTTATAACGTTATGCCATATAACGTATTACGTTATAACGTTATGTTATATAACTTAATACGTTATAACGTTATGTTATATAACGTAATACGTTATAACGTTATACCATATAACGTAATACGTTATAACGTCATACCATATAACGTTATGTTATATAACGTAATACGTTATAACGTTATACCATATAACGTATTCCGTTATAACGTTATACCATATAACGTTTTGTGTTATAACGTTATGTTATATAACGTAATACGTTATAACGTTATGTTATATAACGTAATTCGTTATAGCGTTATGTTATATAACGTAATACGTAATACCGTTATGTTATATAACGTAATACGTTATAACGTTATACCATATAACGTTATGTTATATAACGTAATACGTTATAACGTTATACCATATAACGTAATACGTTATAACGTTATTCCATATAGCGTATTACGTTACAACGTTACACCATACAACGTTATGTTATATAACGTATTCCGGTATAACGTTATACCATATAACGTAATACGTTATAACGTTATACCATATAACGTAATACGTTATAACGTTATTCCATATAGCGTATTACGTTACAACGTTACACCATACAACGTTATGTTATATAACGTAATACGCTATAACGTATTACCTTATAACGTATTACGTTATAACGTTACACCATATAAAGTTATACCATATAACGTAATACGTTATAACGTTATGTTATATAACGTAATATGGTATATCGTTATACAATATAACGTTATGTTATAACGTTACGTTATATAACTTAATACGTTATAACGTTATGCCATATAACGTATTACGTTATAACGTTATGTTATATAACTTAATACGTTATAACGTTATGTTATATAACGTAATACGTTATAACGTTATACCATATAACGTAATACGTTATAACGTTGTACCATATAGCGTATTACGTTACAACGCTACACCATACAACGTTATGTTATATAACGTATTACGTTATAACGTTATACCATATAACGTATTACGTTATAACGTTATACCATATAACGTATTACGTTATAACGGTATGATATATAACTTAATACGTTATAACGTTATGTTATATAACTTAATACGTTATAACGTTATGTTATATAACGTAATACGTTATAACGTTATACCATATAACGTAATACGTTATAAGGTCATACCATATTGCGTATTACGTTACAACGTTACACCATACAACGATATGTTATATAACGTATTCCGTTATAACGTTATACCATATAACGTATTACGTTATAACGTTATGTTATATAACGTAATACGTTATAACGTTATACCATATAACGTAATACGTTATAACGTTATGTTATATAACGCATTACGTTATAACGTTACACAAGACAAGGTTATGTTATATAACGTATTACGTTATAACTTTATGTTATATAACTTAATACGTTATAACGTTATGTTATATAACGTAATACGTTATAACGTTATACCATATAACGTAATACGTTATAACGTTATACCATATAACGTATTACGTTATAACGTTATACCATATAACGTGTTACGTTATAACGTTATACCATATAACGTATTACGTTATAACGTTATACCAAATAACGTTGTTATATAACGTATTACGTTATAACGTATTACGTTATAAAGTTATACCAAATAACGTTATGTTATATAACGTATTACGTTATAACGTTATACCATATAACGCATTACGTTATAATTTTATACCATATAACGTATTACGCTATAACGTTATGTTATATAACGTAATACGTTATAACGTTATACCATATAACGTAATACGTTATAACGTCATACCATATTGCGTATTACGTTACAACGTTACGCCATACAACGATATGTTATATATCGTATTCCGTTATAACGTTATACCATATAACGTATTACGTTATAACGTTATGTTATATAACGTAATACGTTATAACGTTATGTTATATAACGTAATACGTTATAACGTTATGTTATATAACTTAATACGTTATAACGTTATATTATATAACGTAATACGTTATAACGTTATACCATATAACGTAATACGTTATAACGTTATACCATATAGCGTATTACGTTACAACGCTACACCATACAACGTTATGTTATATAACGTATTCCGTTATAACGTTATACCATATAACGTATTACGTTATAACGTTATGCCATATAACGTATTACGTTATAACGTTATGTTATATAACTTAATACGTTATAACGTTATGTTATATAACGTAATACGTTACAACGTTATACCATATAACGTAATACGTTATAACGTTATACCATATAACATATTACGTTATAACGTTATGCCATATAACGTATTACGTTATAACGTTACGTTATATAACTTAATACGTTATAACGTTATGCCATATAACGTATTACGTTATAGCGTTATGTTATATAACTTAATACGTTATAACGTTATGTTATATAACGTAATACGATGTAACGTTATACCATATAACGTGTTACGTTATAACGTTATACCATTTAATGTATTACGTTATAACGTTATACCAAATAACGTTATGTTATATAACGTATTACGTTATAACGTATTACGTTATAAAGTTATACCAAATAACGTTATGTTATATAACGTATTACGTTATAACGTTATACCATATAACGTATCACGTTATAACGTTATACCATATAACGTATTACGTTATAACGTTATGATATATAACTTAATACGTTATAACGTTATGTTATATAACTTAATACGTTATAACGTTATGTTATATAACGTAATACGTTATAACGTTATACCATATAACGTAATACGTTATAAGGTCATACCATATTGCGTATTACGTTACAACGTTACACCATACAACGATATGTTATATAACGTATTCCGTTATAACGTTATACCATATAACGTATTACGTTATAACGTTATGTTATATAACGTAATACGTTATAACGTTATGTTATATAACGTAATACGTTATAACGTTATGTTATATAACGTAATACGTTATAACGTTATACCATATAACGTAATACGTTATAACGTTATGTTATATAACGCATTACGTTATAACGTTACACAAGACAACGTTATGTTATATAACGTATTACGTTATAACTTTATGTTATATAACTTAATATGTTATAACGTTATGTTATATAACGTAATACGTTATAACGTTATACCATGTAACGTTATGTTATATAACGTTGTACGATATAACGGTATGTTATATAACGTAATACGTTATAGCGTTATGTTATATAACGTAATACGTTATAACGTTATACCATATAACCTAATACGTTATAACGTTATGTTATATAACGTATTACGTTATAACGTTACACAAGACAACGTTATGTTATATAACGTATTACGATATAACGTTATATCATATAACGTATTACGTTATAACGTTACACAAGACAACGTTATGTTATATAACGTATTACGTTATAACGTTATACCATATAACGTATTACGTTATAACGCGTTGCCATATAACGTATTACGTTATAACGTTATACCATATAGAGTACTGCGTTACAACGTTACACCATACAACGTTATGTTATATAACGTATTCCGTTATAACGTTATACCATATAACGTTTTATGTTATAACGTTATGTTATATAACGTAATACGTTATAACGTTATGTTATATAACGTAATACGTTATAACATTATGTTATATAACGTAATACGCTATAGCGTTATGTTATATAACGTAATACGTTATAACGTTATGTTATATAACGTATTACGTTATAACGCGTTGCCATATAACGTATTACGTTATAACGTTATACCATATAGAGTTCTGCGTTACAACGTTACACCATACAACGTTATGTTATATAACGTATTCCGTTATAACATTATACCATATAACGTTTTATGTTATAACGTTATGCCATATAACGTATTACGTTATAACGTTATGTTATATAACTTAATACGTTATAACGTTATGTTATATAACGTAATACGATGTAACGCTATACCATATAACGTGTTACGTTATAACGTTATACCATTTAATGTATTACGTTATAACGTTATACCAAATAACGTTATGTTATATAACGTATTACGTTATAACGTATTACGTTATAAAGTTATACCAAATAACGTTATGTTATATAACGTATTACGTTATAACGTTATACCATATAACGTATCACGTTATAACGTTATACCATATAACGTATTACGTTATAACGTTATGATATATAACTTAATACGTTATAACGTTATGTTATATAACTTAATACGTTATAACGTTATGTTATATAACGTAATACGTTATAACGTTATACCATATAACGTAATACGTTATAAGGTCATACCATATTGCGTATTATGTTACAACGTTACACCATACAACGATATGTTATATAACGTATTCCGTTATAACGTTATACCATATAACGTATTACGTTATAACGTTATGTTATATAACGTAATACGTTATAACGTTATGTTATATAACGTAATACGTTATAACGTTATGTTATATAACGTAATACGTTATAACGTTATACCATATAACGTAATACGTTATAACGTTATGTTATATAACGCATTACGTTATAACGTTACACAAGACAACGTTATGTTATATAACGTATTACGTTATAACATTATGTTATATAACTTAATATGTTATAACGTTATGTTATATAACGTAATACGTTATAACGTTATACCATGTAACGTTATGTTATATAACGTTGTACGATATAACGGTATGTTATATAACGTAATACGTTATAGCGTTATGTTATATAACGTAATACGTTATAACGTTATACCATATAACCTAATACGTTATAACGTTATGTTATATAACGTATTACGTTATAACGTTACACAAGACAACGTTATGTTATATAACGTATTACGATATAACGTTATATCATATAACGTATTACGATATAACGTTACACAAGACAACGTTATGTTATATAACGTATTACGTTATAACGTTATACCATATAACGTATTACGTTATAACGCGTTGCCATATAACGTATTACGTTATAACGTTATACCATATAGAGTACTGCGTTACAACGTTACACCATACAACGTTATGTTATATAACGTATTCCGTTATAACGTTATACCATATAACGTTTTATGTTATAACGTTATGTTATATAACGTAATACGTTATAACGTTATGTTATATAACGTAATACGTTATAACATTATGTTATATAACGTAATACGCTATAGCGTTATGTTATATAACTTAATACGTTATAACGTTATGTAATATAACGTAATACGTTATAACGTTATACCATATAACGTAATACGTTATAACGTTATACCATATAACGTATTACGTTATAACGTTATACCATATAACGTGTTACGTTATAACGTTATACCATATAACGTATTACGTTATAACGTTATACCAAATAACGTTATGTTATATAACGTATTACGTTATAACGTATTACGTTATAACGTATTACGTTATAAAGTTATACCAAATAACGTTATGTTATATAACGTATTACGTTATAACGTTATACCATATAACGTGTTACGTTATAACGTTATACCATATAACGTATTACGTTATAACGATATACCAAATAACGTTATGTTATATAACGTATTACGTTATAAAGTTATACCAAATAACGTTATGTTATATAACGTATTACGTTATAACGTTATACCATATAACGTATTACGTTATAACGGTATGTTATATAACGTAATACGTTATAACGTTATGTTATATAACGTAATACGTTATAACGTTATGTTATATAACGTAATACGTTATAACGTTATACCATATAACGTAATACGCTATAACGTTATGTTATATAACGCATTACGTTATAACGTTACACAAGACAACGTTATGTTATATAACGTAATACGCTATAACGTATTACCTTATAACGTATTACGTTATAACGTTACACCATATAAAGTTATACCATATAACGTAATACGTTATAACGTTATGTTATATACCGTAATACGGTATATCGTTATACCATATAACGTTATGTTATATAACGTAATACGTTATAACGTTATACCATGTAACGTTATGTTATATAACGTAGTACGTTATTACGGTATGTTATATAACGTAATACGTTATAACCTTATACCATCTAACGTAATACGTTATAACGTTATACCATATAGCGTATTACGTTACAACGTTACACCATACAACGTTATGTTATATAACGTATTCCGTTATAACGTTATACCATGTAACGTATTACGTTATAACGTTATGTTATATAAAGTAATATGTTATAACGGTATGTTATATAACGTAATACGTTATAACGTGGTGCCATATAACGCATTACGTTATAACGGTAGAACATACAACCTTACGTTATAACGCTATACCATATAACGTATTCCGTTATAACATTATACCATATAACGTATTACGTTATAACGTTATGATATATAACTTAATACGTTATAACGTTATGTTATATAACTTAATAGGTTATAACGTTATGTTATATAACGCAATACGTTATAACGTTATACCATATAACGTAATACGTTATAACGTTATACCATATAGCGTATTACGTTACAACGTTACACCATACAACGTTATGTTATATAACGTATTCCGTTATAACATTATACCATATAACGTATTACGTTATAACGTTATGATATATAACTTAATACGTTATAACGCTATGTTATATAACTTAATACGTTATAACGTTATGCCATATAACGTATTACGTTATAACGTTATGTTATATAACATAATACGTTATAACGTTATGTTATATAACGTAATACGTTATAACGTTATGTTATATAACGTAATACGTTATAGCGTTATGTTATATAACGTAATACGTTATAACGTTATGTTATATAAAGTAATATGTTATAACGTTATACCATATAACGTATTACGTTATAACGTTATGTTATATAACTTAATACGTTATAACGTTATGTTATATAACGTATTACGTTATAACGTTATACCATATAACGTGTTACGTTATAACGTTATACCATATAACGTATTACGTTATAACGTTATACCAAATAACGTTGTGTTATATAACGTATTACGTTATAACGTATTACGTTATAAAGTTATACCAAATAACGTTATGTTATATAACGTATTACGTTATAACGTTATACCGTATAATGTATTACGTTATAACGTTATACCATATAACGTATTACGTTATAACGTTATGATATATAACTTAATACGTTATAACGTTATGTTATATAACGTAATACGTTATAACGTTATACCATATAACGTAATACGTTATAACGTCATACCATATTGCGTATTACGTTACAACGTTACGCCATACAACGATATGTTATATATCGTATTCCGTTATAACGTTTTACCATATAACGTATTACGTTATAACGTTATGTTATATAACGTAATACGTTATAACGTTATGTTATATAACATAATACGTTATAACGTTATGTTATATAACGTAATACGTTATAACGTTATACCATATAACGTAATACGCTATAACGTTATGTTATATAACGCATTACGTTATAACGTTACACAAGACAACGTTATGTTATATAACGTATTACGATATAACGTTATACCATATAACGTATTACGTTATAACGTTACACAAGACAACGTTATGTTATATAACGTATTACGTTATGACGTTATACCATATAACGTATTACGTTATAACGCGTTACCATATAACGTATTACGTTATAACGTTATACCATATAGAGTACTGCGTTACAACGTTACACCACACAACGTTATGTTATATAACGTATTCCGTTATAAACTTATACCATATAACGTTTTATGTTATAACGTTATGTTATATAACGTAATACGTTATAACGTTATGTTATATAACGTAATACGTTATAGCGTTATGTTATATAACGTAATACGTTATAACGTTATGTTATATAACGTAATATGTTATAACGTTATACCATATAACGTATTACGTTATAACGTTATGATATATAACTTAATACGTTATAACGTTATGTTACATAACTTAATACGTTATAACGTTATGTTATATAACGTAATACGTTATAACGTTATGTTATATAACGTAATACGTTATAACGTTATACCATATAACGTAATACGCTATAACGTTATGTTATATAACGCATTACGTTATAACGTTACACAAGACAACGTTATGTTATATAACGTATTACGATATAACGTTATACCACATAACGTATTACGTTATAACGTTACACAAGACAACGTTATGTTATATAACGTATTACGTTATGACGTTATACCATATAACGTATTACGTTATAACGCGTTACCATATAACGTATTACGTTAAAACGTTATACCATATAGAGTACTGCGTTACAACGTTACACCATACAACGTTATGTTATATAACGTATTCCGTTATGAACTTATACCATATAACGTTTTATGTTATAACGTTATGTTATATAACGTAATACGTTATAACGTTATGTTATATAACGTAATACGTTATAACGTTATACCATATAACGTATTACGTTATAACGTTATGATATATGACTTAATACGTTATAACGTTATGTTACATAACTTAATACGTTATAACGTTATGTTATATAACGTAATACGTTATAACGTTATACCATATAACGTAATACGTTATAACGTTATTCCATATAGCGTATTACGTTACAACGTTACACCATACAACGTTATGTTATATAACGTATTCCGTTATAACGTTATACCATATAACGTATTACGTTATAACGTTATGCCATACAACGTATTACGTTATAACGTTATGTTATATAACTTAATACGTTATAACGTTATGTTATATAACGTAATACGTTATAACGTTATGTTATATAACTTAATACGTTATAACGTTATGTTATATAACGTAATACGTTATAACGTTATACCATATAACGTAATACGTTATAACGTTATACCATTTAACGTATTACGTTATAACGTTATGTTATATAACGTAATACGCTATAACGTATTACCTTATAACGTATTACGTTATAACGTTACACCATATAAAGTTATGCCATATAACGTAATACGTTATAACGTTATGTTATATAACGTAATACGGTATATCGTTATACCATATAACGTTATGTTATATAACGTAATACGTTATAACGTTATACCATATAACGTAATACGTTATAACGTTATTCCATATAGCGTATTACGTTACAACGTTACACCATACAACGTTATGTTATATAACGTATTCCGTTATAACGTTATACCATATAACGTATTACGTTATAACGTTATGTTATATAACTTAATATGTTATAACTTTATGTTATATAAAGTAATATGTTATAACTTTATGTTATATAACGTAATACGTTATAACGTTATGTTATATAACGTAATACGTTATAACGTTATGTTATATAACGTAACACGCTATAACGTTATACCATATAACGTAATACGTTATAACGTTATACCATATAACGTATTACGTTATAACGTTATGTTATATAACGTAATACGCTATAACGTATTACCTTATAACGTATTACGTTATAACGTTACACCATATAAAGTTATACCATATAACGTAATGTGTTATGACGTTATGTTATATAACGTAATACGGTATATCGTTATACCATATAACGTTATGTTATATAACATAATACGTTATAACGTTATACCATGTAACGTTATGTTATATAACGTAATACGTTATAACGTTATGTTATATAACGTAATATGTTATAACTTTATGTTATATAACGTAATATGTTATAACTTTATGTTATATAACGTAATACGTTATAACGTTATGTTATATAACGTAATACGTTATAACGTTATGTTATATAACGTAATACGCTATAACGTATTACCTTATAACGTATTACGTAATAACGTTACACCATATAAAGTTATACCATATAACGTAATACGTTATAACGTTATGTTATATATCGTAATACGGTATATCGTTATACCATATAACGTTATGTTATATAACATAATACGTTATAACGTTATACCATGTAACGTTATGTTATATAACGTAATACGTTATAACGTTATACCATATAACGTAATACGATATAACGTTATTCCACATAGCGTATTACGTTACAACGTTACACCATACAACGTTATGTTATATAACGTATTCCGTTATAACCTTATACCATATAACGTATTACGTTATAACGTTATGCCATACAACGTATTACGTTATAACGTTATGTTATATAACTTAATACGTTATAACGTTATGTTATATAACGTAATACGTTATAACGTTATACCATATAACGTAATACGTTATAACGTTATACCATATAGCGTATTCCGTTACAACTTTACACCATACAACGTTATGTTATATAACATAACGTTATAATAATAACTTAATACGTTATAACGTTATGTTATATAACGTAATACGTTATAACGTTATACCATATAACGTAATACGTTATAACGTTATACCATATAACGTATTACCTTATAACGTATTACGTTATAACGTTACACCATATAAAGTTATACCATATAACGTAATACGTTATAACGTTATGTTATATAACGTAATACGGTATATCGTTATGCCATATAACGGTATGTTATATAACGTAATACGTTATAACGTTATACCATATAACGTAATACGTTATAACGTTATACCATATAACGTATTACGTTATAACGTTATGTTATATAACGTAATACGCTATAACGTATTACCTTATATCGTATTACGTTATAACGTTACACCATATAAAGTTATACCATATAACGTAATACGTTATAACGTTATGTTATATAACGTAATACGGTATATCGTTATACCATATAACGTTATGTTATATAACGTAATACGTTATAACGTTATACCATATAACGTAATACGTTATAACGTTATTCCATATAGCGTATTACGTTACAACGTTACACCATACAACGTTTTGTTATATAACGTATTCCGTTATAACGTTATACCATATAACGTATTACGTTATAACGTTATGTTATATAACGTAATATGTTATAACTTTATGTTATATAAAGTAATATGTTATAACTTTATGTTATATAATGTAATACGTTATAACGTTATGTTATATAACGTAATACGTTATAACTTTATGTTATATAACGTAATATGTTATAACTTTATGTCATATAACGTAATATGTTATAACTTTATGATATATAACGTAATACGTTATAACGTTATGTTATATAACGTAATACGTTATAGCGTTATGTTATATAACGTAATACGTTATACCGTTATGTTATATAACGTAATACGTTATAACGTTATACCATATAACGTTATGTTATATAACGTAATACGTTATAACGTTATACCATATAACGTAATACGTTATAACGTTATGTTATATAACGCATTACGTTATAACGTTACACAAGACAACGTTATGTTATATAACGTATTACGATATAACGTTATGTTATATAACGTAATACGTTATAACGTTATGTTATATAACGTATTACGTTATAACGTTATACCATATAACGTGTTACGTTATGTTATATAACGTATTACGTTATAACGTTATACCATATAACGTGTTACGTTATAACGTTATACCATATAACGTATTACGTTATAACGTTATACCAAATAACGTTGTGTTATATAACGTATTACGTTATAACGTATTACGTTATAAAGTTATACCAAATAACGTTATGTTATATAACGTATTACGTTATAACGTTATACCATATAATGTATTACGTTATAACGTTATACCATATAACGTATTACGTTATAACGTTATGATATATAACTTAATACGTTATAACGTTATGTTATATAACGTAATACGTTATAGCGTTATGTTATATAACGTAATACGTTATAACGTTATGTTATATAACGTAATACGTTATAACGTTATACCATATAACGTATTACGTTTAACGTTATGATATATAACTTAATACGTTATAACGTTATGTTACATAACTTAATACGTTATAACGTTATGTTATATAACGTAATACGTTATAACGTTATGTTATATAACGTAATATGTTATAACTTTATGTTATATAACGTAATATGTTATAACTTTATGTTATATAACGTAATACGTTATAACGTTATACCATATAACGTAATACGTTATAACGTCATACCATATTGCGTATTACGTTACAACGTTACGCCATACAACGATATGTTATATATCGTATTCCGTTATAACGTTTTACCATATAACGTATTACGTTATAACGTTATGTTATATAACGTAATACGTTATAACGTTATGTTATATAACGTAATACGTTATAACGTTACACAAGACAACGTTATGTTATATAACGTATTACGATATAACGTTATACCATATAACGTATTACGTTATAACGTTACACAAGACAACGTTATGTTATATAACGTATTACGTTATGACGTTATACCATATAACGTATTACGTTATAACGCGTTACCATATAACGTATTACGTTATAACGTTATACCATATAGAGTACTGCGTTACAACGTTACACCATACAACGTTATGTTATATAACGTATTCCGTTATAAACTTATACCATATAACGTTTTATGTTATAACGTTATGTTATATAACGTAATACGTTATAACGTTATGTTATATAACGTAATACGTTATAGCGTTATGTTATATAACGTAATACGTTATAACTTTATGTTATATAACGTAATACGTTATAACGTTATACCATATAACGTATTACGTTATAACTTTAAGATATATATCTTAATACGTTATAACGTTATGTTACATAACTTAATACGTTATAACGTTATGTTATATAACGTAATACGTTATAACGTTGTATTATATAACGTAATATGTTATAACTTTATGTTATATAACGTAATATGTTATAACTTTATGTTATATAACGTAATACGTTATAACGTTATGTTACATAACGTAATACGTTATAACGTTATGTTATATAACGTAATACGCTATAACGTATTACCTTATAACGTATTACGTTATAACGTTACACCATATAAAGTTATACCATATAACGTAATACGTTATAACGTTATGTTATATAACGTAATACGGTATATCGTTATACCATATAACGTTATGTTATATAACGTAATACGTTATAACGTTATGTTACATAACGTAATACGTTATAACGTTATGTTATATAACGTAATACGCTATATCGTATTACCTTATAACGTATTACGTTATAACGTTACACCATATAAAGTTATACCATATAACGTATTACGTTATAACGTTATGATATATAACTTAATACGTTATAACGTTATGTTATATAACGTAATACGTTATAACGTTATACCATATAACGTAATACGTTATAACGTCATACCATATTGCGTATTACGTTACAACGTTACGCCATACAACGATATGTTATATATCGTATTCCGTTATAACGTTATACCATATAACGTATTACGTTATAACGTTATGTTATATAACGTAATACGTTATAACGTTATGTTATATAACGTAATACGTTATGACGTTATGTTATATAACGTAATACGTTATAACGTTATACCATATAACGTAATACGCTATAACGTTATGTTATATAACGCATTACGTTATAACGTTACACAAGACAACGTTATGTTATATAACGTATTACGATATAACGTTATACCATATAACGTATTACGTTATAACGTTACACAAGACAACGTTATGTTACATAACGTATTACGTTATGACGTTATACCATATAACGTATTACGTTATAACGCGTTACCATATAACGTATTACGTTATAACGCTATACCATATAGAGTACTGCGTTACAACGTTACACCATACAACGTTATGTTATATAACGTATTCCGTTATAAACTTATACCATATAACGTTTTATGTTATAACGTTATGTTATATAACGTAATACGTTATAACGTTATGTTATATAACGTAATACGTTATAACGTTATACCATATAACGTATTACGTTATAACGTTATGATATATAACTTAATACGTTATAACGTTATGTTACATAACTTAATACGTTATAACGTTATGTTATATTAGGTTAAGTAAAAAGTTCTGAGCGTTTTTCGCTAGATGTCTTTAGTGAGCCATATCTCACGATGTGCACATCGCATCGAGTCATAGTATACACCGATTTCAAGGTGATATTACGCATCAAAAAGGTTCTTTGTCAGTTTTGTGTTCGGTGAAGCCAGTTGTGTGTTACAGCGTTCGAAAATGGAGATAAAAAAAGAGAAAATTCGATACATTCTTCAGTACCACTACGACCAAGGTGAAAAGGCGGAGCAGGCGGCCAAAAAAATTTGTGCTGTTTATGGACCCAGTACAGTATCGAATGCAACAGCAAAGCGGTGGTTCCAACGATTCCGTTCTGGTAATATGGACGTCGAAGATGAGGCACGCTCTGGTAGGCCAATCGTCGAAAATGTGGATAAAATCATGGAAATCGTCGAGTCGGACCGGCATGTGAGCACTTATTCCATTGCCCAGGAACTGAAGATTAGCCAGAAAACCGTTTGGAACCATTTGCATAAGGCTGGTCTCAAGAAGAAGCTCGACGTATGGGTGCCACATGAATTGACGCAAAAGAACCTTTTGGACCGAATTGATGCCTGCGATTCTTTGTTGAGACGTAACGAAATCGACCCATTTTTGAAGCGGATGGTGACTGGCGATGAAAAATGGGTCACATACGAGAACAACAGCCGAAAAAGATCGTGGTCCAATCGCGGTGGGCCGGCCCAAACGATCGCCAAGCGTGGATTAACGGCCAAGAAGGTTTTATTGTGTGTTTGGTGGGATTGGAAGGGAATCATCCATTATGAGCTGCTCCCATCGGGGCAAACACTTAATTCGGACCTCTATTGTCAACAACTGACCAGACTGAAGCAGGCGATCGACCAGAAGCGGCCAGAATTGGCCAATAGGAAAGGTGTTGTGTTCCATCAAGACAACGCCAGGCCGCACACATCTTTAACGACGCGTCAGAAGCTCCGAGAGCTTGGCTGGGAGGTTCTATCGCATCCGCCGTACAGTCCAGACCTGGCACCAAGCGATTATCACCTTTTTAAGTTTTTGCAAAATTTTCTTGATGGTACAAAACTGGCCTCAAGAGAGGCTTGTGAAAATGAGCTGGTCAAGTTTTTTACCAATAGGGACGAGGACTTCTTCAACCGCGGAATTATGAAATTGCCTTCAAAATGGACAAAAGTAATCGAACAAAACGGCGCATATTTAATCTAAATCGAATAATCTTGACTATGTTAATTTCATCGTCGAAATAAAGCGAAAAAGCGCTCAGAACTTTTTACTTCACCTAATATAACGTAATACGTTATAACGTTATACCATATAACGTAATACGTTATAACGTTATTCCATATAGCGTATTACGTTACAACGTTACACCATACAACGTTATGTTATATAACGTATTCCGGTATAACGGTATACCATATAACGTATTACGTTATAACGTTATGCCATACAACGTATTACGTTATAACGTTATGTTATATAACTTAATACGTTATAATGTTATGTTATATAACGTAATACGTTATAACGTTATACCATATAACGTAATACGTTATAACGTTACACCATATAGCGTATTACGTTACAACGTTACACCATACAAGGTTATGTTATATAACGTATTCCGTTATAACGTTATACCATATAACGTATTACGTTATAACGTTATGTTATATAACGTAATATGTTATAACTTTATGTTATATAAAGTAATATGTTATAACTTTATGTTATATAACGTAATACGTTATAACGTTATGTTATATAACGTAATACGTTATAACGTTATTCCATATAGCGTATTACGTTACAACGTTACACCATACAACGTTATGTTATATAACGTATTCCGTTATAACGTTATACCATATAACGTATTACGTTATAACGTTATGTTATATAACGTAATATGTTATAACTTTATGTTATATAAAGTAATATGTTATAACTTTATGTTATATAACGTAATACGTTATAACGTTATGTTACATAACGTAATACGTTGTAACGTTATGTTATATAACGTAATACGCTTTAACGTATTACCTTATAACGTATTACGTTATAACGTTACACCATATAAAGTTATACCATATAACGTAATACGTTATAACGTTATGTTATATAACGTAATACGGTATATCGTTATACCATAAAACGTTATGTTATATAACGTAATACGTTATAACGTTGTACCATGTAACGTTATGTTATATAACGTAGTACGTTATAACGGTATGTTATATAACGTAATACGTTATAACGTTATACCATATAACGTAATACGTTATAACGTTATACCATATAGCGAATTACGTTACAACGTTACACCATACAACGTTATGTTATATAACGTATTCCGTTATAACGTTATACCATGTAACGTATTACGTTATAACGTTATGTTATATAACGTAATATGTTATAACGGTATGTTATATAACGTAATACGTTATAACGTGGTGCCATATAACGCATTACGTTATAACGGTAGAACATACAACCTTACGTTATATAACGTATTACGATATAACGTTATACCATATAACGTATTCCGTTATAACATTATACCATATAACGTATTACGTTATAACGTTATGATATATAACTTAATACGTTATAACGTTATGTTATATAACTTAATACGTTATAACGTTATGCCATATAACGTATTACGTTATAACGTTATGTTATATAACTTAATACGTTATAACGTTATGTTATATAACGTAATACATTGTAACGTTATACCATATAACGTAATACGTTATAACGTCATACCATATTGCGTATTACGTTACAACGTTACACCATGCAACGATATGTTATATAACGTATTCCGTTATAACATTATACCATATAACGTATTACGTTATAACGTTATGATATATAACTTAATACGTTATAACGTTATGTTATATAACGTAATATGTTATAACGGTATGTTATATAACGTAATACGTTATAACGTGGTGCCATATAACGCATTACGTTATAACGGTAGAACATACAACCTTACGTTATATAACGTATTACGATATAACGTTATACCATATAACGTATTCCGTTATAACATTATACCATATAACGTATTACGTTATAACGTTATGATATATAACTTAATACGTTATAACGTTATGTTATATAACTTAATACGTTATAACGTTATACCAAATAACGTTGTGTTATATAACGTATTACGTTATAACGTATTACGTTATAAAGTTATACCAAATAACGTTATGTTATATAACGTATTACGTTATAACGTTATACCATATAACGTATTACGTTATAACGTTATGATATATAACTTAATACGTTATAACGTTATGTTATATAACTTAATACGTTATAACGTTATGTTATATAACGTAATACGTTATAACGTTATACCATATAACGTAATACGTTATAACGTCATACCATATTGCGTATTACGTTACAACGTTACACCATGCAACGATATGTTATATAACGTATTCCGTTATAACATTATACCATATAACGTATTACGTTATAACGTTATGATATATAACTTAATACGTTATAACGTTATGTTATATAACTTAATACGTTATAACGTTATGCCATATAACGTATTACGTTATAACGTTATGTTATATAACTTAATACGTTATAACGTTATGTTATATAACGTATTACGTTATAACGTTATACCATATAACGTGTTACGTTATAACGTTATACCATATAACGTATTACGTCATAACGTTATACCAAATAACGTTGTGTTATATAACGTATTACGTTATAACGTATTACGTTATAAAGTTATACCAAATAACGTTATGTTATATAACGTATTACGTTATAACGTTATACCATATAACGTATTACGTTATAACGTTATACCATATAACGTATTACGTTATAACGTTATGATATATAACTTAATACGTTATAACGTTATGTTATATAACTTAATACGTTATAACGTTATGTTATATAACGTAATACGTTATAACGTTATACCATATAACGTAATACGTTATAACGTCATACCATATTGCGTATTACGTTACAACGTTACACCATGCAACGATATGTTATATAACGTATTCCGTTATAACGTTATACCATATGACGTTTTATGTTATAACGTTATGTTATATAACGTAATACGTTATAACGTTATACCATATAACGTAATACGTTATAACGTTATACCATATAGCGTATTACGTTACAACGTTATCACCATACAACGTTATGTTATATAACGTATTCCGTTATAACGTTATACCATATAACGTATTACGTTATAACGTTATGCCATACAACGCATTACGTTATATCGTTATGTTATATAACTTAATACGTTATAACGTTATGTTATATAACGTAATACGTTATAACGTTATACCATATAACGTAATACGTTATAACGTTAAACCATATAGCGTATTACGTTACAACGTTACACCATACAACGTTATGTTATATAACATATTCCGTTATAACGTTATACCATATAACCTATTATGTTATAACGTTATGTTATATAACGTAATACGTTATAACGTTATGTTATATAACTTAATACGTTATAACGTTATGCCATATAACGTATTACGTTATAACGTTATGTTATATAACTTACTAAGTTATAATGTTATGTTATATAACGTATTACGTTATAACGTTACACCATATAACGTGTTACGTTATAACGTTATACCATATAACGTATTACGTTATAACGTTATACCAAATATCGTTGTGTTATATAACGTATTAAGTTATAACGTATTACGTTATAAAGTTATACCAAATAACGTTATGTTATATAACGTATTACGTTATAACTGTTATACCATATAACGTATTACGTTATAACGTTATACCATATAACGTATTACGTTATAACGTTATGATATATAACTTAATACGTTATAACGTTATGTTATATAACTTAATACGTTATAACGTTATGTTATATAACGTAATACGTTATAACGTTATACCATATAACGTAATACGTTATAACGTCATACCATATTGCGTATTACGTTACAACGTTACACCATACAACGATATGTTATATAACGTATTCCGTTATAACGTTATACCATATAACGTTTTATGTTATAACGTTATGTTATATAACGTAATACGTTATAACGTTATACCATATAACGTAATACGTTATAACGTTATACCATATAGCGTATTACGTTACAACGTTACACCATACAACGTTATGTTATATAGCGTATTCCGTTATAACGTTATACCATATAACGAATTACGTTATAACGTTATGCCATATAACGTATTACGTTATAACGTTATGTTATATAACTTAATACGTTATAACGTTATGTAATATAACGTAATACGTTATAACGTTATACCATTTAACGTAATACGTTATAACGTTATACCATATAACGTATTACGTTATAACGTTATGTTATATAACGTAATATGTTATAACTTTATGTTATATAACATAATATGTTATAACATTATGTTATATAACGTTATACGTTATAACGTTATGTTATATAACGTACTACGTTATAACGTATTACCTTATAACGTATTACGTTATAACGTTACACCATATAAAGTTATACCATATAACGTAATACGATATAACGTTATGTTATAGAACGTAATACGGTATATCGTTATACCATATAACGTTATGTTATATAACGTAATACGTTATAACTTTATACCATGTAACGTTATGTTATATAACGTAGTACGTTATAACGGTATGTTATATAACGTAATACGTTATAACGTTATACCATATAACGTAATACGTTATATCGTTATACCATATAGCGTATTACGTTACAACGTTACACCATACAACGTTATGTTATATAACGTATTCCGTTATAACGTTATACCATGTAACGTATTAAGTTATAACGTTATGTTATATAACGTAATATGTTATAACGTTATGTTATATAACGTAATACGTTATAACGTGGTGCCATATAACGCATTACGTTATAACGGTAGAACATACAACCTTACGTTATATAACGTATTACGTTATAACGTTATACCATATAACGTATTCCGTTATAACATTATACCATATAAAGTATTACGTTATAACGTTATGATATATAACTTAATACGTTATAACGTTATGTTATATAACTTAATACGTTATAACGATATACCATATAACGTAATACGTTATAACGTTATACCATATAGCGTATTACGTTACAACGTTACACCATTCAACGTTATGTTATATAACGTATCCCGTTATAACGTTATACCATATAACGTATAACGTTATAACGTTATGCCATATAACGTATTACGTTATAACGTTATGTTATATAACTTGATACGTTATAACGTTATGTAATATAAAGTAATACGTTATAACGTTATACCATATAACGTAATACATTATAACGTTATACCATATAACGTATTACGTTATAACGTTATACCATATAACGTGTTACGTTATAACGTTATACCATATAACGTATTACGTTATAACGTTATACCAAATAACGTTATGTTATATAACGTATTACGTTATAACGTATTACGTTATAAAGTTATACCAAATAACGTTATGTTATATAACGTATTACGTTATAACGTTATACCATATAACGTATTACGTTATAACGGTATGTTATATAACGTAATACGTTATAACGTTATGTTATATAACGTAATACGTTATAACGTTATGTTATATAACGTAATACGTTATAACGTTATACCATCTAACGTAATACGCAATAACGTTATGTTATATAACGCATTACGTTATAACGTTACACAAGACAACGTTATGTTATATAACGTATTACGATATAACGTTATACCATATAACGTATTACGTTATAACGTTACACAAGACAACGTTATGTTATATAACGTATTACGTTATGACGTTATACCATATAACGTATTACGTTATAACGCGTTACCATATAACGTATTACGTTATAACGTTATACCATATAGAGTACTGCGTTACAACGTTACACCATACAACGATATGTTATATAACGTATTCCGTTATAAAGTTATACCATATAACGTTTAATGTTATAACGTTATGTTATATAACGTAATGCGTTATAACGTTATGTTATATAACGTAATACGTTATAACATTATGTTATATAACGCAATACGTTATAGCGTTATGTTATATAACGTAATACGTTATAACGTTATGTTATATAACGTAATACGTTTTAACGTTATACCATATAACGTATTACGTTATAACATTATGATATATAACTTAATACGTTATAACGTTATGTTACATAACTTAATACGTTATAACGTTATGTTATATAACGTAATACGTTATAACGTTATACCATATAACGTAATACGTTATAACGTTATTCCATATGGCGTATTACGTTACAACGTTACACCATACAACGTTATGTTATATAACGTATTCCGTTATAAAGTTATACCATATAACGTATTACGTTATAACGTTATGCCATACAACGTATTACGTTATAACGTTATGTTATATAACTTAATACGCTATAACGTTATGTTATATAACGTAATACGTTATAACGTTATACCATATAACGTAATACGTTATAACGTTATACCATATAACGTATTACGTTATAACGTTATGTTATATAATGTAATACGCTATAACGTATTACCTTATAACGTATTACGTTATAACTTTACACCATATAAAGTTATACCATATAACGTAATACGTTATAACGTTATGTTATATATCGTAATACGGTATATCGTTATACCATATAACTTTATGTTATATAACGTAATACGTTATAACGTTATACCATATAACGTAATACGTTATAACGTTATTCCATATAGCGTATTACGTTACATCGTTACACCATACAACGTTATGTTATATAACGTAATATGTTATAACTTTATGTTATATAACGTAATACGTTATAACGTTATGTTATATAACGTAATACGTTATAACGTTATGCCATATAGCGTATTACGTTACAACGTTACACCATACAACGTTATGTTATATAACGTATTCCGTTATAACGTTATACCATGTAACGTATTACGTTATAACGTTATGTTATATAACGTAATATGTTATAACGGTATGTTATATAACGTAATACGCTATAACGTATTACCTTATAACGTATTACGTTATAACGTTACACCATATAAAGTTATACCATATAACGTAATACGGTATATCGTTAGACCATATAACGTTATGTTATATAACGTAATACGTTATAACGTTATACCATGTAACGTTATGTTATATAACGTAGTACGTTATAACGGTATGTTATATAACGTAATACGTTATAACGTTATACCATATAACGTAATACGTTATAACGTTATACCATATAGCGTATTATGTTACAACGTTACACCATACAACGTTATGTTATATAACGTATTCCGTTATAACGTTATTATATGTAACGTATTACGTTATAACGTTATGTTATATAACGTAATATGTTATAACGGTATGTTATATAACGTAATACGTTATAACGTGGTGCCATATAACGCATTACGTTATAACGGTAGAACATACAACCTTACGTTATATAACGTATTACGTTATAACGTTATACCATATAACGTATTCCGTTATAACATTATACCATATAACGTATTACGTTATAACGTTATGATATATAACTTAATACGTTATAACGTTATGTTATATAACTTAATACGTTATAACGTTATGTTACATAACGTAATACGTTGTAACGTTATACCATATAACGTAATACGTTATAACGTTATACCATATAGCGTATTACGTTACAACGTTACACCATACAACGTTATGTTATGTAACGTATTCCGTTATAACGTTATACCATATAACGTATTACGTTATAACGTTATGCCATATAACGTATTACGTTATAACGTTATGTTATATAACTTAATACGTTATAACGTTATGTTATATAACGTAATACGTTATAACGTTATACCATATAACGTAATACGTTATAACGTTATACCATATAACGTAATACGTTATAACGTTATACCATATAGAGTATTACGTTACAACGTTACACCATACAACGTTATGTTATATAACGTATTCCGTTATAACGTTATACCATATAACGTATTACGTTATAACGTTATGCCATATAACGTATTACGTTATAACGTTATGTTATATAACTTAATACGTTATAACGTTATGTTATATAACGTATTACGTTATAACGTTATACCATATAACGTATTACGTTATAACGTTATGATATATAACTTAATACGTTATAACGTTATGTTACATAACTTAATACGTTATAACGTTATGTTATATAACGTATTCCGTTATAACGTTATACCATATAACGTATTACGTTATAACGATATGTTATATAACGTAATATGTTATAACTTTATGTTATATAACGTAATATGTTATAACTTTATGTTATATAACGTAATACGTTATAACGATATGTTATATAACGTAATACGTTATAACGTTATGTTATATAACGTAATATGTTATAACATTATGTTATATAACGTAATATGTTACAACTTTATGTTATATAACGTAATACGTTATAACGTTATGTTATATAACGTAATACGTTATAACGTTATACCATGTAATGTTATGTTATATAACGTAGTACGTTATAACGGTATGTTATATAACGTAATACGTTATAACGTTATACCATATAACGTAATACGTTATAACGTCATACCATATTGCGTATTACGTTACAACGTTACACCATACAACGACATGTTATATAACGTATTCCGTTATAACGTTATACCATATAACGAATTACGTTATAACGTTATGTTATATAACGTAATACGTTATAACGTTATGTTATATAACGTAATACGTTATAACGTTATGTTATATAACGTAATACGTTATAACGTTATACCATATGACGTAATACGTTATAACGTTATGTTACATAACGCATTACGTTATAACGTTACACAAGACAACGTTATGTTATATAACGTATTACGATATAACGTTATACCATATAACGTATTACGTTATAACGTTATACCATATAACGTATTACGTTATAACGTTATGATATATAACTTAATACGTTATAACGTTATGTTATATAACTTAATACGTTATAACGTTATGTTATATAACGTAATACGTTATAACGTTATGCCATATAACGTAATACGTAATAACGTTATACCATATAGCGTATTACGTTACAACGTTACACCATACAACGTTATGTTATATAACGTATTCCGTTATAACGTTATACCATATAACGTATTACGTTATAACGTTATGCCATATAACGTATTACGTTATAACGTTATGTTATATAACTTAATACGTTATAACGTTATGTTATATAACGTAATACGTTATAACGTTATACCATATAACGTAATACGTTATAACGTTATACCATATAGCGTATTACGTTAGAACGTTACACCATACAACGTTATGTTATATAACGTATTCCGTTATAACGTTATACCATATAACGTATTACGTTATAACGTTATGTTATATAACGTAATACGTTATAACGTTATGATATATTACGTAATATGTTATAACTTTATGTTATATAAAGTAATACGTCATAACGTTATGTTATATAACGTAATACGTTATAACGTTATGTTATATAACGTAATACGTTATAACGTTATGTTATATAACGTAATACGCTATAACGTATTACCTTATAACGTATTACGTTATAAATTTACACCATATAAAGTTATACCATATAACGTAATACGTTATATCGTTATACCATATAACGTTATGTTATATAACGTAATACGTTATAACGTTATACCATGTAACGTTATGTTATATAACGTAATACGTTATAACGTTATGGTATATAACGTAATACGTTATAACGTTATGTTATATAACGTAATACGTAATAACGTTATACCATATAACGTAATACGTTATAACGTTATGTTATATAACGCATTACGTTATAACGTTACACAAGACAACGTTATGTTATATAACGTATTACGATATAACGTTATACCATATAACGTAATACGTTATAACGTTATGTTATATAACGCATTACGTTATAACGTTACACAAGACAACGTTATGTTATATAACGTATTACGATATAACGTTATACCATATAACGTTATGTTATATAACGTAATACGTTATAACGTTATGGTATATAACGTACTACGTTATAACGTTATGTTATATAACGTAATACGTTATAACGTTATACCATATAACGTAATACGTTATAACGTTATACCATATAGCGTATTACGTTACAACGTTACACCATACAACGTTATGTTATATAACGTATTCCGTTATAACGTTATACCATATAACGTATTACGTTATAACGTTATGCCATATAACGTATTACGTTATAACGTTATGTTATATAACTTAATACGTTATAACGTTATGTAATATAACGTAATACGTTATAACGTTATACCATATAACGTAATACGTTATAACGTTATACCATATAACGTATTACGTTATAACGTTATACCATATAACGTGTTACGTTATAACGTTATACCATATAACGTATTACGTTATAACGTTATACCAAATAACGTTATGTTATATAACGTATTACGTTATAACGTATTACGTTATAAAGTTATACCAAATAACGTTATGTTATATAACGCATTACGTTATAACGTTATACCATATAACGTATTACGTTATAACGGTATGTTATATAACGTAATACGTTATAACGTTATGTTATATAACGTAATACGTTATAACGTTATGTTATATAACGTAATACGTTATAACGTTATACCATATAACGTAATACGCTATAACGTTATGTTATATAACGCATTACGTTATAACGTTACACAAGACAACGTTATGTTATATAACGTATTACGATATAACGTTATACCATATAACGTATTACGTTATAACGTTACACAAGACAACGTTATGTTATATAACGTATTACGTTATGACGTTATACCATATAACGTATTACGTTATAACGTTATGCCATATAACGTATTACGTTATAACGTTATGTTATATAACGTACTACGTTATAACGTTATGTTATATAACGTAATACGTTATAACGTTATACCATATAACGTATTACGATATAACGTTATACCATATAACGTATTACGTTATAACGTTACACAAGACAACGTTATGTTATATAACGTATTACGTTATGACGTTATACCATATAACGTATTACGTTATAACGTTATGATATATAACGTATTACGTTATAACGTTATGTTATATAACGTACTACGTTATAACGTTATGTTATATAACGTAATACGTTATAACGTTATACCATATAACGTATTACGTTATAACGTTATACCAAATAACGTTATGTTATATAACGTATTACGTTATAACGTATTACGTTATAAAGTTATACCAAATAACGTTATGTTATATAACGTATTACGTTATAACGTTATACCATATAACGTATTACTTTATAACGGTATGTTATATAACGTAATACGTTATAACGTTATGTTATATAACGTAATACGTTATAACGTTATGTTATATAACGTAATACGTTATAACGTAATGTTATATAACGTAATACGTTATAACGTTATACCATATAACGTAATACGCTATAACGTTATGTTATATAACGCATTACGTTATAACGTTACACAAGACAACGTTATGTTATATAACGTATTACGATATAACGTTATACCATATAACGTATTACGTTATAACGTTACACAAGACAACGTTATGTTATATAACGTATTACGTTATGACGTTATACCATATAACGTATTACGTTATAACGCGTTACCATATAACGTATTACGTTATAACGTTATACCATATAGAGTACTGCGTTACAACGTTACACCATACAACGTTATGTTATATAACGTATTCCGTTATAAAGTTATACCATATAACGTTTAATGTTATAACGTTATGTTATATAACGTAATACGTTATAACGTTATGATATATAACGTAATACGTTATAACATTATGTTATATAACGTAATACGTTATAGCGTTATGTTATATAACGTAATACGTTATAACGTTATGTTATATAACGTAATACGTTATAACGTTATACCATATAACGTATTACGTTATAACGTTATGTTATATAACGTAATACGTTATAACGTTATACCATATAACGTAATACGTTATAACGTTATTCCATATAGCGTATTACGTTACAACGTTACACCATACAACGTTATGTTATATAACGTATTCCGTTATAACGTTATACCATATAACGTAATACGTTATAACGTTATTCCATATAGCGTATTACGTTACAACGTTACACCATACAACGTTATGTTATATAACGTATTCCGTTATAACGTTATACCATATAACGTATTACGTTATAACGTTATGCCATACAACGTATTACGTTATAACGTTATGTTATATAACTTAATACGTTATAACGTTATGTTATATAACGTAATACGTTATAACGTTATACCATATAACGTAATACGTTATAACGTTATACCATATAACTTATTACGTTATAACGTTTTGTTATATAATGTAATACGCTATAACGTATTACCTTATAACGTATTACGTTATAACGTTACACCATATAAAGTTATACCATATAACGTAATACGTTATAACGTTATGTTATATAACGTAATACGGTATATCGTTATACCATATAACGTTATGGTATATAACGTAATACGTTATAACGTTATACCATATAACGTAATACGTTATAACGTTATTCCATATAGCGTATTACGATACAACGTTACACCATACAACGTTATGTTATATAACGTATTCCGTTATAACGTTATACCATATAACGTATTACGTTATAACGTTATACCATATAACGTATTACGTTATAACGTTATGTTATATAACGTATTCCGTTATAACGTTATACCATATAACGTATTACGTTATAACGATATGTTATATAACGTAATATGTTATAACTTTATGTTATATAACGTAATATGTTATAACTTTATGTTATATAACGTAATACGTTATAACGATATGTTATATAACGTAATACGTTATAACGTTATGTTATATAACGTAATATGTTATAACATTATGTTATATAACGTAATATGTTACAACTTTATGTTATATAACGTAATACGTTATAACGTTATGTTATATAACGTAATACGTTATAACGTTATACCATGTAATGTTATGTTATATAACGTAGTACGTTATAACGGTATGTTATATAACGTAATACGTTATAACGTTATACCATATAACGTAATACGTTATAACGTCATACCATATTGCGTATTACGTTACAACGTTACACCATACAACGACATGTTATATAACGTATTCCGTTATAACGTTATACCATATAACGAATTACGTTATAACGTTATGTTATATAACGTAATACGTTATAACGTTATGTTATATAACGTAATACGTTATAACGTTATGTTATATAACGTAATACGTTATAACGTTATACCATATGACGTAATACGTTATAACGTTATGTTACATAACGCATTACGTTATAACGTTACACAAGACAACGTTATGTTATATAACGTATTACGATATAACGTTATACCATATAACGTATTACGTTATAACGTTATACCATATAACGTATTACGTTATAACGTTATGATATATAACTTAATACGTTATAACGTTATGTTATATAACTTAATACGTTATAACGTTATGTTATATAACGTAATACGTTATAACGTTATGCCATATAACGTAATACGTAATAACGTTATACCATATAGCGTATTACGTTACAACGTTACACCATACAACGTTATGTTATATAACGTATTCCGTTATAACGTTATACCATATAACGTATTACGTTATAACGTTATGCCATATAACGTATTACGTTATAACGTTATGTTATATAACTTAATACGTTATAACGTTATGTTATATAACGTAATACGTTATAACGTTATACCATATAACGTAATACGTTATAACGTTATACCATATAGCGTATTACGTTAGAACGTTACACCATACAACGTTATGTTATATAACGTATTCCGTTATAACGTTATACCATATAACGTATTACGTTATAACGTTATGTTATATAACGTAATACGTTATAACGTTATGATATATTACGTAATATGTTATAACTTTATGTTATATAAAGTAATACGTCATAACGTTATGTTATATAACGTAATACGTTATAACGTTATGTTATATAACGTAATACGTTATAACGTTATGTTATATAACGTAATACGCTATAACGTATTACCTTATAACGTATTACGTTATAAATTTACACCATATAAAGTTATACCATATAACGTAATACGTTATATCGTTATACCATATAACGTTATGTTATATAACGTAATACGTTATAACGTTATACCATGTAACGTTATGTTATATAACGTAATACGTTATAACGTTATGGTATATAACGTAATACGTTATAACGTTATGTTATATAACGTAATACGTAATAACGTTATACCATATAACGTAATACGTTATAACGTTATGTTATATAACGCATTACGTTATAACGTTACACAAGACAACGTTATGTTATATAACGTATTACGATATAACGTTATACCATATAACGTAATACGTTATAACGTTATGTTATATAACGCATTACGTTATAACGTTACACAAGACAACGTTATGTTATATAACGTATTACGATATAACGTTATACCATATAACGTATTACGTTATAACGTTACACAAGACAACGTTATGTTATATAACGTACTACGTTATAACGTTATGTTATATAACGTAATACGTTATAACGTTATACCATATAACGTAATACGTTATAACGTTATACCATATAGCGTATTACGTTACAACGTTACACCATACAACGTTATGTTATATAACGTATTCCGTTATAACGTTATACCATATAACGTATTACGTTATAACGTTATGCCATATAACGTATTACGTTATAACGTTATGTTATATAACTTAATACGTTATAACGTTATGTAATATAACGTAATACGTTATAACGTTATACCATATAACGTAATACGTTATAACGTTATACCATATAACGTATTACGTTATAACGTTATACCATATAACGTGTTACGTTATAACGTTATACCATATAACGTATTACGTTATAACGTTATACCAAATAACGTTATGTTATATAACGTATTACGTTATAACGTATTACGTTATAAAGTTATACCAAATAACGTTATGTTATATAACGTATTACGTTATAACGTTATACCATATAACGTATTACGTTATAACGTTATACCATATAACGTGTTACGTTATAACGTTATACCATATAACGTATTACGTTATAACGTTATACCAAATAACGTTATGTTATATAACGTATTACGTTATAACGTATTACGTTATAAAGTTATACCAAATAACGTTATGTTATATAACGTATTACGTTATAACGTTATACCATATAACGTACTACGTTATAACGTTATGTTATATAACGTAATACGTTATAACGTTATACCATATAACGTAATACGTTATAACGTTATAGCATATAACGTATTACGTTATAACGTTACACAAGACAACGTTATGTTATATAACGTATTACGTTATGACGTTATACCATATAACGTATTACGTTATAACGTTATGCCATATAACGTATTACGTTATAACGTTATGTTATATAACGTACTACGTTATAACGTTATGTTATATAACGTAATACGTTATAACGTTATACCATATAACGTATTACGATATAACGTTATACCATATAACGTATTACGTTATAACGTTACACAAGACAACGTTATGTTATATAACGTATTACGTTATGACGTTATACCATATAACGTATTACGTTATAACGTTATGATATATAACGTATTACGTTATAACGTTATGTTATATAACGTACTACGTTATAACGTTATGTTATATAACGTAATACGTTATAACGTTATACCATATAACGTATTACGTTATAACGTTATACCAAATAACGTTATGTTATATAACGTATTACGTTATAACGTATTACGTTATAAAGTTATACCAAATAACGTTATGTTATATAACGTATTACGTTATAACGTTATACCATATAACGTATTACTTTATAACGGTATGTTATATAACGTAATACGTTATAACGTTATGTTATATAACGTAATACGTTATAACGTTATGTTATATAACGTAATACGTTATAACGTTATGTTATATAACGTAATACGTTATAACGTTATACCATATAACGTAATACGCTATAACGTTATGTTATATAACGCATTACGTTATAACGTTACACAAGACAACGTTATGTTATATAACGTATTACGATATAACGTTATACCATATAACGTATTACGTTATAACGTTACACAAGACAACGTTATGTTATATAACGTATTACGTTATGACGTTATACCATATAACGTATTACGTTATAACGCGTTACCATATAACGTATTACGTTATAACGTTATACCATATAGAGTACTGCGTTACAACGTTACACCATACAACGTTATGTTATATAACGTATTCCGTTATAAAGTTATACCATATAACGTTTAATGTTATAACGTTATGTTATATAACGTAATACGTTATAACGTTATGATATATAACGTAATACGTTATAACATTATGTTATATAACGTAATACGTTATAGCGTTATGTTATATAACGTAATACGTTATAACGTTATGTTATATAACGTAATACGTTATAACGTTATACCATATAACGTATTACGTTATAACGTTATGATATATAACTTAATACGTTATAACGTTATGTTACATAACTTAATACGTTATAACGTTATGTTATATAACGTAATACGTTATAACGTTATACCATATAACGTAATACGTTATAACGTTATTCCATATAGCGTATTACGTTACAACGTTACACCATACAACGTTATGTTATATAACGTATTCCGTTATAACGTTATACCATATAACGTAATACGTTATAACGTTATTCCATATAGCGTATTACGTTACAACGTTACACCATACAACGTTATGTTATATAACGTATTCCGTTATAACGTTATACCATATAACGTATTACGTTATAACGTTATGCCATACAACGTATTACGTTATAACGTTATGTTATATAACTTAATACGTTATAACGTTATGTTATATAACGTAATACGTTATAACGTTATACCATATAACGTAATACGTTATAACGTTATACCATATAACTTATTACGTTATAACGTTTTGTTATATAATGTAATACGCTATAACGTATTACCTTATAACGTATTACGTTATAACGTTACACCATATAAAGTTATACCATATAACGTAATACGTTATAACGTTATGTTATATAACGTAATACGGTATATCGTTATACCATATAACGTTATGGTATATAACGTAATACGTTATAACGTTATACCATATAACGTAATACGTTATAACGTTATTCCATATAGCGTATTACGATACAACGTTACACCATACAACGTTATGTTATATAACGTATTCCGTTATAACGTTATACCATATAACGTATTACGTTATAACGTTATGTTATATAACGTAATACGTTATAACGTTATGTTATATAACGTAATATGTTATAACTTTATGTTATATAACGTACTACGTTATAACGTTATGTTATATAACGTAATACGTTATAACGTTATACCATATAACGTAATATGTTATAACGTTATACCATATAGCGTATTACGTTACAACGTTACACCATACAACGTTATGTTATATAACGTATTCCGTTATAACGTTATACCATATAACGTATTACGTTATAACGTTATGCCATATAACGTATTACGTTATAACGTTATGTTATATAACTTAATACGTTATAACGTTATGTAATATAACGTAATACGTTATAACGTTATACCATATAACGTAATACGTTATAACGTTATACCATATAACGTATTACGTTATAACGTTATACCATATAACGTGTTACGTTATAACGTTATGCCATATAACGTATTACGTTATAACGTTATACCAAATAACGTTATGTTATATAACGTATTACGTTATAACGTATTACGTTATAAAGTTATACCAAATAACGTTATGTTATATAACGTATTACGTTATAACGTTATACCATATAACGTATTACTTTATAACGGTATGTTATATAACGTAATACGTTATAACGTTATGTTATATAACGTAATACGTTATAACGTTATGTTATATAACGTAATACGTTATAACGTTATGTTATATAACGTAATACGTTATAACGTTATACCATATAACGTAATACGCTATAACGTTATGTTATATAACGCATTACGTTATAACGTTACACAAGACAACGTTATGTTATATAACGTATTACGATATAACGTTATACCATATAACGTATTACGTTATAACGTTACACAAGACAACGTTATGTTATATAACGTATTACGTTATGACGTTATACCATATAACGTATTACGTTATAACGCGTTACCATATAACGTATTACGTTATAACGTTATACCATATAGAGTACTGCGTTACAACGTTACACCATACAACGTTATGTTATATAACGTATTCCGTTATAAAGTTATACCATATAACGTTTAATGTTATAACGTTATGTTATATAACGTAATACGTTATAACGTTATGTTATATAACGTAATACGTTATAACATTATGTTATATAACGTAATACGTTATAGCGTTATGTTATATAACGTAATACGTTATAACGTTATGTTATATAACGTAATACGTTATAACGTTATACCATATAACGTATTACGTTATAACGTTATGATATATAACTTAATACGTTATAACGTTATGTTACATAACTTAATACGTTATAACGTTATGTTATATAACGTAATACGTTATAACGTTATACCATATAACGTAATACGTTATAACGTTATTCCATATAGCGTATTACGTTACAACGTTACACCATACAACGTTATGTTATATAACGTATTCCGTTATAACGTTATACCATATAACGTAATACGTTATAACGTTATTCCATATAGCGTATTACGTTACAACGTTACACCATACAACGTTATGTTATATAACGTATTCCGTTATAACGTTATACCATATAACGTATTACGTTATAACGTTATGCCATACAACGTATTACGTTATAACGTTATGTTATATAACTTAATACGTTATAACGTTATGTTATATAACGTAATACGTTATAACGTTATACCATATAACGTAATACGTTATAACGTTATACCATATAGCGTATTACGTTACAACGTTACACCATACAACGTTATGTTATGTAACGTATTCCGTTATAACGTTATACCATATAACCTATTACGTTATAATGTTATGTTATATAACGTAATACGTTATAACTTTATGTTATATAACTTAATACGTTATAACGTTATGTTATATAACGTAATACGTTATAACGTTATACCATATAACGTAATACGTTATAACGTTATACCATATAACTTATTACGTTATAACGTTTTGTTATATAATGTAATACGCTATAACGTATTACCTTATAACGTATTACGTTATAACGTTACACCATATAAAGTTATACCATATAACGTAATACGTTATAACGTTATGTTATATAACGTAATACGGTATATCGTTATAACATATAACGTTATGGTATATAACGTAATACGTTATAACGTTATACCATATAACGTAATACGTTATAACGTTATTCCATATAGCGTATTACGATACAACGTTACACCATACAACGTTATGTTATATAACGTATTCCGTTATAACGTTATACCATATAACGTATTACGTTATAACGTTATGTTATATAACGTAATACGTTATAACGTTATGTTATATAACGTAATATGTTATAACTTTATGTTATATAACGTAATATGTTATAACTTTATGTTATATAACGTAATACGTTATAACGTTATGTTATATAACGTAATACGTTATAACGTTATACCATGTAACGTATTACGTTATAACGTTATGTTATATAACGTAATATGTTATAACCGTATGTTATATAACGTAATACGTTAAAACGTGGTGCCATATAACGCATTACGTTATAACGGTAGAACATACAACCTTACGTTATATAACGTATTACGTTATAACGTTATACCATGTAAAGTATTACGTTATAACGTTATGTTATATAACGTAATATGTTATAACGGTATGTTATATAACCTAATACGCTATAACGTATTACCTTATAACGTATTACGTTATAACGTTACACCATATAAAGTTATACCATATAACGTAATACGGTATATCGTTAGACCATATAACGTTATGTTATATATCGTAATACGTTATAACGTTATACCATATAGCGTATTACGTTACAACGTTACACCATACAACGTTATGTTATGTAACGTATTCCGTTATAACGTTATACCATATAACCTATTACGTTATAATGTTATGTTATATAACGTAATACGTTATAACTTTATGTTATATAACTTAATACGTTATAACGTTATGTTATATAACGTATTACGTTATAACGTTACACCATATAAAGTTATACCATATAACGTAATACGGTATATCGTTAGACCATATAACGTTATGTTATATATCGTAATACGTTATAACGTTATACCATATAGCGTATTATGTTACAACGTTACACCATACAACGTTATGTTATATAACGTATTCCGTTATAACGTTATACCATGTAACGTATTACGTTATAACGTTATGTTATATAACGTAATATGTTATAACGGTATGTTATATAACGTAATATGTTATAACGGTATGTTATATAACGTAATACGTTATAACGTGGTGCCATATAACGCATTACGTTATAACGGTAGAACATACAACCTTACGTTATATAACGTATTACGTTATAACGTTATACCATGTAACGTATTACGTTATAACGTTATGTTATATAACGTAATATGTTATAACGGTATGTTATATAACGTAATACGCTATAACGTATTACCTTATAACGTATTACGTTATAACGTTACACCATATAAAGTTATACCATATAACGTAATACGGTATATCGTTAGACCATATAACGTTATGTTATATAACGTAATACGTTATAACGTTATACCATGTAACGTTATGTTATATAACGTAGTACGTTATAACGGTATGTTATATAACGTAATACGTTATAACGTTATACCATATAACGTAATACGTTATAACGTTATACCATATAGCGTATTATGTTACAACGTTACACCATACAACGTTATGTTATATAACGTATTCCGTTATAACGTTATTATATGTAACGTATTACGTTATAACGTTATGTTATATAACGTAATATGTTATAACGGTATGTTATATAACGTAATACGTTATAACGTGGTGCCATATAACGCATTACGTTATAACGGTAGAACATACAACCTTACGTTATATAACGTATTACGTTATAACGTTATACCATATAACGTATTCCGTTATAACATTATACCATATAACTTAATACGTTATAACGTTATGTTATATAACTTAATACGTTATAACGTTATGTTACATAACGTAATACGTTGTAACGTTATACCATATAACGTAATACGTTATAACGTTATACCATATAGCGTATTACGTTACAACCTTACACCATACAACGTTATGTTATGTAACGTATTCCGTTATAACGTTATACCATATAACGTATTACGTTATAACGTTATGCCATATAACGTATTACGTTATAACGTTATGTTATATAACTTAATACGTTATAACGTTATGTTATATAACGTAATACGTTATAACGTTATACCATATAACGTAATACGTTATAACGTTATACCATATAACGTAATACGTTATAACGTTATACCATATAGAGTATTACGTTACAACGTTACACCATACAACGTTATGTTATATAACGTATTCCGTTATAACGTTATACCATATAACGTATTACGTTATAACGTTATGCCATATAACGTATTACGTTATAACATTATGTTATATAACGTAATACGTTATAGCGTTATGTTATATAACGTAATACGTTATAACGTTATGTTATATAACGTAATACGTTATAACGTTATGTTATATAACGTAATACGTTATAACGTTATACCATATAACGTATTACGTTATAACGTTATGATATATAACTTAATACGTTATAACGTTATGTTACATAACTTAATACGTTATAACGTTATGTTATATAACGTAATACGTTATAACGTTATACCATATAACGTAATACGTTATAACGTTATTCCATATAGCGTATTACGTTACAACGTTACACCATACAACGTTATGTTATATAACGTATTCCGTTATAACGTTATACCATATAACGTAATACGTTATAACGTTATTCCATATAGCGTATTACGTTACAACGTTACACCATACAACGTTATGTTATATAACGTATTCCGTTATAACGTTATACCATATAACGTATTACGTTATAACGTTATGCCATACAACGTATTACGTTATAACGTTATGTTATATAACTTAATACGTTATAACGTTATGTTATATAACGTAATACGTTATAACGTTATACCATATAACGTAATACGTTATAACGTTATACCATATAACTTATTACGTTATAACGTTTTGTTATATAATGTAATACGCTATAACGTATTACCTTATAACGTATTACGTTACAACGTTACACCATATAAAGTTATACCATATAACGTAATACGTTATAACGTTATGTTATATAACGTAATACGGTATATCGTTATACCATATAACTTTATGGTATATAACGTAATACGTTATAACGTTATACCATATAACGTAATACGTTATAACGTTATTCCATATAGCGTATTACGATACAACGTTACACCATACAACGTTATGTTATATAACGTATTCCGTTATAACGTTATACCATATAACGTATTACGTTATAACGTTATGTTATATAACGTAATACGTTATAACGTTATGTTATATAACGTAATATGTTATAACTTTATGTTATATAACGTACTACGTTATAACGTTATGTTATATAACGTAATACGTTATAACGTTATACCATATAACGTAATACGTTATAACGTTATACCATATAACGTATTACGTTATAACGTTATGATATATAACTTAATACGTTATAACGTTATGTTACATAACTTAATACGTTATAACGTTATGTTATATAACGTATTCCGTTATAACGTTATACCATATAACGAATTACGTTATAACGTTATGTTATATAACGTAATACGTTATAACGTTATGTTATATAACGTAATACGTTATAACGTTATGTTATATAACGTAATACGTTATAACGTTATACCAATGACGTAATACGTTATAACGTTATGTTACATAACGCATTACGTTATAACGTTACACAAGACAACGTTATGTTATATAACGTATTACGATATAACGTTATACCATATAACGTATTACGTTATAACGTTATACCATATAACGTATTACGTTATAACGTTATGATATATAACTTAATACGTTATAACGTTATACCATGTAACGTAATACGTTATAACGTTATATCATATAGCGTATTACGTTACAACGTTACACCATACAACGTTATGTTATATAACGTAGTCCGTTATAACGTTATACCATATAACGTATTACGTTATAACGTTATGCCATATAACGTATTACGTTATAACGTTATGTTATATAACTTAATACGTTATAACATTATGTTATATAACGTAATACGTTATAACGTTATACCATATAACGTAATACGTTATAACGTTATACCATATAACGTATTACGTTATAACGTTACGTTATATAACTTAATACGTTATAACGTTATGCCATATAACGTATTACGTTATAACGTTATGTTATATAACTTAATACGTTATAACGTTATGTTATATAACGTATTACGATATAACGTTATACCATATAACGTATTACGTTATAACGTTATGATATATAACTTAATACGTTATAACGTTATGTTACATAAATTAATACGTTATAACGTTATGTTATATAACGTAATACGTTATAACGTTATACCATATAACGTAATACGTTATAACGTTATTCCATATAGCGTATTACGTTACAACTTTACACCATACAACGTTATGTTATATAACGTATTCCGTTATAACGTTATACCATATAACGTATTACGTTATAACGTTATGTTATATAACGTAATATGTTATAACTTTATGTTATATAACGTAATATGTTATAACTTTATGTTATATAACGTAATATGTTATAACGGTATGTTATATAACGTAATACGTTATAACGTGGTGCCATATAACGCATTACGTTATTACGGTAGAACATACAACCTTACGTTATATAACGTATTACGTTATAACGTTATACCATATATCGTGTTACGTCATAACGTTATACCATATAACGTATTACGTTATAACGTTATAACATATAACGTATTACGTTATAACGTTGTACCATATAACGTATTACGTTATAACGTTATGATATATAACTTAATACGTTATAACGTTATGTTATATAACGTAGTACGTTATAACGTTATGTTATATAACGTAATACGTTATAACGTTATACCATATAACGTAATACGTTATAACGTTATACCATATAACGTAATACGTTATAACGTTATGTTATATAACGCATTACGTTATAACGTTACACAAGACAACGTTATGTTATATAACGTATTACGATATAACGTTATACCATATAACGTATTACGTTATAACGTTACACAAGACAACGTTATGCTATATAACGTACTACGTTATAACGTTATACCATATAACGTATTACGGTATAACGCGTTACCATATAACGTATTACGTTATAACGTTATACCATATAGAGTACTACGTTACAACGTTACACCATACAACGTTATGTTATATAACGTGTTCCGTTATAACGTTATACCATATAACGTAATACGTTATAGCGTTATGTTATATAACGTAATACGTTATAACGTTATGTTATATAACGTAATACGTTATAACGTTATACCATATAACGTATTACGTTATAACGTTATGATATATAACTTAATACGTTATAACGTTATGTTATATAACTTAATACGTTATAACATTATGTTATATAACGTAATACGTTATAACGTAATGCCATATAACGTAATACGTAATAACGTTATACCATATAGCGTATTACGTTACAACGTTACACCATACAACGTTATGTTATATAACGTATTCCGTTATAACGTTATACCATATAACGTATTACGTTATAACGTTATGCCATATAACGTATTACGTTACAACGTTATGTTATATAACTTAATACGTTATAACGTTATGTTATATAACGTAATACGTTATAACGTTATACCATATAACGTAATACGCTATAACGTTATACCATATAGCGTATTACGTTAGAACGTTACACCATACAACGTTATGTTATATAACGTATTCCGTTATAACGTTATACCATATAACGTATTACGTTATAACGTTATGTTATATAACGTAATACGTTATAACGTTATGTTATATAACGTAATATGTTATAACTTTATGTTATATAACGTAATACGTTATAACGTTATGTTATATAACGTAATACGTTATAACGTTATGTTATATAACGTAATACGTTATAACGTTATGTTATATAACGTAATACGTTATAACGTTATACCATATAACGTAATACGTTATAACGTTATGTTATATAACGCATTACGTTATAACGTTACACAAGACAACGTTATGTTATATAACGTATTACGATATAACGTTATACCATACAACGTATTACGTTATAACGTTACACAACACAACGTTATGTTATATAACGTACTACGTTATAACGTTATACCATATAACGTATTACGGTATAACGCGTTACCATATAACGTATTACGTTATAACGTTATACCATATAGAGTACTACGTTACAACGTTACACCATACAACGTTATGTTATATAACGTGTTCCGTTATAACGTTATACCATATAACGTAATACGTTATAGCGTTATGTTATATAACGTAATACGTTATAACGTTATGTTATATAACGTAATACGTTATAACGTTATACCATATAACTTAATATGTTATAACGTTATGTTATATAACTTAATACGTTATAACGTTACGTTATTTAACGTAATACGTTATAACGTTATGCCATATAACGTAATACGTAATAACGTTTTACCATATAGCGTATTACGTTACAACGTTACAGCATACAACGTTATGTTATATAACGTATTCCATTATAACGTTATACCATATAACGTATTACGTTATAACGTTATGCCATGTAACGTATTACGTTATAACGTTATGTTATATAACTTAATACGTTATAACGTTATGTTATATAATGTAATACGTTATAACGTTATACCATATAACGTAATACGTTACAACGTTATACCATATAGCGTATTACGTTAGAACGTTACACCATACAACGTTATGTTATATAACGTATTCCGTTATAACGTTATACCATATAACGTATTACGTTATAACGGTATGATATATAACTTAATACGTTATAACGTTATGTTATATAACTTAATACGTTATAACGTTATGTTATATAACGTAATACGTTATAAGGTTATGCCATATAACGTAATACGTAATAACGTTATACCATATAGCGTATTACGTTACAACGTTACACCATAGAACGTTATGTTATATAACGTATTCCGTTATAACGTTATACCATATAACGTATTACGTTATAACGTTATGCCATATAACGTATTACGTTATAACGTTATGTTATATAACTTAATACGCTATAACGTTATGTTATATAACGTAATACGTTATAACGTTATACCATATAACGTAATGCGTTATAACGTTATACCATATAGCGTATTACGTTAGAACGTTACACCATACAACGTTATGTTATATAACGTATTCCGTTATAACGTTATACCATATAACGTATTACGTTATAACGTTATGTTATATAACGTAATACGTTATAACGTTATGATATATTACGTAATATGTTATAACTTTATGTTATATAAAGTAATACGTCATAACGTTATGTTATATAACGTAATACGTTATAACGTTATGTTATATAACGTAATACGTTATAACGTTATGTTATATAACGTAATACGCTATAACGTATTACCTTATATCGTATTACGTTATAACGTTACACCATATAAAGTTATACCATATAACGTAATACATTATAACGTTATGTTATATAACGTAATACGTTATAACGATATGTTATATATCGTAATACGTTATAACGTGGTGCCATATAATGTATTACGTTATAACGTTATGTTATATAACTTAATACGTTATAACGTTATGTTATATAACGTAATACGTTATAACGTTATACCATATAACGTAATACGTTATAACGTTATACCATATAGCGTATTACGTTAGAACGTTACACCATACAACGTTATGTTATATAACCTATTCCGTTATAACGTTATACCATATAACGTATTACGTTATAACGTTATGTTATATAACGTAATACGTTATAACGTTATGTTATATAACGTAATACGCTATAACGTATTACCTTATAACGTATTACGTTATAACGTTACACCATACAACGTTATGTTATATAACGTATTCCGTTATAACGTTATACCATATTACGTATTACGTTATAACGTTATGTTATATAACGTAATACGTTATAACGTTATGTTATATAACGTAATATGTTATAACTTTATGTTATATAACGTAATACGTTATAACGTTATGTTATATAACGTAATACGTTATAACGCTATGTTATATTACGTAATACGTTATAACGTTATTCCATATAACGTTTTATGTTATAACGTTATGTTATATAACGTAATACGTTATAACGTTATGCTATATAACGTAATACGTTATAACATTATGTTATATAACGTAATACGTTATAGCGTTATGTTATATAACGTAATACGTTATAACGTTATGTTATATAACGTAATACGTTATAACGTTATACCATATAACGTATTACGTTATAGCGTTATGATATATAACTTAATACGTTATAACGTTATGTTACATAACTTAATACGTTATAACGTTACGTTATATAACGTAATACGTTATAACGTTATACCATATAACGTAATACGTTATAACGTTATACCATATAGTGTATTACGTTAGAACGTTACACCATACAACGTTATGTTATATAACGTATTCCGTTATAACGTTATACCATATAACCTATTACGTTATAACGTTATGTTATATAACGTAATACGTTATAACGTTATACCATATAGTGTATTACCTTAGAACGTTACACCATACAACGTTATGTTATATAACGTATTCCGTTATAACGTTATGTTATATAACGTAATACGTTATATCGTTATACCATATAACGTTATGTTATATAACGTAATACGTTATAACGTTATACCATGTAACGTTATGTTATATAACGTAGTACGTTATAACGGTATGTTATATAACGTAATACGTTATAACGTGGTACCATATAACGTTATGTTACATAACGTAATACGTTATAACGTTATACCATGTAACGTTATGTTATATAACGTAGTCCGTTATAACGGTATGTTATATAACGTAATACGTTATAACGTTATACCATATAACGTTATACGTTATAACGTCATACCATATTGCGTATAACGTTACAACGTTACACCATACAACGATATGTTATATAACGTATTCCGTTATAACGTTATACCTTAAAACGCATTATTTATAACGTTATGTTATATAACGTAATACGTTATAACGTTATGTTATATAACGTAATACGTTATAACGTGGTGCCATATAATGTATTACGTTATAACGTTAAGTTATATAACTTAATAAGTTATAACGTTATGTTATATAACGTAATACGTTATAACGTTATGTTATATAACGTAATACGCTATAACGTATTACCTTATAACGTATTACGTTATAACGTTACACCATATAAAGTTATACCATATAACGTAATACGTTATAACGTTATGTTATATAACGTAATACGTTATATCGTTATACCATATAACGTTATGTTATATAACGTAATACGTTATAACGTTATACCATGTAACGTTATGTTATATAACGTAGTACGTTATAACGGTATGTTATATAACGTAATACGTTATAACGTTATACCATATAACGTAATACGTTATAACGTTATACCATATAGCGTATTACGTTAGAACGTTACACCATACAACGTTATGTTATATAACCTATTCCGTTATAACGTTATACCATATAACGTATTACGTTATAACGTTATGTTATATAACGTAATACGTTATAACGTTATGTTATATAACGTAATACGCTATAACGTATTACCTTATAACGTATTACGTTATAACGTTACACCATACAACGTTATGTTATATAACGTACTCCGTTATAACGTTATACCATATTACGTATTACGTTATAACGTTATGTTATATAACGTAATACGTTATAACGTTATGTTATATAACGTAATATGTTATAACTTTATGTTATATAACGTAATACGTTATAACGTTATGTTATATAACGTAATACGTTATAACGCTATGTTATATTACGTAATACGTTATAACGTTATTCCATATAACGTTTTATGTTATAACGTTATGTTATATAACGTAATACGTTATAACGTTATGCTATATAACGTAATACGTTATAACATTATGTTATATAACGTAATACGTTATAGCGTTATGTTATATAACGTAATACGTTATAACGTTATGTTATATAACGTAATACGTTATAACGTTATACCATATAACGTATTACGTTATAGCGTTATGATATATAACTTAATACGTTATAACGTTATGTTACATAACTTAATACGTTATAACGTTACGTTATATAACGTAATACGTTATAACGTTATACCATATAACGTAATACGTTATAACGTTATACCATATAGTGTATTACGTTAGAACGTTACACCATACAACGTTATGTTATATAACGTATTCCGTTATAACGTTATACCATATAACCTATTACGTTATAACGTTATGTTATATAACGTAATACGTTATAACGTTATACCATATAGTGTATTACCTTAGAACGTTACACCATACAACGTTATGTTATATAACGTATTCCGTTATAACGTTATGTTATATAACGTAATACGTTATAACGTTATACCATATAACGTTATGTTATATAACGTAATACGTTATAACGTTATACCATGTAACGTTATGTTATATAACGTAGTACGTTATAACGGTATGTTATATAACGTAATACGTTATAACGTGGTACCATATAACGTTATGTTACATAACGTAATACGTTATAACGTTATACCATGTAACGTTATGTTATATAACGTAGTCCGTTATAACGGTATGTTATATAACGTAATACGTTATAACGTTATACCATATAACGTAATACGCTATAACGTTATGTTATATAACGCATTACGTTATAACGTTACACAAGACAACGTTATGTTATATAACGTATTACGATATAACGTTATACCATATAACGTATTACGTTATAACGTTACACAAGACAACGTTATGTTATATAACGTATTACGTTATGACGTTATACCATATAACGTATTACGTTTTAACGCGTTACCATATAACGTATTACGTTATAACGTTATACCATATAGAGTACTGCGTTACAACGTTACACCATACAACGTTATGTTATATAACGTATTCCGTTATAAAGTTATACCATATAACGTTTTATGTTATAACGTTATGTTATATAACGTAATACGTTATAACGTTATGTTATATAACGTAATACGTTATAGCGTTATGTTATATAACGTAATACGTTATAGCGTTATGTTATATAACGTAATACGTTATAACGTTATGTTATATAACGTAATACGTTATACCGTTATACCATATAACGTATTACGTTATAACGTTATGATATATATCTTAATACGTTATAACGTTATGTTACATAACTTAATACGTTATAACGTTATGTTATATAACGTAATACGTTATAACGTTATACCATATTACGTATTACGTTATAACGTTATGTTATATAACGTAATACGTTATAACGTTATGTTATATAACGTAATACGTTATAACGTTATGTTATATAACGTAATATGTTATAACTTTATGTTATATAACGTAATACGTTATAACGTTATGTTATATAACGTAATACGTTATAACGCTATGTTATATTACGTAATACGTTATAACGTTATTCCATATAACGTTTTATGTTATAACGTTATGTTATATAACGTAATACGTTATAACGTTATGCTATATAACGTAATACGTTATAACATTATGTTATATAACGTAATACGTTATAGCGTTATGTTATATAACGTAATACGTTATAACGTTATGTTATATAACGTAATACGTTATAACGTTATACCATATAACGTATTACGTTATAGCGTTATGATATATAACTTAATACGTTATAACGTTATGTTACATAACTTAATACGTTATAACGTTACGTTATATAACGTAATACGTTATAACGTTATACCATATAACGTAATACGTTATAACGTTATACCATATAGTGTATTACGTTAGAACGTTACACCATACAACGTTATGTTATATAACGTATTCCGTTATAACGTTATACCATATAACCTATTACGTTATAACGTTATGTTATATAACGTAATACGTTATAACGTTATACCATATAGTGTATTACCTTAGAACGTTACACCATACAACGTTATGTTATATAACGTATTCCGTTATAACGTTATGTTATATAACGTAATACGTTATATCGTTATACCATATAACGTTATGTTATATAACGTAATACGTTATAACGTTATACCATGTAACGTTATGTTATATAACGTAGTACGTTATAACGGTATGTTATATAACGTAATACGTTATAACGTGGTACCATATAACGTTATGTTACATAACGTAATACGTTATAACGTTATACCATGTAACGTTATGTTATATAACGTAGTCCGTTATAACGGTATGTTATATAACGTAATACGTTATAACGTTATACCATATAACGTTATACGTTATAACGTCATACCATATTGCGTATAACGTTACAACGTTACACCATACAACGATATGTTATATAACGTATTCCGTTATAACGTTATACCTTAAAACGCATTATTTATAACGTTATGTTATATAACGTAATACGTTATAACGTTATGTTATATAACGTAATACGTTATAACGTGGTGCCATATAATGTATTACGTTATAACGTTAAGTTATATAACTTAATAAGTTATAACGTTATGTTATATAACGTAATACGTTATAACGTTATGTTATATAACGTAATACGCTATAACGTATTACCTTATAACGTATTACGTTATAACGTTACACCATATAAAGTTATACCATATAACGTAATACGTTATAACGTTATGTTATATAACGTAATACGTTATATCGTTATACCATATAACGTTATGTTATATAACGTAATACGTTATAACGTTATACCATGTAACGTTATGTTATATAACGTAGTACGTTATAACGGTATGTTATATAACGTAATACGTTATAACGTTATACCATATAACGTAATACGTTATAACGTTATACCATATAGCGTATTACGTTAGAACGTTACACCATACAACGTTATGTTATATAACCTATTCCGTTATAACGTTATACCATATAACGTATTACGTTATAACGTTATGTTATATAACGTAATACGTTATAACGTTATGTTATATAACGTAATACGCTATAACGTATTACCTTATAACGTATTACGTTATAACGTTACACCATACAACGTTATGTTATATAACGTACTCCGTTATAACGTTATACCATATTACGTATTACGTTATAACGTTATGTTATATAACGTAATACGTTATAACGTTATGTTATATAACGTAATATGTTATAACTTTATGTTATATAACGTAATACGTTATAACGTTATGTTATATAACGTAATACGTTATAACGCTATGTTATATTACGTAATACGTTATAACGTTATTCCATATAACGTTTTATGTTATAACGTTATGTTATATAACGTAATACGTTATAACGTTATGCTATATAACGTAATACGTTATAACATTATGTTATATAACGTAATACGTTATAGCGTTATGTTATATAACGTAATACGTTATAACGTTATGTTATATAACGTAATACGTTATAACGTTATACCATATAACGTATTACGTTATAGCGTTATGATATATAACTTAATACGTTATAACGTTATGTTACATAACTTAATACGTTATAACGTTACGTTATATAACGTAATACGTTATAACGTTATACCATATAACGTAATACGTTATAACGTTATACCATATAGTGTATTACGTTAGAACGTTACACCATACAACGTTATGTTATATAACGTATTCCGTTATAACGTTATACCATATAACCTATTACGTTATAACGTTATGTTATATAACGTAATACGTTATAACGTTATACCATATAGTGTATTACCTTAGAACGTTACACCATACAACGTTATGTTATATAACGTATTCCGTTATAACGTTATGTTATATAACGTAATACGTTATATCGTTATACCATATAACGTTATGTTATATAACGTAATACGTTATAACGTTATACCATGTAACGTTATGTTATATAACGTAGTACGTTATAACGGTATGTTATATAACGTAATACGTTATAACGTGGTACCATATAACGTTATGTTACATAACGTAATACGTTATAACGTTATACCATGTAACGTTATGTTATATAACGTAGTCCGTTATAACGGTATGTTATATAACGTAATACGTTATAACGTTATACCATATAACGTAATACGCTATAACGTTATGTTATATAACGCATTACGTTATAACGTTACACAAGACAACGTTATGTTATATAACGTATTACGATATAACGTTATACCATATAACGTATTACGTTATAACGTTACACAAGACAACGTTATGTTATATAACGTATTACGTTATGACGTTATACCATATAACGTATTACGTTTTAACGCGTTACCATATAACGTATTACGTTATAACGTTATACCATATAGAGTACTGCGTTACAACGTTACACCATACAACGTTATGTTATATAACGTATTCCGTTATAAAGTTATACCATATAACGTTTTATGTTATAACGTTATGTTATATAACGTAATACGTTATAACGTTATGTTATATAACGTAATACGTTATAGCGTTATGTTATATAACGTAATACGTTATAGCGTTATGTTATATAACGTAATACGTTATAACGTTATGTTATATAACGTAATACGTTATACCGTTATACCATATAACGTATTACGTTATAACGTTATGATATATATCTTAATACGTTATAACGTTATGTTACATAACTTAATACGTTATAACGTTATGTTATATAACGTAATACGTTATAACGTTATACCATATAACGTAATACGTTATAACGTTATTCCATATAGCGTATTACGTTACAACGTTACACCATACAACGTTATGTTATATTACGTATTCCGTTATAACGTTATACCATATAACGTATTACGTTATAACGTTATGCCATACAACGTATTACGTTATAACGTTATGTTATATAACTTAATACGTTATAACGTTATGTTATATAACGTAATACGTTATAACGTTATACCATATAACGTAATACGTTATAACGTTATACCATATAGCGTATTACGTTACAACGTTACACCATACAACGTTATGTTATGTAACGTATTCCGTTATAACGTTATACCATATAACCTATTACGTTATAACGTTATGTTATATAACGTAATACGTTATAACTTTATGTTATATAACTTAATACGTTATAACGTTATGTTATATAACGTAATACGTTATAACGTTATACCATATAACGTAATACGTTATAACGTTATACCATATAACGTATTACATTATAACGTTATGTTATAAAATGTAATACGCTATAACGTATTACCTTATAACGTATTACGTTATAACGTTACACCATATAAAGTTATACCATATAACGTAATACGTTATAACGTTATGTTATATAACGTAATACGGTATATCGTTATACCATATAACGTTATGTTATATAACGTAATACGTTATAACGTTATACCATATAACGTAATACGTTATAACGTTATTCCATATAGCGTATTACGTTACAACGTTACATCATACAACGTTATGTTATATAACGTATTCCGTTATAACGTTATACCATATAACGTATTACGTTATAACGTTATGTTATATAACGTAATACGTTATAACGTTATGTTATATAACGTAATATGTTATAACTTTATGTTATATAACGTAATATGTTATAACTTTATGTTATATAACGTAATACGTTATAACGTTATGTTATATAACGTAATACGTTATAACGTTATGCAATATAGCGTATTACGTTACAACGTTATACCATACAACGTTATGTTATATAACGTATTCCGTTATAACGTTATACCATGTAACGTATTACGTTATAACGTTATGTTATATAACGTAATATGTTATAACGGTATCTTATATAACGTAATACGTTATAACGTGGTGCCATATAACGCATTACGTTATAACGGTAGAACATACAACCTTACGTTATATAACGTACTACGTTATAACGTTATACCATGTAACGTATTACGTTATAACGTTATGTTATATAACGTAATATGTTATAACGGTATGTTATATAACGTAATACGCTATAACGTATTACCTTATAACGTATTACGTTATAACGTTACACCATATAAAGTTATACCATATAACGTAATACGGTATATCGTTAGACCATATAACGTTATGTTATATAACGTAATACGTTATAACGTTATACCATGTAACGTTATGTTATATAACGTAGTACGTTATAACGGTATGTTATATAACGTAATACGTTATAACGTTATACCATATAACGTAATACGTTATAACGTTATACCATATAGCGTATTATGTTACAACGTTACACCATACAACGTTATGTTATATAACGTATTCCGTTATAACGTTATTATATGTAACGTATTACGTTATAACGTAATGTTATATAACGTAATATGTTATAACGGTATGTTATATAACGTAATACGTTATAACGTGGTGCCATATAACGCATTACGTTATAACGGTAGAACATACAACCTTACGTTATATAACGTATTACGTTATAACGTTATACCATATAACGTATTCCGTTATAACATTATACCATATAACGTATTACGTTATAACGTTATGTTATATAACTTAATACGTTATAACGTTATACCATATAGCGTATTACGTTACAACGTTACACCATACAACGTTACGTTGTGTAACGTATTCCGTTATAACGTTATACCATATAACGTATTACGTTATAACGTTATGCCATATAACGTATTACGTTATAACGTTATGTTATATAACTTAATACGTTATAACGTTATGTTATATAACGTAATACGTTATAACGTTATACCATATAACGCAATACGTTATAACGTTATACCATATAACGTAATATGTTATAACGTTATACCATATAGCGTATTACGTTACAACGTTACACCATACAACGTTATGTTATATAACGTATTCCGTTATAACGTTATACCATATAACGTATTACGTTATAACGTTATGCCATATAACGTATTACGTTATAACGTTATGTTATATAACTTAATACGTTATAACGTTATACCATATAACGTAATACGTTATAACGTTATACCATATAGCGTATTACGTTACAACGTTACACCATACAACGTTATGTTATGTAACGTATTCCGTTATAACGTTATACCATATAACCTATTACGTTATAACGTTATGTTATATAACGTAATACGTTATAACTTTATGTTATATAACTTAATACGTTATAACGTTATGTTATATAACGTAATACCTTATAACGTTATACCATATAACGTAATACGTTATAACGTTATACCATATAACGTATTACGTTATAACGTTACACCATATAAAGTTATACCATATAACGTAATACGTTATAACGTTATTCCATATAGCGTATTACGTTACAACGTTACACCATACAACGTTATGTTATATAACGTATTCCGTTATAACGTTATACCATGTAACGTATTACGTTATAACGTTATGTTATATAACGTAATATGTTATAACGGTATCTTATATAACGTAATACGTTATAACGTGGTGCCATATAACGCATTACGTTATAACGGTAGAACATACAACCTTACGTTATATAACGTATTACGTTATAACGTTATACCATGTAACGTATTACGTTATAACGTTATGTTATATAACGTAATATGTTATAACGGTATGTTATATAACGTAATACGCTATAACGTATTACCTTATAACGTATTACGTTATAACGTTACACCATATAAAGTTATACCATATAACGTAATACGGTATATCGTTAGACCATATAACGTTATGTTATATAACGTAATACGTTATAACGTTATACCATGTAACGTTATGTTATATAACGTAGTACGTTATAACGGTATGTTATATAACGTAATACGTTATAACGTTATACCATATAACGTAATACGTTATAACGTTATACCATATAGCGTATTATGTTACAACGTTACACCATACAACGTTATGTTATATAACGTATTCCGTTATAACGTTATTATATGTAACGTATTACGTTATAACGTTATGTTATATAACGTAATATGTTATAACGGTATGTTATATAACGTAATACGTTATAACGTGGTGCCATATAACGCATTACGTTATAACGGTAGAACATACAACCTTACGTTATATAACGTATTACGTTATAACGTTATACCATATAACGTATTCCGTTATAACATTATACCATATAACGTATTACGTTATAACGTTATGATATATAACTTAATACGTTATAACGTTATGTTATATAACTTAATACGTTATAACGTTATGTTACATAACGTAATACGTTGTAACGTTATACCATATAACGTAATACGTTATAACGTTATACCATATAGCGTATTACGTTACAACGTTACACCATACAACGTTACGTTGTGTAACGTATTCCGTTATAACGTTATACCATATAACGTATTACGTTATAACGTTATGCCATATAACGTATTACGTTATAACGTTATGTTATATAACTTAATACGTTATAACGTTATGTTATATAACGTAATACGTTATAACGTTATACCATATAACGTAGTACGTTATAACGTTATACCATATAACGTAATACGTTATAACGTTATACCATATAGAGTATTACGTTACAACGTTACACCATACAACGTTATGTTATATAACGTATTCCGTTATAACATTATACCATATAACGTATTACGTTATAACGTTATGATATATAACTTAATACGTTATAACGTTATGTTATATAACTTAATACGTTATAACGTTATGTTACATAACGTAATACGTTGTAACGTTATACCATATAACGTAATACGTTATAACGTTATACCATATAGCGTATTACGTTACAACGTTACACCATACAACGTTATGTTATATAACGTATTCCGTTATAACGTTATTATATGTAACGTATTACGTTATAACGTTATGTTATATAACGTAATATGTTATAACGGTATGTTATATAACGTAATACGTTATAACGTGGTGCCATATAACGCATTACGTTATAACGGTAGAACATACAGCCTTACGTTATATAACGTATTACGTTATAACGTTATACCATATAACGTATTCCGTTATAACATTATACCATATAACGTATTACGTTATAACGTTATGATATATAACTTAATACGTTATAACGTTATGTTATATAACTTAATACGTTATAACGTTATGTTACATAACGTAATACGTTGTAACGTTATACCATATAACGTAATACGTTATAACGTTATACCATATAGCGTATTACGTTACAACGTTACACCATACAACGTTACGTTGTGTAACGTATTCCGTTATAACGTTATACCATATAACGTATTACGTTATAACGTTATGCCATATAACGTATTACGTTATAACGTTATGTTATATAACTTAATACGTTATAACGTTATGTTATATAACGTAATACGTTATAACGTTATACCATATAACGCAATACGTTATAACGTTATACCATATAACGTAATATGTTATAACGTAATACGTTATAACGTTATTCCATATAGCGTATTACGTTACAACGTTACACCATACAACGTTATGTTATATAACGTATTCCGTTATAACGTTATACCATATAACGTATTACGTTATAACGTTATGTTATATAACGTAATACGTTATAACGTTATGTTATATAACGTAATATGTTATAACTTTATGTTATATAACGTAATATGTTATAACTTTATGTTATATAACGTAATACGTTATAACGTTATGTTATATAACGTAATACGTTATAACGTTATGCCATATAGCGTATTACGTTACAACGTTATACCATACAACGTTATGTTATATAACGTATTCCGTTATAACGTTATACCATGTAACGTATTACGTTATAACGTTATGTTATATAACGTAATATGTTATAACGGTATCTTATATAACGTAATACGTTATAACGTGGTGCCATATAACGCATTACGTTATAACGGTAGAACATACAACCTTACGTTATATAACGTATTACGTTATAACGTTATACCATGTAACGTATTACGTTATAACGTTATGTTATATAACGTAATATGTTATAACGGTATGTTATATAACGTAATACGCTATAACGTATTACCTTATAACGTATTACGTTATAACGTTACACCATATAAAGTTATACCATATAACGTAATACGGTATATCGTTAGACCATATAACGTTATGTTATATAACGTAATACGTTATAACGTTATACCATGTAACGTTATGTTATATAACGTAGTACGTTATAACGGTATGTTATATAACGCAATACGTTATAACGTTATACCATATAACGTAATACGTTATAACGTTATACCATATAGCGTATTATGTTACAACGTTACACCATACAACGTTATGTTATATAACGTATTCCGTTATAACGTTATTATATGTAACGTATTACGTTATAACGTTATGTTATATAACGTAATATGTTATAACGGTATGTTATATAACGTAATACGTTATAACGTGGTGCCATATAACGCATTACGTTATAACGGTAGAACATACAACCTTACGTTATATAACGTATTACGTTATAACGTTATACCATATAACGTATTCCGTTATAACATTATACCATATAACGTATTACGTTATAACGTTATGATATATAACTTAATACGTTATAACGTTATGTTATATAACTTAATACGTTATAACGTTATGTTATATAACGTAATATGTGGTAACGTTATACCATATAACGTAATACGTTATAACGTTATACCATATAGCGTATTACGTTACAACGTTACACCATACAACGTTACGTTGTGTAACGTATTCCGTTATAACGTTATACCATATAACGTATTACGTTATAACGTTATGCCATATAACGTATTACGTTATAACGTTATGTTATATAACTTAATACGTTATAACGTTATGTTATATAACGTAATACGTTATAACGTTATACCATATAACGTAGTACGTTATAACGTTATACCATATAACGTAATACGTTATAACGTTATACCATATAGAGTATTACGTTACAACGTTACACCATACAACGTTATGTTATATAACGTATTCCGTTATAACATTATACCATATAACGTATTACGTTATAACGTTATGATATATAACTTAATACGTTATAACGTTATGTTATATAACTTAATACGTTATAACGTTATGCTATATAACGTAATACGTTGTAACGTTATACCATATAACGTAATACGTTATAACGTTATACCATATAGCGTATTACGTTACAACGTTACACCATACAACGTTATGTTATATAACGTATTCCGTTATAACGTTATACCATATAACGTATTACGTTATAACGTTATGCCATATAACGTATTACGTTATAACGTTATGTTATATAACTTAATACGTTATAACGTTATGTTATATAACGTAATACGTTATAACGTTATACCATGTAACGTATTACGTTATAACGTTATGTTATATAACGTAATATGTTATGACGGTATCTTATATAACGTAATACGTTATAACGTTGTGCCATATAACGCATTACGTTATAACGGTAGAACATACAACCTTACGTTATATAACGTATTACGTTATAACGTTATACCATGTAACGTATTACGTTATAACGTTATGTTATATAACGTAATATGTTATAACGGTATGTTATATAACGTAATACGCTATAACGTATTACCTTATAACGTATTACGTTATAACGTTACACCATATAAAGTTATACCATATAACGTAATACGGTATATCGTTAGACCATATAACGTTATGTTATATAACGTAATACGTTATAACGTTATACCATGTAACGTTATGTTATATAACGTAGTACGTTATAACGGTATGTTATATAACGTAATACGTTATAACGTTATACCATATAACGTAATACGTTATAACGTTATACCATATAGCGTATTATGTTACAACGTTACACCATACAACGTTATGTTATATAACGTATTCCGTTATAACGTTATTATATGTAACGTATTACGTTATAACGTTATGATATATAACTTAATACGTTATAACGTTATGTTATATAACTTAATACGTTATAACGTTATGTTACATAACGTAATACGTTGTAACGTTATACCATATAACGTAATACGTTATAACGTTATACCATATAGCGTATTACGTTACAACGTTACACCATACAACGTTACGTTGTGTAACGTATTCCGTTATAACGTTATACCATATAACGTATTACGTTATAACGTTATGCCATATAACGTATTACGTTATAACGTTATGTTATATAACTTAATACGTTATAACGTAATGTTATATAACGTAATACGTTATAACGTGATACCATATAACGTAATACGTTATAACGTTATACCATATAACGTAATACGTTATAACGTTATACCATATAGAGTATTACGTTACAACGTTACACCATACAACGTTATGTTATATAACGTATTCCGTTATAACATTATACCATATAACGTATTACGTTATAACGTTATGATATATAACTTAATACGTTATAATGTTATGTTATATAACTTAATACGTTATAACGTTATGTTATATAACGTAATACGTTATAACGTTATACCATATAACGTAATACTTTATAACGTTATACCATATAGCGTATTACGTTACAACGTTACACCATACAACGTTATGTTATATAACGTATTCCGTTATAACGTTATACCATATAACGTATTACGTTATAACGTTATGCCATATAACGTATTACGTTATAACGTTATGTTATATAACTTAATACGTTATAACGTTATGTTATATAACGTAATACGTTATAACGTTATACCATATAACGTAATAAGTTATAACGTTATACCATATAACGTATTACGTTATAACGTTACGTTATATAACTTAATACGTTATAACGTTATGCCATATAACGTATTACGTTATAACGTTATGTTATATAACTTAATACGTTATAACGTTATGTTATATAACGTATTACGTTATAACGTTATACCATATAACGTATTACGTTATAACGTTATGATATATAACTTAACACGTTATAACGTTATGTTACATAACTTAATACGTTATAACGTTATGTTATATAACGTAATACGTTATAACGTTATACCATATAACGTAATACGTTATAACGTTATACCATATAGCGTATTACGTTACAACTTTACACCATACAACGTTATGTTATATAACGTATTCCGTTATAACGTTATACCATGTAACGTATTACGTTATAACGTTATGTTATATAACGTAATATGTTATAACTTTATGTTATATAACGTAATACGTTATAACGATATGTTATATAACGTAATACGTTATAACGTTATGTTATATAACGTAATATGTTATAACTTTATGTTATATAACGTAATATGTTATAACTTTATGTTATATAACGTAATACGTTATAACGTTATGTTATATAACGTAATACGTTATAACGTTATACCATGTAACGTTATGTTATATAACGTAGTACGTTATAACGGTATGTTATATAACGTAATACGTTATAACGTTATACCATATAACGTAATACGTTATAACGTTATACCATATAGCGTATTACGTTACAACTTTACACCATACAACGTTATGTTATATAACGTATTCCGTTATAACGTTATACCATGTAACGTATTACGTTATAACGTTATGTTATATAACGTAATATGTTATAACGTTATGTTATATAACGTAATACGTTATAACGTTATACCATATAACGTAATACGTTATAACGTCATACCATATTGCGTATTACGTTACAACGTTACACCATACAACGACATGTTATATAACGTATTCCGTTATAACGTTATACCATATAACGAATTACGTTATAACGTTATGTTATATAACGTAATACGTTATAACGTTATGTTATATAACGTAATACGTTATAACGTTATGTTATATAACGTAATACGTTATAACGTTATGTTATATAACGTAATACGTTATAACGTTATACCATATAACGTATTACGGTATAACGCGTTACCATATAACGCATTACGTTATAACGTTATACCATATAGAGTACTACGTTACAACGTTACACCATACAACGTTATGTTATATAACGTGTTCCGTTATAACGTTATACCATATAACGTAATACGTTATAGCGTTATGTTATATAACGTAATACGTTATAACGTTATGTTATATAACGTAATACGTTATAACGTTATACCATATAACGTATTACGTTATAACGTTATGATATATAACTTAATACGTTATAACGTTATGTTATATAACTTAATACGTTATAACGTTATGTTATATAACGTAATACGTTATAACGTAATGCCATATAACGTAATACGTAATAACGTTATACCATATAGCGTATTACGTTACAACGTTACACCATACAACGTTATGTTATATAACGTATTCCGTTATAACGTTATACCATATAACGTTATGCCATATAACGTATTACGTTATAACGTTATGTTATATAACTTAATACGTTATAGCGGTATGTTATATAACGTAATACGTTATAACGTTATACCATATAACGTAATACGTTATAACGTTATACCATATAGCGTATTACGTTAGAACGTTATACCATACAACGTTATGTTATATAACGTAATACGTTATAACGTTATACCATATAACGTATTACGTTATAACGTTGTCCCATATAACGTAGTACCTTATAACGTTATGTTATACAACGTAATACGTTATAACGTTATGTTATATAACGTAATACGTTATAACGTTATGTTATATAACGTAATACGTTATAACGTTACACAAGACAACGTTATGTTATATAACGTATTACGATATAACGTTATACCATATAACGTATTACGTTATAACGTTACACAAGACAACGTTATGTTATATAACGTACTACATTATAACGTTATACCATATAACGTATTACGGTATAACGCGTTACCATATAACGTATTACGTTATAACGTTATACCATATAGAGTACTACGTTACAACGTTACACCATACAACGTTATGTTATATAACGTGTTCCGTTATAACGTTATACCATATAACGTATTACGTTATAGCGTTATGTTATATAACGTAATACGTTATAACGTTATACCATATAACGTAATACGTTATAACGTTATACCATATAACGTATTACGTTATAACGTTATGATATATAACTTAATACGTTATAACGTTATGTTATATAACTTAATACGTTATAACGTTATGTTATATAACGTAATACGTTATAACGTAATGCCATATAACGTAATACGTAATAACGTTATACCATATAGCGTATTACGTTACAACGTTACACCATACAACGTTATGTTATATAACGTATTCCGTTATAACGTTATACCATATAACGTTATGCCATATAACGTATTACGTTATAACGTTATGTTATATAACTTAATACGTTATAACGTTATGTTATATAACGTAATACGTTATAACGTTATACCATATAACGTAATACGTTATAACGTTATACCATATAGCGTATTACGTTACAACGTTACACCATACAACGTTATGTTATATAACGTATTCCGTTATAACGTTATACCATATAACGTATTACGTTATAACGTTATGCCATATAACGTATTACGTTATAACGTTATGTTATATAACTTAATACGTTATAACGTTATGTTATATAACGTAATACGTTATAACGTTATACCATATAACGTAATAAGTTATAACGTTATACCATATAACGTATTACGTTATAACGTTACGTTATATAACTTAATACGTTATAACGTTATGCCATATAACGTATTACGTTATAACGTTATGTTATATAACTTAATACGTTATAACGTTATGTTATATAACGTATTACGTTATAACGTTATACCATATAACGTATTACGTTATAACGTTATGATATATAACTTAACACGTTATAACGTTATGTTACATAACTTAATACGTTATAACGTTATGTTATATAACGTAATACGTTATAACGTTATACCATATAACGTAATACGTTATAACGTTATACCATATAGCGTATTACGTTACAACTTTACACCATACAACGTTATGTTATATAACGTATTCCGTTATAACGTTATACCATGTAACGTATTACGTTATAACGTTATGTTATATAACGTAATATGTTATAACTTTATGTTATATAACGTAATACGTTATAACGATATGTTATATAACGTAATACGTTATAACGTTATGTTATATAACGTAATATGTTATAACTTTATGTTATATAACGTAATATGTTATAACTTTATGTTATATAACGTAATACGTTATAACGTTATGTTATATAACGTAATACGTTATAACGTTATACCATGTAACGTTATGTTATATAACGTAGTACGTTATAACGGTATGTTATATAACGTAATACGTTATAACGTTATACCATATAACGTAATACGTTATAACGTTATACCATATAGCGTATTACGTTACAACTTTACACCATACAACGTTATGTTATATAACGTATTCCGTTATAACGTTATACCATGTAACGTATTACGTTATAACGTTATGTTATATAACGTAATATGTTATAACGTTATGTTATATAACGTAATACGTTATAACGTTATACCATATAACGTAATACGTTATAACGTCATACCATATTGCGTATTACGTTACAACGTTACACCATACAACGACATGTTATATAACGTATTCCGTTATAACGTTATACCATATAACGAATTACGTTATAACGTTATGTTATATAACGTAATACGTTATAACGTTATGTTATATAACGTAATACGTTATAACGTTATGTTATATAACGTAATACGTTATAACGTTATGTTATATAACGTAATACGTTATAACGTTATGTTATATAACGTAATACGTTATAACGTTACACAAGACAACGTTATGTTATATAACGTATTACGATATAACGTTATACCATATAACGTATTACGTTATAACGTTACACAAGACAACGTTATGTTATATAACGTACTACGTTATAACGTTATACCATATAACGTATTACGGTATAACGCGTTACCATATAACGCATTACGTTATAACGTTATACCATATAGAGTACTACGTTACAACGTTACACCATACAACGTTATGTTATATAACGTGTTCCGTTATAACGTTATACCATATAACGTAATACGTTATAGCGTTATGTTATATAACGTAATACGTTATAACGTTATGTTATATAACGTAATACGTTATAACGTTATACCATATAACGTATTACGTTATAACGTTATGATATATAACTTAATACGTTATAACGTTATGTTATATAACTTAATACGTTGTAACGTTATGTTATATAACGTAATACGTTATAACGTAATCCCATATAACGTAATACGTAATAACGTTATACCATATAGCGTATTACGTTACAACGTTACACCATACAACGTTATGTTATATAACGTATTCCGTTATAACGTTATACCATATAACGTTATGCCATATAACGTATTACGTTATAACGTTATGTTATATAACTTAATACGTTAGAACGTTATGTTATATAACGTAAGACGTTATAACGTTATACCATATAACGTAATACGTTATAACGTTATACCATATAGCGTATTACGTTAGAACGTTACACCATACAACGTTATGTTATATAACGTATTCCGTTATAACGTTATACCATATAACGTATTACGTTATAACGTTATGTTATATAACGTAGTACCTTATAACGTTATGTTATACAACGTAATACGTTATAACGTTATGTTATATAACGTAATACGTTATAACGTTATGTTATATAACGTAATACGTTATAACGTTACACAAGACAACGTTATGTTATATAACGTATTACGATATAACGTTATACCATATAACGTATTACGTTATAACGTTACACAAGACAACGTTATGTTATATAACGTACTACATTATAACGTTATACCATATAACGTATTACGGTATAACGCGTTACCATATAACGTATTACGTTATAACGTTATACCATATAGAGTACTACGTTACAACGTTACACCATACAACGTTATGTTATATAACGTGTTCCGTTATAACGTTATACCATATAACGTAACACGTTATAGCGTTATGTTATATAACGTAATACGTTATAACGTTATACCATATAACGTAATACGTTATAACGTTATACCATATAACGTATTACGTTATAACGTTATGATATATAACTTAATACGTTATAACGTTATGTTATATAACTTAATACGTTATAACGTTATGTTATATAACGTAATACGTTATAACGTAATGCCATATAACGTAATACGTAATAACGTTATACCATATAGCGTATTACGTTACAACGTTACACCATACAACGTTATGTTATATAACGTATTCCGTTATAACGTTATACCATATAACGTTATGCCATATAACGTATTACGTTATAACGTTATGTTATATAACTTAATACGTTATAACGTTATGTTATATAACGTAATACGTTATAACGTTATACCATATAACGTAATACGTTATAACGTTATACCATATAGCGTATTACGTTAGAACGTTACACCATACAACGTTATGTTATATAACGTATTCCGTTATAACGTTATACCATATAACGTATTACGTTATAACGTTATGTTATATAACGTAATACATTATAACGTTATGATATATTACGTAATATGTTATAACTTTATGTTATATAAAGTAATACGTCATAACGTTATGTTATATAACGTAATACGTTATAACGTTATGTTATATAACGTAATACGTTATAACGTTATGTTATATAACGTAATACGCTATAACGTATTACCTTATAACGTATTACGTTATAACGTTACACCATATAAAGTTATACCATATAACGTAATACGTTATAACGTTATGTTATATAACGTAATACGTTATAACGTTATGTTATATATCGTAATACGTTATAACGTGGTGCCATATAATGTATTACGTTATAACGTTATGTTATATAACTTAATACGTTATAACGTTATGTTATATAACGTAATACGTTATAACGTTATGTTATATAACGTAATACGTTATAACGTTATACCATATAACGTAATACGTTATAACGTTATACCATATAACGTATTACGTTAGAACGTTACACCATACAACGTTATGTTATATAACGTATTCCGTTATAACGTTATACCATATAACGTTATGCCATATAACGTATTACGTTATAACGTTATGTTATATAACTTAATACGTTATAACGTTATGTTATATAACGTAATACGTTATAACGTTATACCATATAACGTAATACGTTATAACGTTATACCATATAGCGTATTACGTTAGAACGTTACACCATACAACGTTATGTTATATAACGTATTCCGTTATAACGTTATACCATATAACGTATTACGTTATAACGTTATGTTATATAACGTAGTACCTTATAACGTTATGTTATACAACGTAATACGTTATAACGTTATGTTATATAACGTAATACGTTATAACGTTATGTTATATAACGTAATACGTTATAACGTTACACAAGACAACGTTATGTTATATAACGTATTACGATATAACGTTATACCATATAACGTATTACGTTATAACGTTACACAAGACAACGTTATGTTATATAACGTACTACGTTATAACGTTATACCATATAACGTATTACGGTATAACGCGTTACCATATAACGTATTACGTTATAACGTTATACCATATAGAGTACTACGTTACAACGTTACACCATACAACGTTATGTTATATAACGTGTTCCGTTATAACGTTATACCATATAACGTAATACGTTATAGCGTTATGTTATATAACGTAATACGTTATAACGTTATACCATATAACGTAATACGTTATAACGTTATACCATATAGCGTATTACGTTACAACTTTACACCATACAACGTTATGTTATATAACGTATTCCGTTATAACGTTATACCATGTAACGTATTACGTTATAACGTTATGTTATATAACGTAATATGTTATAACTTTATGTTATATAACGTAATACGTTATAACGATATGTTATATAACGTAATACGTTATAACGTTATGTTATATAACGTAATATGTTATAACTTTATGTTATATAACGTAATATGTTATAACTTTATGTTATATAACGTAATACGTTATAACGTTATGTTATATAACGTAATACGTTATAACGTTATACCATGTAACGTTATGTTATATAACGTAGTACGTTATAACGGTATGTTATATAACGTAATACGTTATAACGTTATACCATATAACGTAATACGTTATAACGTTATACCATATAGCGTATTACGTTACAACTTTACACCATACAACGTTATGTTATATAACGTATTCCGTTATAACGTTATACCATGTAACGTATTACGTTATAACGTTATGTTATATAACGTAATATGTTATAACGTTATGTTATATAACGTAATACGTTATAACGTTATACCATATAACGTAATACGTTATAACGTCATACCATATTGCGTATTACGTTACAACGTTACACCATACAACGACATGTTATATAACGTATTCCGTTATAACGTTATACCATATAACGAATTACGTTATAACGTTATGTTATATAACGTAATACGTTATAACGTTATGTTATATAACGTAATACGTTATAACGTTATGTTATATAACGTAATACGTTATAACGTTATGTTATATAACGTAATACGTTATAACGTTATGTTATATAACGTAATACGTTATAACGTTACACAAGACAACGTTATGTTATATAACGTATTACGATATAACGTTATACCATATAACGTATTACGTTATAACGTTACACAAGACAACGTTATGTTATATAACGTACTACGTTATAACGTTATACCATATAACGTATTACGGTATAACGCGTTACCATATAACGCATTACGTTATAACGTTATACCATATAGAGTACTACGTTACAACGTTACACCATACAACGTTATGTTATATAACGTGTTCCGTTATAACGTTATACCATATAACGTAATACGTTATAGCGTTATGTTATATAACGTAATACGTTATAACGTTATGTTATATAACGTAATACGTTATAACGTTATACCATATAACGTATTACGTTATAACGTTATGATATATAACTTAATACGTTATAACGTTATGTTATATAACTTAATACGTTATAACGTTATGTTATATAACGTAATACGTTATAACGTAATGCCATATAACGTAATACGTAATAACGTTATACCATATAGCGTATTACGTTACAACGTTACACCATACAACGTTATGTTATATAACGTATTCCGTTATAACGTTATACCATATAACGTTATGCCATATAACGTATTACGTTATAACGTTATGTTATATAACTTAATACGTTATAACGTTATGTTATATAACGTAATACGTTATAACGTTATACCATATAACGTAATACGTTATAACGTTATACCATATAGCGTATTACGTTAGAACGTTACACCATACAACGTTATGTTATATAACGTATTCCGTTATAACGTTATACCATATAACGTATTACGTTATAACGTTATGTTATATAACGTAATACATTATAACGTTATGATATATTACGTAATATGTTATAACTTTATGTTATATAAAGTAATACGTCATAACGTTATGTTATATAACGTAATACGTTATAACGTTATGTTATATAACGTAATACGTTATAACGTTATGTTATATAACGTAATACGCTATAACGTATTACCTTATAACGTATTACGTTATAACGTTACACCATATAAAGTTATACCATATAACGTAATACGTTATAACGTTATGTTATATAACGTAATACGTTATAACGTTATGTTATATATCGTAATACGTTATAACGTGGTGCCATATAATGTATTACGTTATAACGTTATGTTATATAACTTAATACGTTATAACGTTATGTTATATAACGTAATACGTTATAACGTTATGTTATATAACGTAATACGTTATAACGTTATACCATATAACGTAATACGTTATAACGTTATACCATATAGCGTATTACGTTATAACGTTACACCATACAACGTTATGTTATATAACGTATTCCGTTATAACGTTATACCATATAACGTTATGCCATATAACGTATTACGTTATAACGTTATGTTATATAACTTAATACGTTATAACGTTATGTTATATAACGTAATACGTTATAACGTTATACCATATAACGTATTACGTTATAACGTTATACCATATAGCGTATTACGTTAGAACGTTACACCATACAACGTTATGTTATATAACGTATTCCGTTATAACGTTATACCATATAACGTATTACGTTATAACGTTGTCCCATATAACGTAGTACCTTATAACGTTATGTTATACAACGTAATACGTTATAACGTTATGTTATATAACGTAATACGTTATAACGTTATGTTATATAACGTAATACGTTATAACGTTACACAAGACAACGTTATGTTATATAACGTATTACGATATAACGTTATACCATATAACGTATTACGTTATAACGTTACACAAGACAACGTTATGTTATATAACGTACTACGTTATAACGTTATACCATATAACGTATTACGGTATAACGCGTTACCATATAACGTATTACGTTATAACGTTATACCATATAGAGTACTACGTTACAACGTTACACCATACAACGTTATGTTATATAACGTGTTCCGTTATAACGTTATACCATATAACGTAATACGTTATAGCGTTATGTTATATAACGTAATACGTTATAACGTTATACCATATAACGTAATACGTTATAACGTTATACCATATAGCGTATTACGTTACAACTTTACACCATACAACGTTATGTTATATAACGTATTCCGTTATAACGTTATACCATGTAACGTATTACGTTATAACGTTATGTTATATAACGTAATATGTTATAACTTTATGTTATATAACGTAATACGTTATAACGATATGTTATATAACGTAATACGTTATAACGTTATGTTATATAACGTAATATGTTATAACTTTATGTTATATAACGTAATATGTTATAACTTTATGTTATATAACGTAATACGTTATAACGTTATGTTATATAACGTAATACGTTATAACGTTATACCATGTAACGTTATGTTATATAACGTAGTACGTTATAACGGTATGTTATATAACGTAATACGTTATAACGTTATACCATATAACGTAATACGTTATAACGTTATACCATATAGCGTATTACGTTACAACGTTACACCATACAACGACATGTTATATAACGTATTCCGTTATAACGTTATACCATATAACGAATTACGTTATAACGTTATGTTATATAACGTAATACGTTATAACGTTATGTTATATAACGTAATACGTTATAACGTTATGTTATATAACGTAATACGTTATAACGTTATGTTATATAACGTAATACGTTATAACGTTATGTTATATAACGTAATACGTTATAACGTTACACAAGACAACGTTATGTTATATAACGTATTACGATATAACGTTATACCATATAACGTATTACGTTATAACGTTACACAAGACAACGTTATGTTATATAACGTACTACGTTATAACGTTATACCATATAACGTATTACGGTATAACGCGTTACCATATAACGCATTACGTTATAACGTTATACCATATAGAGTACTACGTTACAACGTTACACCATACAACGTTATGTTATATAACGTGTTCCGTTATAACGTTATACCATATAACGTAATACGTTATAGCGTTATGTTATATAACGTAATACGTTATAACGTTATGTTATATAACGTAATACGTTATAACGTTATACCATATAACGTATTACGTTATAACGTTATGATATATAACTTAATACGTTATAACGTTATGTTATATAATTTAATACGTTATAACGTTGTGTTATATAACGTAATACGTTATAACGTAATGCCATATAACGTAATACGTAATAACGTTATACCATATAGCGTATTACGTTACAACGTTACACCATACAACGTTATGTTATATAACGTATTCCGTTATAACGTTATACCATATAACGTTATGCCATATAACGTATTACGTTATAACGTTATGTTATATAACTTAATACGTTATAGCGGTATGTTATATAACGTAACACGCTATAACGTTATACCATATAACGTAATACGTTATAACGTTATACCATATAGCGTATTACGTTAGAACGTTACACCATACAACGTTATGTTATATAACGTATTCCGTTATAACGTTATACCATATAACGTATTACGTTATAACGTTATGTTATATAACGTAATACATTATAACGTTATGTTATACAACGTAATACGTTATAACGTTATGTTATATAACGTAATACGTTATAACGTTATGTTATATAACGTAATACGTTATAACGTTACACAAGACAACGTTATGTTATATAACGTATTACGATATAACGTTATACCATATAACGTATTACGTTATAACGTTACACAAGACAACGTTATGTTATATAACGTACTACGTTATAACGTTATACCATATAACGTATTACGGTATAACGCGTTACCATATAACGTATTACGTTATAACGTTATACCATATAGAGTACTACGTTACAACGTTACACCATACAACGTTATGTTATATAACGTGTTCCGTTATAACGTTATACCATATAACGTAATACGTTATAGCGTTATGTTATATAACGTAATACGTTATAACGTTATGTTATATAACGTAATACGTTATAACGTTATACCATATAACGTATTACGTTATAACGTTATGATATATAACTTAATACGTTATAACGTTATGTTATATAACTTAATACGTTATAACGTTATGTTATATAACGTAATACGTTATAACGTAATGCCATATAACGTAATACGTAATAACGTTATACCATATAGCGTATTACGTTACAACGTTACACCATACAACGTTATGTTATATAACGTATTCCGTTATAACGTTATACCATATAACGTTATGCCATATAACGTATTACGTTATAACGTTATGTTATATAACTTAATACGTTATAACGTTATGTTATATAACGTAATACGTTATAACGTTATACCATATAACGTAATACGTTATAACGTTATACCATATAGCGTATTACGTTAGAACGTTACACCATACAACGTTATGTTATATAACGTATTCCGTTATAACGTTATACCATATAACGTATTACGTTATAACGTTATGTTATATAACGTAATACATTATAACGTTATGATATATTACGTAATATGTTATAACTTTATGTTATATAAAGTAATACGTCATAACGTTATGTTATATAACGTAATACGTTATAACGTTATGTTATATAACGTAATACGTTATAACGTTATGTTATATAACGTAATACGCTATAACGTATTACCTTATAACGTATTACGTTATAACGTTACACCATATAAAGTTATACCATATAACGTAATACGTTATAACGTTATGTTATATAACGTAATACGTTATAACTTTATGTTATATATCGTAATACGTTATAACGTGGTGCCATATAATGTATTACGTTATAACGTTATGTTATATAACTTAATACGTTATAACGTTATGTTATATAACGTAATACGTTATAACGTTATGTTATATAACGTAATACGTTATAACGTTATACCATATAACGTAATACGTTATAACGTTATACCATATAGCGTATTACGTTAGAACGTTACACCATACAACGTTATGTTATATAACGTATTCCGTTATAACGTTATACCATATAACGTTATGCCATATAACGTATTACGTTATAACGTTATGTTATATAACTTAATACGTTATAACGTTATGTTATATAACGTAATACGTTATAACGTTATACCATATAACGTAATACGTTATAACGTTATACCATATAGCGTATTACGTTAGAACGTTACACCATACAACGTTATGTTATATAACGTATTCCGTTATAACGTTATACCATATAACGTATTACGTTATAACGTTATGTTATATAACGTAATACATTATAACGTTATGATATATTACGTAATATGTTATAACTTTATGTTATATAAAGTAATACGTCATAACGTTATGTTATATAACGTAATACGTTATAACGTTATGTTATATAACGTAATACGTTATAACGTTATGTTATATAACGTAATACGCTATAACGTATTACCTTATAACGTATTACGTTATAACGTTACACCATATAAAGTTATACCATATAACGTAATACGTTATAACGTTATGTTATATAACGTAATACGTTATAACGTTATGTTATATATCGTAATACGTTATATCGTGGTGCCATATAATGTATTACGTTATAACGTTATGTTATATAACTTAATACGTTATAACGTTATGTTATATAACGTAATACGTTATAACGTTATACCATATAACGTAATACGTTATAACGTTATACCATATAGCGTATTACGTTAGAACGTTACACCATACAACGTTATGTTATATAACGTATTCCGTTATAACGTTATACCATATAACGTATTACGTTATAACGTTATGTTATATAGCGTAATACGTTATAACGTTATGTTATATAACGTAATACGTTATAACGTTATACCATATAACGTAATACGTTATAACGTTATACCATATAGCGTATTACGTTACAACGTTACACCATACAACGTTATGTTATATAACGTATTCCGTTATAACGTTATACCATATAACGTATTACGTTATAACGTTATGCCATATAACGTATTACGTTATAACGTTATGTTATATAACTTAATACGTTATAACGTTATGTTATATAACGTAATACGTTATAACGTTATACCATATAACGTAATACGTTATAACGTTATACTATATAACGTATTACGTTATAACGTTACGTTATATAACTTAATACGTTATAACGTTATGCCATATAACGTATTACGTTATAACGTTATGTTATATAACTTAATACGTTATAACGTTATGTTATATAACGTATTACGTTATAACGTTATACCATATAACGTATTACGTTATAACGTTATGATATATAACTTAACACGTTATAACGTTATGTTACATAACTTAATACGTTATAACGTTATGTTATATAACGTAATACGTTATAACGTTATACCATATAACGTAATACGTTATAACGTTATTCCATATAGCGTATTACGTTACAACGTTACACCATACAACGTTATGTTATATAACGTATTCCGTTATAACGTTATACCATATAACGTATTACGTTATAACGTTATGTTATATAACGTAATATGTTATAACTATATGTTATATAACGTAATATGTTATAACTTTATGTTATATAACGTAATACGTTATAACGATATGTTATATAACGTAATACGTTATAACGTTATGTTATATAACGTAATATGTTATAACTTTATGTTATATAACGTAATATGTTATAACTTTATGTTATATAACGTAATACGTTATAACGTTATGTTATATAACGTAATACGTTATAACGTTATACCATGTAACGTTATGTTATATAACGTGGTACGTTATAACGGTATGTTATATAACGTAATACGTTATAACGTTATACCATATAACGTAATACGTTATAACGTTATACCATATAGCGTATTACGTTACAACTTTACACCATACAACGTTATGTTATATAACGTATTCCGTTATAACGTTATACCATGTAACGTATTACGTTATAACGTTATGTTATATAACGTAATATGTTATAACTTTATGTTATATAACGTAATACGTTATAACGATATGTTATATAACGTAATACGTTATAACGTTATGTTATATAACGTAATATGTTATAACTTTATGTTATATAACGTAATACGTTATAACGTTATGTTATATAACGTAATACGTTATAACGTTATACCATGTAACGTTATGTTATATAACGTAGTACGTTATAACGGTATGTTATATAACGTAATACGTTATAACGTTATACCATATAACGTAATACGTTATAACGTTATACCATATAGCGTATTACGTTACAACTTTACACCATACAACGTTATGTTATATAACGTATTCCGTTATAACGTTATACCATGTAACGTATTACGTTATAACGTTATGTTATATAACGTAATATGTTATAACGTTATGTTATATAACGTAATACGTTATAACGTTATACCATATAACGTAATACGTTATAACGTCATACCATATTGCGTATTACGTTACAACGTTACACCATACAACGACATGTTATATAACGTATTCCGTTATAACGTTATACCATATAACGAATTACGTTATAACGTTATGTTATATAACGTAATACGTTATAACGTTATGTTATATAACGTAATGCGTTATAACGTTATGTTATATAACGTAATACGTTATAACGTTACACAAGACAACGTTATGTTATATAACGTATTACGATATAACGTTATACCATATAACGTATTACGTTATAACGTTACACAAGACAACGTTATGTTATATAACGTACTACGTTATAACGTTATACCATATAACGTATTACGGTATAACGCGTTACCATATAACGTATTACGTTATAACGTTATACCATATAGAGTACTACGTTACAACGTTACACCATACAACGTTATGTTATATAACGTGTTCCGTTATAACGTTATACCATATAACGTAATACGTTATAGCGTTATGTTATATAACGTAATACGTTATAACGTTATGTTATATAACTTAATACGTTATAACGTTATGTTATATAACGTAATATTAGGTTAAGTAAAAAGTTCTGAGCGTTTTTCGCTAGATGTCTTTAGTGAGCCATATCTCACGATGTGCACATCGCATCGAGTCATAGTATACACCGATTTCAAGGTGATATTACGCATCAAAAAGGTTCTTTGTCAGTTTTGTGTTCGGTGAAGCCAGTTGTGTGTTACAGCGTTCGAAAATGGAGATAAAAAAAGAGAAAATTCGATACATTCTTCAGTACCACTACGACCAAGGTGAAAAGGCGGAGCAGGCGGCCAAAAAAATTTGTGCTGTTTATGGACCCAGTACAGTATCGAATGCAACAGCAAAGCGGTGGTTCCAACGATTCCGTTCTGGTAATATGGACGTCGAAGATGAGGCACGCTCTGGTAGGCCAATCGTCGAAAATGTGGATAAAATCATGGAAATCGTCGAGTCGGACCGGCATGTGAGCACTTATTCCATTGCCCAGGAACTGAAGATTAGCCAGAAAACCGTTTGGAACCATTTGCATAAGGCTGGTCTCAAGAAGAAGCTCGACGTATGGGTGCCACATGAATTGACGCAAAAGAACCTTTTGGACCGAATTGATGCCTGCGATTCTTTGTTGAGACGTAACGAAATCGACCCATTTTTGAAGCGGATGGTGACTGGCGATGAAAAATGGGTCACATACGAGAACAACAGCCGAAAAAGATCGTGGTCCAATCGCGGTGGGCCGGCCCAAACGATCGCCAAGCGTGGATTAACGGCCAAGAAGGTTTTATTGTGTGTTTGGTGGGATTGGAAGGGAATCATCCATTATGAGCTGCTCCCATCGGGGCAAACACTTAATTCGGACCTCTATTGTCAACAACTGACCAGACTGAAGCAGGCGATCGACCAGAAGCGGCCAGAATTGGCCAATAGGAAAGGTGTTGTGTTCCATCAAGACAACGCCAGGCCGCACACATCTTTAACGACGCGTCAGAAGCTCCGAGAGCTTGGCTGGGAGGTTCTATCGCATCCGCCGTACAGTCCAGACCTGGCACCAAGCGATTATCACCTTTTTATGTTTTTGCAAAATTTTCTTGATGGTACAAAACTGGCCTCAAGAGAGGCTTGTGAAAATGAGCTGGTCAAGTTTTTTACCAATAGGGACGAGGACTTCTTCAACCGCGGAATTATGAAATTGCCTTCAAAATGGACAAAAGTAATCGAACAAAACGGCGCATATTTAATCTAAATCGAATAATCTTGACTATGTTAATTTCATCGTCGAAATAAAGCGAAAAAGCGCTCAGAACTTTTTACTTCACCTAATACGTTATAACGTAATGCCATATAACGTAATACGTAATAACGTTATACCATATAGCGTATTACGTTACAACGTTACACCATACAACGTTATGTTATATAACGTATTCCGTTATAACGTTATACCATATAACGTTATGCCATATAACGTATTACGTTATAACGTTATGTTATATAACTTAATACGTTATAACGTTATGTTATATAACGTAATACGTTATAACGTTATACCATATAACGTAATACGTTATAACGTTATACCATATAGCGTATTACGTTAGAACGTTACACCATACAACGTTATGTTATATAACGTGTTCCGTTATAACGTTATACCATATAACGTATTACGTTATAACGTTATGTTATATAACGTAATACGTTATAACGTTATGATATATTACGTAATATGTTATAACTTTATGTTATATAAAGTAATACGTCATAACGTTATGTTATATAACGTAATACGTTATAACGTTATGTTATATAACGTAATACGTTATAACGTTATGTTATATAACGTAATACGCTATAACGTATTACCTTATAACGTATTACGTTATAACGTTACACCATATAAAGTTATACCATATAACGTAATACGTTATAACGTTATGTTATATAACGTAATACGTTATAACGTTATGTTATATATCGTAATACGTTATAACGTTATGCCATATAACGTATTACGTTATAACGTTATGTTATATAACTTAATACGTTATAACGTTATGTTATATAACGTAATACGTTATAACGTTATACCATATAACGTAATACGTTATAACGTTATACCATATAGCGTATTACGTTAGAACGTTACACCATACAACGTTATGTTATATAACGTATTCCGTTATAACGTTATACCATATAACGTATTACGTTATAACGTTATGTTATATAACGTAATTCGTTATAACGTTATGATATATTACGTAATATGTTATAACTTTATGTTATATAAAGTAATACGTCATAACGTTATGTTATATAACGTAATACGTTATAACGTTATGTTATATAACGTAATACGTTATAACGTTATGTTATATAACGTAATACGCTATAACGTATTACCTTATAACGTATTACGTTATAACGTTACACCATATAAAGTTATACCATATAACGTAATACGTTATAACGTTATGTTATATAACGTAATACGTTATAACGTTATGTTATATATCGTAATACGTTATAACGTGGTGCCATATAATGTATTACGTTATAACGTTATGTTATATAACTTAATACGTTATAACGTTATGTTATATAACGTAATACGTTATAACGTTATACCATATAACGTAATACGTTATAACGTTATACCATATAGCGTATTACGTTAGAACGTTACACCATACAACGTTATGTTATATAACGTATTCCGTTATAACGTTATACCATATAACGTATTACGTTATAACGTTATGTTATATAACGTAATACGTTATAACGTTATGTTATATAACGTAATATGTTATAACTTTATGTTATATAACGTAATACGTTATAACGTTATGTTATATAACGTAATACGTTATAACGCTATGTTATATAACGTAATACGTTATAACGTTATACCATATAACGTTTTATGTTATAAGGTTATGTTATATAACGTAATACGTTATAACGTTATGTTATATAACGTAATACGTTATAACATTATGTTATATAACGTAATACGTTATAGCGTTATGTTATATAACGTAATACGTTATAACGTTATACCATATAGCGTATTACGTTAGAACGTTACACCATACAACGTTATGTTATATAACGTGTTCCGTTATAACGTTATACCATATAACGTATTACGTTATAACGTTATGTTATATAACGTAATACGTTATAACGTTATGATATATTACGTAATATGTTATAACTTTATGTTATATAAAGTAATACGTCATAACGTTATGTTATATAACGTAATACGTTATAACGTTATGTTATATAACGTAATACGTTATAACGTTATGTTATATAACGTAATACGCTATAACGTATTACCTTATAACGTATTACGTTATAACGTTACACCATATAAAGTTATACCATATAACGTAATACGTTATAACGTTATGTTATATAACGTAATACGTTATAACGTTATGTTATATATCGTAATACGTTATAACGTTATGCCATATAACGTATTACGTTATAACGTTATGTTATATAACTTAATACGTTATAACGTTATGTTATATAACGTAATACGTTATAACGTTATACCATATAACGTAATACGTTATAACGTTATACCATATAGCGTATTACGTTAGAACGTTACACCATACAACGTTATGTTATATAACGTATTCCGTTATAACGTTATACCATATAACGTATTACGTTATAACGTTATGTTATATAACGTAATACGTTATAACGTTATGATATATTACGTAATATGTTATAACTTTATGTTATATAAAGTAATACGTCATAACGTTATGTTATATAACGTAATACGTTATAACGTTATGTTATATAACGTAATACGTTATAACGTTATGTTATATAACGTAATACGCTATAACGTATTACCTTATAACGTATTACGTTATAACGTTACACCATATAAAGTTATACCATATAACGTAATACGTTATAACGTTATGTTATATAACGTAATACGTTATAACGTTATGTTATATATCGTAATACGTTATAACGTGGTGCCATATAATGTATTACGTTATAACGTTATGTTATATAACTTAATACGTTATAACGTTATGTTATATAACGTAATACGTTATAACGTTATACCATATAACGTAATACGTTATAACGTTATACCATATAGCGTATTACGTTAGAACGTTACACCATACAACGTTATGTTATATAACGTATTCCGTTATAACGTTATACCATATAACGTATTACGTTATAACGTTATGTTATATAACGTAATACGTTATAACGTTATGTTATATAACGTAATATGTTATAACTTTATGTTATATAACGTAATACGTTATAACGTTATGTTATATATCGTAATACGTTATAACGCTATGTTATATAACGTAATACGTTATAACGTTATACCATATAACGTTTTATGTTATAAGGTTATGTTATATAACGTAATACGTTATAACGTTATGTTATATAACGTAATACGTTATAACATTATGTTATATAACGTAATACGTTATAGCGTTATGTTATATAACGTAATACGTTATAACGTTATGTTATATAACGTAATACGTTATAACGTTATACCATATAACGTATTACGTTATAACGTTATGATATATAACTTAATACGTTATAACGTTATGTTACATAACTTAATACGTTATAACGTTATGTTATATAACGTAATACGTTATAACGTTATGTTATATAACGTAATACGTTATAACGTTATTCCATATAGCGTATTACGTTACAACGTTTCACCATACAACGTTATGTTATATAACGTATTCCGTTATAACGTTATACCTTATAACGTATTACGTTATAACGTTATGCCATACAACGTATTACGTTATAACGTTATGTTATATAACTTAATACGTTATAATGTTATGTTATATAACGTAATACGTTATAACGTTATACCATATAACGTAATACGTTATAACGTTATACCATATAGTGTATTACGTTAGAACGTTACACCATACAACGATATGTTATATAACGTATTCCGTTATAACGTTATACCATATAACCTATTACGTTATAACGTTATGTTATATAACGTAATACGTTATAACGTTATGTTATATAACGTAATATGTTATAACTTTATGTTATATAACGTAATATGTTATAGCTTTATGTTATATAACGTAATATGTTATAACTTTATGTTATATAACGTAATGCGTTATAACGTTATGTTATATAACGTAATACGTTATAACGTTATGTTATATAACGTAATATGTTATAACTTTATGTTATATAACGTAATATGTTATAACTTTATTGTATATAACGTAATACGTTATAACGTTATGTTATATAACGTAATACGTTATAACGTTATGTTATATAACGTAATACGGTATATCGTTATACCATATAACGTAATACGTTATAACGTTATGTTATATAACGTAATACGGTATATCGTTATACCATATAACGTTATGTTATATAACGTAATACGTTATAACGTTATGTTATATATCGTAATACGTCATAACGTGGTGCCATATAATGTATTACGTTATAACGTTATGTTATATAACTTAATACGTTATAACGTTATGTTATATAACGTAATACGTTATAACGTTATACCATATAACGTAATACGTTATAACGTTATACCATATAGCGTATTACGTTAGAACGTTACACCATACAACGTTATGTTATACAACGTATTCCGTTATAACGTTATACCATATAACGTATTACGTTATAACGTTATGTTATATAACGTAATACGTTATAACGTTATGTTATATAACGTAATATGTTATAACTTTATGTTATATAACGTAATACGTTATAACGTTATGTTATATAACGTAATATGTTATAACTTTATGTTATATAACGTAATACGTTATAACGTTATGTTATATAACGTAATACGTTATAACGCTATGTTATATAACGTAATACGTTATAACGTTATACCATATAACGTTTTATGTTATAACGTTATGTTATATAACGTAATACGTTATAACGTTATGTTATATAACGTAATACGTTATAACATTATGTTATATAACGTAATACATTATAGCGTTATGTTATATAACGTAATACGTTATAACGTTATACCATATAACGTAATACGTTATAACGTTATACCATATAGCGTATTACGTTAGAACGTTACACCATACAACGTTATGTTATATAACGTATTCCGTTATAACGTTATACCATATAACGTTTTATGTTATAACGTTATGTTATATAACGTAATACGTTATAACGTTATGTTATATAACGTAATACGTTATAACGCTATGTTATATAACGTAATACGTTATAACGTTATACCATATAACGTTTTATGTTATAAGGTTATGTTATATAACGTAATACGTTATAACGTTATGTTATATAACGTAATACGTTATAACATTATGTTATATAACGTAATACGTTATAGCGTTATGTTATATAACGTAATACGTTATAACGTTATGTTATATAACGTAATACGTTATAACGTTATACCATATAACGTATTACGTTATAACGTTATGATATATAACTTAATACGTTATAACGTTATGTTACATAACTTAATACGTTATAACGTTATGTTATATAACGTAATACGTTATAACGTTATACCATATAACGTAATACGTTATAACGTTATTCCATATAGCGTATTACGTTACAACGTTACACCATACAACGTTATGTTATATAACGTATTCCGTTATAACGTTATACCTTATAACGTATTACGTTATAACGTTATGCCATACAACGTATTACGTTATAACGTTATGTTATATAACTGAATACGTTATAATGTTATGTTATATAACGTAATACGTTATAACGTTATACCATATAACGTAATACGTTATAACGTTATACCATATAGTGTATTACGTTAGAACGTTACACCATACAACGATATGTTATATAACGTATTCCGTTATAACGTTATACCATATAACCTATTACGTTATAACGTTATGTTATATAACGCAATACGTTATAACGTTATACCATATAGTGTATTACCTTAGAACGTTACACCATACAACGTTATGTTATATAACGTATTCCGTTATAACGTTATACCATATAACCTATTACGTTATAACGTTATGTTATATAACGTAATACGTTATAACGTTATGTTATATAACGTAATATGTTATAACTTTATGTTATATAACGTAATCTGTTATAGTTTTATGTTATATAACGTAATATGTTATAACTTTATGTTATATAACGTAATGCGTTATAACGTTATGTTATATAACGTAATACGTTATGACGTTATGTTATATAACGTAATATGTTATAACTTTATGTTATATAACGTAATATGTTATAACTTTATTGTATATAACGTAATACGTTATAACGTTATGTTATATAACGTAATACGTTATAACGTTATGTTATATAACGTAATACGGTATATCGTTATACCATATAACGTAATACGTTATAACGTTATGTTATATAACGTAATACGGTATATCGTTATACCATATAACGTTATGTTATATAACGTAATACGTTATAACGTTATGTTATATATCGTAATACGTCATAACGTGGTGCCATATAATGTATTACGTTATAACGTTATGTTATATAACTTAATACGTTATAACGTTATGTTATATAACGTAATACGTTATAACGTTATACCATATAACGTAATACGTTATAACGTTATACCATATAGCGTATTACGTTAGAACGTTACACCATACAACGTTATGTTATATAACGTATTCCGTTATAACGTTATGTTATATAACGTAATACGGTATATCGTTATACCATATAACGTAATACGTTATAACGTTGTGTTATATAACGTAATACGGTATATCGTTATACCATATAACGTTATGTTATATAACGTAATACGTTATAACGTTATACCATGTAACGTTATGTTATATAACGTAGCACGTTATAACGGTATGTTATACAACGTAATACGTTATAACGTTATACCATATAACGTAATATTAGGTTAAGTAAAAAGTTCTGAGCGTTTTTCGCTAGATGTCTTTAGTGAGCCATATCTCACGATGTGCACATCGCATCGAGTCATAGTATACACCGATTTCAAGGTGATATTACGCATCAAAAAGGTTCTTTGTCAGTTTTGTGTTCGGTGAAGCCAGTTGTGTGTTACAGCGTTCGAAAATGGAGATAAAAAAAGAGAAAATTCGATACATTCTTCAGTACCACTACGACCAAGGTGAAAAGGCGGAGCAGGCGGCCAAAAAAATTTGTGCTGTTTATGGACCCAGTACAGTATCGAATGCAACAGCAAAGCGGTGGTTCCAACGATTCCGTTCTGGTAATATGGACGTCGAAGATGAGGCACGCTCTGGTAGGCCAATCGTCGAAAATGTGGATAAAATCATGGAAATCGTCGAGTCGGACCGGCATGTGAGCACTTATTCCATTGCCCAGGAACTGAAGATTAGCCAGAAAACCGTTTGGAACCATTTGCATAAGGCTGGTCTCAAGAAGAAGCTCGACGTATGGGTGCCACATGAATTGACGCAAAAGAACCTTTTGGACCGAATTGATGCCTGCGATTCTTTGTTGAGACGTAACGAAATCGACCCATTTTTGAAGCGGATGGTGACTGGCGATGAAAAATGGGTCACATACGAGAACAACAGCCGAAAAAGATCGTGGTCCAATCGCGGTGGGCCGGCCCAAACGATCGCCAAGCGTGGATTAACGGCCAAGAAGGTTTTATTGTGTGTTTGGTGGGATTGGAAGGGAATCATCCATTATGAGCTGCTCCCATCGGGGCAAACACTTAATTCGGACCTCTATTGTCAACAACTGACCAGACTGAAGCAGGCGATCGACCAGAAGCGGCCAGAATTGGCCAATAGGAAAGGTGTTGTGTTCCATCAAGACAACGCCAGGCCGCACACATCTTTAACGACGCGTCAGAAGCTCCGAGAGCTTGGCTGGGAGGTTCTATCGCATCCGCCGTACAGTCCAGACCTGGCACCAAGCGATTATCACCTTTTTAAGTTTTTGCAAAATTTTCTTGATGGTACAAAACTGGCCTCAAGAGAGGCTTGTGAAAATGAGCTGGTCAAGTTTTTTACCAATAGGGACGAGGACTTCTTCAACCGCGGAATTATGAAATTGCCTTCAAAATGGACAAAAGTAATCGAACAAAACGGCGCATATTTAATCTAAATCGAATAATCTTGACTATGTTAATTTCATCGTCGAAATAAAGCGAAAAAGCGCTCAGAACTTTTTACTTCACCTAATACCTTATAACGTTATACCATATAACGTATTACGTTATAACGTCATGTTATATAACGTAATACGTTATAACGTTATGTTATATAACGTAATACGTTATAACGTTATGTTATATAACGTAATACGTTATAACGTTATACCATATAACGTAATACGTTATAACGTTATGTTATATAACGCATTACGTTATAACGTTACACAAGACAACGTTATGTTATATAACGTATTACGATATAACGTTATACCATATAACGTATTACGTTATAACGTTACACAAGACAACGTTATGTTATATAACGTACTACGTTATAACGTTATACCATATAACGTATTACGTTATAACGAGTTACCATATAACGTATTACGGTATAACGTTGTACCATATAGAGTACTACGTTACAACGTTACACCATACAACGTTATGTTATATAACGTGTTCCGTTATAACGTTATACCATATAACGTATTATGTTATAACGTTATGTTATATAACGTAATACGTTATAACGTTATGTTATATAACGTAATACGTTATAACATTATGTTATATAACGTAATACGTTATAGCGTTATGTTATATAACGTAATACGTTATAACGTTATGTTATATAACGTAATACGTTATAACGTTAAACCATATAACGTAATACGTTATAACGTTATACCATATATCGTACTACGTTACAACGTTACACCATACAACGTTATGTTATATAACGTGCTCCGTTATAACGTTATACCATATAACGTATTATGTAATAACGTTATGTTATATAACGTATTACGTTATAACGTTATGTTATATAACTTAATACGTTATAACGTTATGTTATATAACGTAATACGTTATAACGTTATACCATATAACGTAATGCGTTATAACGTTATACCATATAGCGTATTACGTTAGAACGTTACACCATACAACGTTATGTTATATAACGTATTCCGTTATAACGTTATACCATATAACGTATTACGTTATAACGTTATGTTATATAAAGTAATACGTTATAACGTTATGATATATAACGTAATATGTTATAACTTTATGTTATATAAAGTAATACGTTATGACGTTACGTTATATAACGTAATACGTTATAACGTTATGTTATATAACGTAATACGTTAAACCGTTATGTTATATAACGTAATACGCTATAACGTATTACCTTATAACGTATTACGTTATAACGTTACACCATATAAAGTTATACCATATAACGTAATACGTTATAACGTTATGTTATATAACGTAATACGTTATATCGTTATACCATATAACGTTATGTTATATAACGTAATACGTTATAACGTTATATCATGTAACGTTATGTTATATAACGTAGTACGTTATAACGGTATGTTATATAACGTAATACGTTATAACGTGGTACCATATAACGTTATGTTACATAACGTAATACGTTATAACGTTATACCATGTAACGTTATGTTATATAACGTAGTACGTTATAACGGTATGTTATATAACGTAATACGTTATAACGTTATACCATATATCGTAATACGTTATAACGTCATACCATATTGCGTATTACGTTACAACGTTACACCATACAACGATATGTTATATAACGTATTCCGTTATAACGTTATACCATAAAACGCATTACGTTATAACGTTATGTTATATAACGTAATACGTTATAACGTTATGTTATATAACGTAATATGTTATAACTTTATGTTATATAACGTAATACGTTATAACGTTATGTCATATAACGTAATACGTTATAACGTTATGTCATATAACGTAATACGTTATAACGTTATGTTATATAACGTAATACGTTATAACGTTATACCATATAACGTTTTATGTTATAACGTTATGTTATATAACGTAATACGTTATGACGTGTTTCTATATAACGTATTACGTTATAATGTGTTTCAATATAACGAACTACGTTATAAAGTTAAACCATATATCGTATTACGTTATAATTTTATACCATATAACGTATTACGTTAGAACGTTATACCATTAACGTATTACGTTGTAGCGATACACCATATAACGTTATGTTATATAACGTAATACGTTATAACGTGTTTCTATATAACGTATTACGTTATAACGTGTTTCCATATAACGAAATACGTTATAACGTTATACCATATAACGTAATACTTTATAACGTTATACCATTTAACGTTATGCTATATAACGTAATACGTTATAACGTTATACCATATAACGTTATGTTATATAACGTAATACGTTATAACGTTATACCACATAACGTAATACGGTATAACGTAACACCATATAACGTATGGCGTTATAACGTTACACCATACGAGGTTATGTAATATAACGTAATACGTTATAACGTTATGTTATATAACGTAATACGTTATATCTTTATACCATATAACGTTATGTTATATAACGTAATACGTCATAACGTTATACCATGTAACGTTATGTTATATAACGTAATATGTTATAACGGTATGTTATATAACGTAATACGTTATAACGTGCTACCCTGTAACGCATTACGTTATAACGTTATACCAAATAACGTTATGTTATATAACGTAATTCGCTATAAAGGTATACGATATAACGTATTACGTTATAACGTTATACCATATAACGTAGTACCTTATAACGTTATGTTATATAACGTAATACGTTATAACGTTATGCTATATAACGTAATACGTTATAACGTGTTACCATGTAACGTGTACCTTATAACGTTATACCATATAACGTTATGTTATATAACGTAATACGTTACCACATTATACCATATAACGTATTACGTTATAACGTTAAACCATACAACGTTATGTTACATAACGTAATACGTTACCACATTATACCATATAACGTATTACGTTGTAACGTTAAACCATACAACGTTATGTTACATAACGTAATACGTCATAACGTGTTACCACATAACGTATTACGTTATAACGTTACACAAGACAACGTTATGTTATATAACGTATTACGTTATAACGTTATACCATATAACGCATTACGTTATAACGTTACACCATTCAACGTTGTGTTATATAACGTTATATGTTATAACGTGTTACCATATAACGAATTAAGTTAGAACGTTCTACCATATAAGGTTATGTTATATAACTTAATACGTTATACCTTTATACCATATAACGTTATGTTATAAAACGTAATACGTCATAACGTTATACCATGTAACGTTATGTTATATAACGTAATACGTTATAACGGTATGTTATATAACGTAATACGTTATAACGTGCTACCCTGTAACGCATTACGTTATAACGTTATACCAAATAACGTTATGTTATATAACGTAATTCGCTATAACGCTATACGATATAACGCATTACGTTATAACGTTATACCATATAACGTAGTACCTTATAACGTTATGTTATATAACGTAATACGTTATAACGTTATGCTATATAACGTAATACGTTATAACGTGTTACCATGTAACGTATACCTTATAACGTTATACCATATAACGTTATGTTATATAACGTAATACGTTACCACATTATACCATATAACGTATTACGTTATAACGTTAAACCATACAACGTTATGTTACATAACGTAATACGTTACCACATTATACCATATAACGCATTACGTTATAACGTTAAACCATACAACGTTATGTTACATAACGTAATACGTTGTAACGTGTTACCATACAACGTATTACGTTATAACGTTACACAAGACAACGTTATGTTATATAACGTATTACGTTATAACGTTATACCATATAACGCATTAGGTTATAACGTTACACCATACAACGTTGTGTTATATAACGTTATATGTTATAACGTGTTACCATATAAAGAATGAAGTTAGAACGTTCTACCATATAAGATTATGTTATATAACGTAATACGTTATAACGTTATGTTATATAACGTAATACGTTATATCTTTATACCATATAACGTTATGTTATATAACGGTATATGTTATAACGTGTTACCATATAACGAATTAAGTTAGAACGTTATACCATATAAGGTTATGTTATATAACGTAATACGTTATAACGTTATGTTATATAACGCATTACGTTATAACGTTATACCAAATAAAGTTATGTTATATAACGTAATTCGCTATAACGTTATACGATATAACGTATTACGTTATAACGTTATACCATATAACGTAGTACCTTATAACGTTATGTTATATAACGTGATACGTTATAACGTTATGTTATATAACGTAATACGTTATGACGTGTTTCCATATAACGTATTATGTTAAAACGTGTTTCCATATAACGCATTACGTTATAACGTGTTTCCATATAACGAACTACGTTATAACGTTAAACCATATATCGTATTACGTTATAATTTTGTACCATATAACGTATTACGTTAGAACGTTATACCATATAACGTATTACGTTATAACGTTATACCATACAACGTATTACGCTATAACGTTAAACCATACAACGTTATGTTACGTAATACGTTATAACGTTATACCATATAACGTAGTACCTTATAACGTTATGTTATATAACGTAATACGTTATAACGTTATGTTATATAACGTACTACGTTATAACGTGTTTCCATATAACGTATTACGTTACAACGTGTTTCCATATAACGAATTACGTTATAACGTTAAACCATATATCGTATTACGTTATAATTTTATACCATATAACGTATTACGTTAGAAAGTTATACCATATAACGTATTACGTTATAACGTTATACCATATAACGTATTACGCTATAATGTTAAACCATACAACGTTCCGTTACCTAATACGTTATAACGTTATACCATATAACGTTATGTTACATAACGTAGTACGTTATAACTTTATACCATATAACGTATTACGTTATAACTTTATACTATATGACGTATTACGTTATAACGTTAAAGCATATAATGTTTTACGTTATAACGTTACACAAGACAACGTTATGTTATATAACGTAATACCTTATAACGTTATACCACATAACGTAATACTTTATAACGTAATACCATATAACGTATAGCGTTATAACGTTACACCATACAACGTTATCTTATATAACGTATTACGTTATAACGTTATGTTATATAACTTAATACGTTATAACGTTATGTTATATAACGTAATACGTTATAACGTTATACCATATAACGTATTACGTTATTACGTTACACATAGACAACGTTATGTTATATACCGTATTACGTTATAACGTTATACCATATAACGGACTCCGTTATAACGTTATACCATATAACGTATTACGTTATAACGATATGTTATATAACGTATTACGTTATAACGTTATGTTATATAACGTAATGCGTTATAACGTTATGTTATATAACATAATACGTTATAACGTTATGCTATATAACGTAATACGTTATGACGTGTTACCATGTAACGTATACCTTATAACGTTATACCATATAACGTTATGTTATATAACGTAATACGTTACCACGTTATAACATATAACGTATTACGTTAGAACGTTATGTTATATAACGTAATGCGTTATAACGTTATGTTATATAACGTATACGTTATAACGTTATGCTATATAACGTAATACGTTATAACGTGTTGCCATATAACGTATTACGTTATAACGTTACACAAGACAACGTTATGTTATATAACGTATTACGTTATAACTTTATACTATATAACGTATTACGTTATAACGTTAAACCATACAACGTTATGTTACATAACGTAATACGTTATAACGTTATACCATATAACGTATTACGTTATAACGTTATACCATATAACGTATTACGTTATAATTTTGTACCATATAACGTATTACGTTAGAACGTTATACCATATAACGTATTACGTTATAACGTTATACCATACAACGTATTACGCTATAACGTTAAACCATACAACGTTATGTTACGTAATACGTTATAACGTTATCCCATATAACGTAGTACCTTATAACGTTATGTTATATAACGTAATACCTTATAACGTTATACCACATAACGTAATACTTTATAACGTAATACCATATAACGTATAGCGTTATAACGTTACACCATACAACGTTATCTTATATAACGTATTACGTTAGAAAGTTATACCATATAACGTATTACGTTATAACGTTATACCATATAACGTATTACGCTATAATGTTCAACCATAAAACGTTATGTTACCTAATACGTTATAACCGTTATACCATATAACGTTATGTCACATGACGTAGTACGTTATAACTTTATACCATATAACGTATTACGTTATAACTTTATACTATATAACGTATTACGTTATAACGTTAAACCATATAATGTTTTACGTTATAACGTTAAACCATATAATGTTTTACGTTATAACGTTAAACCATATAATGTTTTACGTTATAACGTTACACAAGACAACGTTATGTTATATAACGTAATACCTTATAACGTTATACCACATAACGTAATACTTTATAACGTAATACCATATAACGTATAGCGTTATAACGTTACACCATACAACGTTATCTTATATAACGTATTACGTTATAAGGTTATGTTATATAACTTAATACGTTATAACGTTATGCTATATAACGTAATACGTTATAACGTGTTACCATATAACGTATTACGTTATAACGTTACACAAGACAACGTTATGTTATATAACGTATTACGTTATAACTTTATACTATATATAATATTACGTTGTAACGTTATACCATATAACGTATTACGTTATAACGTTATACCATATAACGTATTACGTTATAACGTTATGTTATATAACGTAATGCGTTATAACGTTATGTCATATAACATAATACGTTATAACGTTATGCTATATAACGTAATACGTTATGACGTGTTACCTTGTAACGTATACCTTATAACGTTATACCATATAACGTTATGTTATATAACGTAATACGTTACCACGTTATACCATATAACCTATTACGTTATAACGTTATACCATATAACGTATTACGTTATAACGTTATGTTATATAACGTAATGCGTTATAACGTTATGTTATATAACGTATTACGTTATAACTTTATACTATATATAATATTACGTTATAACGTAAAACCATACAACGTTATGTTACATAAGGTAATACGTTATAACGTGTTACCACATAACGTATTACGTTATAACGTTACACAAGACAACGTTATGTTATATAACGTATTACGTTATAACGTTATACCATATAACGCATTACGTTATAACGTTACACCATACAACGTTGTGTTATATAACATAATACGTTATAACGTGTTACCATATAACGAATTAAGTTAGAACGTTCTACCATATAAGGTTATGTTATATAACGTAATACGTTATAACGTTATGTTATATAACGTAATACGTTATACCTTTATACCATATAACATTATGTTATATAACGTAATACGTCATAACGTTATACCATGTAACGTTATGTTATATAACGTAATACGTTATAACGGTATGTTATATAACGTAATACGTTATGACGTGTTTCCATATAACGTATTATGTTAAAACGTGTTTCGATATAAGGTTACGTTATATAGCGTAATACGTTATAACGTTATGTTATATAACGCATTACGTTATAACGTTATAACAAATAACGTTATGTTATATAACGTAATTCGCTATAACGTTATACGATATAACGTATTACGTTATAACGTTATACCATATAACGTAGTACCTTATAACGTTATGTTATATAACGTAATACGTTATAACGTTATGTTATAAAACGTAATACGTTATGACGTGTTTCCATATAACGTATTATGTTAAAACGTGTTTCCATATAACGTATTACGTTATAACGTGTTTCCATATAACGAGCTACGTTATAACGTTAAACCATAAATCGTATTACGTTATAATTTTGTACCACATAACGTATTACGTTAGAACGTTATACCATATAACGTATTACGTTATAACGTTATACCATACAACGTATTACGCTATAACGTTAAACCATACAACGTTATGTTACCTAATACGTTATAACGTTATACCATATAACGTTATGTTACATAACGTAGTACGTTATAACTTTATACCATATAACGTATTACGTTATAACGTTATACCATATAACGTAGTACCTTATAACGTTATGTTATATAACGTAATACGTTACCACGTTATAACATATAACGTATTACGTTATAACGTTATGTTATATAACGTAATGCGTTATAACGTTATGTTACATAACGTAGTACGTTATAACTTTATACCATATAACGTATTACGTTATAACTTTATACTATATAACGTATTACGTTATAACGTTATGTTATATAACATAATACGTTATAACGTTATGCTATACAACGTAATAAGTTATAACGTGTTACCATGTAACGTATTACGTTATAACGTTACACAAGACAACGTTATGTTATATAACGTAATACCTTATAACGTTATACCACATAACGTAATACTTTATAACGTAATACCATATAACGTATAGCGTTATAACGTTACACCATACAACGTTATCTTATATAACGTATTACGTTATAACGTTATGTTATATAACTTAATACGTTATAACGTTATGTTATATAACGTAATACGTTATAACGTTATACCATATAACGTATTACGTTATAACGTTACACAAGACAACGTTATGTTATATAACGTATTACGTTATAACGTTATACCATATAACGGACTCCGTTATAACGTTATACCATATAACGTATTACGTTATAACGATATGTTATATAACGTAATACGTTATAACGATATGTTATACAACGAAATATGTTATAAGGTTATATTATATAACGTAATACGTTATAACATGTTACCATATCACGTATACGTTATAACGTTATACCATATAACGTTATGTTATATAACGTAATACGTTACCACGTTATACCATATAACGTATTACGTTATAACGTTATGTTTGATAACGTAATACGATATAACGTTACACCATACAACGTTATGTTATATAACGTATTACGTTATATCGTTATACCATATAACGTATTACGTTATAACGTTATACCATATAACGTATTACGTTATAACGTTATACCATATAACGTATTACGTTATAACGATACACCATATAACGTATTACGTTATAACGTTATGTTATATAACGTAATGCGTTATAACGTTATGTTATATAACATAATACGTTATAACGTTATGCTATACAACGTAATAAGTTATAACGTGTTACCATGTAACGTATACCTTATAACGTTATACCATATAACGTTATGTTATATAACGTAATACGTTACCACGTTATACCATATAACGTATTACGTTATAACGTTATGTTATATAACGTAATGCGTTATAACGTTATGTTATATAACGTATACGTTATAACGCTATGCTATATAACGTAATACGTTATAACGTGTTACCATATAACGTATTACGTTATAACGTGTTACCATATAACGTATTACGTTATAACGTTACACAAGACAACGTTATGTTATATAACGTATTACGTTATAACTTTATACTATATAACATATTACGTTATAACGTTAAACCATACAACATTATGTTACATAACGTAATACGTTATAACGTTATACCATATAACGCATTACGTTATAACGTTACACAAGACAACGTTATGTTATATAACGTATTACGTTATAACGTTATACCATATAACGTATTACGTTATAACGTTATGCCATATAACGTTACTTTATATAACGTATTACGTTATAACTTTATACCATAAAACGTATTACGTTATAACGATATGTTATGGAACGTAATACGTTATAGCGTGTTACCATAGAACGTATTACGTTATAACGTTATACCATATAACGTTATGCTATATATCGTAATACGTTATAGCGTGTTACCATAGAACGTATTACGTTATAACGTTATACCATATAAAGTTATGCTATATAACGTAATACGTTATAACTTTATACCATATAACGTTATGCTATATAACGTAATACGTTATAGCGTGTTACCATAGAACGTATTACGTTATAACGTTATACCATATAACGTTATGCTATATAACGTAATACGTTATAACGTTATACCATATAACGTAATACCATATAACGTATAGCGTTATAACGTTACACCATACAACGTTATGTTATATAACGTAATACGTTATAACGTGTTCCCATATAACGTATTACGTTATAACGTTATACCATATAACGTTATGTTATATAACGTAATACGTTACCACGTTATAACATATAACGTATTACGTTATAACGTTATGTTATATAACGTAATGCGTTATAACGTTATGTTACATAACGTAGTACGTTATAACTTTATACCATATAACGTATTACGTTATAACGTTATGTTATATAACTTAATACGTTATAACGTTATGTTATATAACGTAATACGTTATAACGTTATACCATATAACGTATTACGTTATAACGTTACACAAGACAACGTTATGTTATATAACGTATTACGTTATAACGTTATACCATATAACGTATTACGTTATAACTTTATACTATATAACATATTACGTTATAACGTTAAACCATACAACGTTATGTTACATAACGTAATACGTTATAACGTTATACCATATAACGTATTACGTTATAACGTTACACAAGACAACGTTATGTTATATAACGTATTACGTTATAACGTTATACCATATAACGTATTACGTTATAACGTTATGCCATATAACGTTACTTTATATAACGTATTACGTTATAACTTTATACCATAAAACGTATTACGTTATAACGATATGTTATGGAACGTAATACGTTATAGCGTGTTACCATAGAACGTATTACGTTATAACGTTATACCATATAACGTTATGCTATATAACGTAATACGTTATAGCGTGTTACCATAGAACGTATTACGTTATAACGTTATACCATATAACGTTATGCTATATAACGTAATACGTTATAACGTTATACCATATAACGTTATGCTATATAACGTAATACGTTATAGCGTGTTACCATAGAACGTATTACGTTATAACGTTATACCATATAACGTTATGCTATATAACGTAATACGTTATAACGTTATACCATATAACGTAATACCATATAACGTATAGCGTTATAACGTTACACCATGCAACGTTATGTTATATAACGTAATACGTTATAACGTGTTCCCATATAACGTATTACGTTATAACGTTATACCATATAACGTTATGCTATATAACGTAATACGTTATAACGTTTTACCATATAACGTTATGTTATATAACGTAATACGTTATAACGTTATACCACATAACGTGATACGTTATAACGTAATACGTTATAACGTTATACCACATAACGTAATACGTTATAACGTAATTCCATATAACGCATAGCGTTATAACGTTACACCATACAACGTTATGTTATATAACGTATTACGTTATAACGTTATGTTATATAAAGTAATACGTTATAACGTTATACCACAGAACGTAATACGTTATAACGTAACACCATATAACGTATAGCGTTATAACGTTACACCATACAACGTTATGTAATATAACGGAATACCTTATAATGTGTTAACATATAACGTATTACGTTATAACGTTATACCATATAACGTATTACGTTATAACGATATACCATATAACGTTATGTTATATAACGTAATACGTTATAACGTTATACCACATAACGTAATACGTTATAACGTAATACCATTTAACGTATAGCGTTATAACGTTATACCATACAACGTTATGTTATATAACGTATTACGTTATAACGATATGTTATATAACGTAATACGTTATAACGATATGTTATACAACGAAATATGTTATAAGGTTATATTATATAACGTAATACGTTATAACATGTTACCATATCACGTATACGTTATAACGTTATACCATATAACGTTATGTTATATAACGTAATACGTTACCACGTTATACCATATAACGTATTACGTTATAACGTTATGATTGATAACGAAATACGATATAACGTTACACCATACAACGTTATGTTATATAACGTATTACGTTATATCGTTATACCATATAACGTATTACGTTATAACGTTATACCACATAACGTAATACGTTATAACGTAATACCATATAACGTATTACGTTATAACGTTATGTTATATAACGTAATACGTTATAACGTTATACCACATAACGTAATACGTTATAACGTAATACCATATAACGTATAGCGTTATAACGTTACACCATACAACGTTATGTAATATAACGTAATACGTTATAATGTGTTACCATATAACGTATTACGTTAAAACGTTGTACCATATAACGTATTAAGTTAAAACGTTATTCCATATACCGTATTACGTTATAACGTTATGCCATATAACGTATTACGTTATAACGTTATACCATATAACGTAATACCATATAACGTATAGCGTTATAACGTTACACCATACAACGTTATGTTATATAACGTAATACGTTATAACGTGTTCCCATATAACGTATTACGTTATAACGTTATACCATATAACGTTATGTTATATAACGTAATACGTTACCACGTTATAACATATAACGTATTACGTTATAACGTTATGTTATATAACGTAATGCGTTATAACGTTATGTTACATAACGTAGTACGTTATAACTTTATACCATATAACGTATTACGTTATAACTTTATACTATATAACGTATTACGTTATAACGTTAAAGCATATAATGTTTTACGTTATAACGTTACACAAGACAACGATATGTTATATAACGTAATTCCTTATAACGTTATACCACATAACGTAATACTTTATAACGTAATACCATATAACGTTTAGCGTTATAACGTTACACCATACAACGTTATCTTATATAACGTATTACGTTATAACGTTATGTTATATAACTTAATACGTTATAACGTTATGTTATATAACGTAATACGTTATAACGTTATACCATATAACGTATTACGTTATAACGTTACACAAGACAACGTTATGTTATATAACGTATTACGTTATAACGTTATACCATATAACGTATTACGTTATAACGATATACCATATAACGTATTACGTTATAACGTTATGTTATATAACGTAATGCGTTATAACGTTATGTTATATAACATAATACGTTATAACGTTATGCTATACAACGTAATAAGTTATAACGTGTTACCATGTAACGTATACCTTATAACGTTATACCATATAACGTTATGTTATATAACGTAATGCGTTACCACGTTATACCATATAACGTATTACGTTATAACGTTATGTTATATAACGTAATGCGTTATAACGTTATGTTATATAACGTATACGTTATAACGCTATGCTATATAACGTAATACGTTATAACGTGTTACCATATAACGTATTACGTTATAACGTGTTACCATATAACGTATTACGTTATAACGTTACACAAGACAACGTTATGTTATATAACGTATTACGTTATAACTTTATACTATATAACATATTACGTTATAACGTTAAACCATACAACGTTATGTTACATAACGTAATACGTTATAACGTTATACCATATAACGTATTACGTTATAACGTTACACAAGACAACGTTATGTTATATAACGTATTACGTTATAACGTTATACCATATAACGTATTACGTTATAACGTTATGCCATATAACGTTACTTTATATAACGTATTACGTTATAACTTTATACCATAAAACGTATTACGTTATAACGATATGTTATGGGACGTAATACGTTATAGCGTGTTACCATAGAACGTATTACGTTATAACGTTATACCATATAACGTTATGCTATATAACGTAATACGTTATAGCGTGTTACCATAGAACGTATTACGTTATAACGTTATACCATATAACGTTATGCTATATAACGTAATACGTTATAACGTTATACCATATAACGTTATGCTATATAACGTAATACGTTATAGCGTGTTACCATAGAACGTATTCCGTTATAACGTTATACCATATAACGTTATGCTATATAACGTAATACGTTATAACGTTATACCATATAACGTAATACCATATAACGTATAGCGTTATAACGTTACACCATGCAACGTTATGTTATATAACGTAATACGTTATAACGTGTTCCCATATAACGTATTACGTTATAACGTTATACCATATAACGTTATGCTATATAACGTAGTACGTTATAACGTTTTACCATATAACGTTATGTTATATAACGTAATACGTTATAACGTTATACCACATAACGTGATACGTTATAACGTAATACGTTATAACGCTATACCACATAACGTAATACGTTATAACGTAATTCCATATAACGCATAGCGTTATAACGTTACACCATACAACGTTATGTTATATAACGTATTACGTTATAACGTTATGTTATATAAAGTAATACGTTATAACGTTATACCACAGAACGTAATACGTTATAACGTAACACCATATAACGTATAGCGTTATAACGTTACACCATACAACGTTATGTAATATAACGGAATACCTTATAATGTGTTAACATATAACGTATTACGTTATAACGTTATACCATATAACGTATTACGTTATAACGATATACCATATAACGTTATGTTATATAACGTAATACGTTATAACGTTATACCACATAACGTAATACGTTATAACGTAATACCATTTAACGTATAGCGTTATAACGTTATACCATACAACGTTATGTTATATAACGTATTACGTTATAACGATATGTTATATAACGTAATACGTTATAACGATATGTTATACAACGAAATATGTTATAAGGTTATATTATATAACGTAATACGTTATAACATGTTACCATATCACGTATACGTTATAACGTTATACCATATAACGTTATGTTATATAACGTAATACGTTACCACGTTATACCATATAACGTATTACGTTATAACGTTATGATTGATAACGAAATACGATATAACGTTACACCATACAACGTTATGTTATATAACGTATTACGTTATATCGTTATACCATATAACGTATTACGTTATAACGTTATACCATATAACGTATTACGTTATAACGTTATACCATATAACGTATTACGTTATAACGATATACCATATAACGTTATGTTATATAACGTAATACGTTATAACGTTATACCACATAACGTAATACGTTATAACGTAATACCATTTAACGTATAGCGTTATAACGTTATACCATACAACGTTATGTTATATAACGTATTACGTTAAAACGTTATGTTATATAACGTAATACGTTATAACGTTATACCACATAACGTAATACGTTATAACGTAATACCATATAACGTATAGCGTTATAACGTTACACCATACAACGTTATGTTATATAACGTATTACGTTATAACGTTATGTTATATAACGTAGTACGTTATAACGTTATACCATATAACGTATTACGTTATAACGTTATGTTATATAACGTAATGCGTTATAACGTTATGTTATATAACGTATACGTTATAACGCTATGCTATATAACGTAATACGTTATAACGTGTTACCATATAACGTATTACGTTATAACGTTATACCATATAACGTATTACGTTATAACGATATACCATATAACGTTATGTTATATAACGTAATACGTTATAACGTTATACCACATAACGTAATACGTTATAACGTAATACCATTTAACGTATAGCGTTATAACGTTATACCATACAACGTTATGTTATATAACGTATTACGTTATAACGTTATGTTATATTACGTAATACGTTATAACGTTATACCACATAACGTAATACGTTATAACGTAATACCATATAACGTATAGCGTTATAACGTTACACCATACAACGTTATGTTATATAACGTATTACGTTATAACGTTATGTTATATAACGTAGTACGTTATAACGTTATACCATATAACGTATTACGTTATAACGTTATGTTATATAACGTAATGCGTTATAACGTTATGTTATATAACGTATACGTTATAACGCTATGCTATATAACGTAATACGTTATAACGTGTTACCATATAACGTATTACGTTATAACGTGATACCATATAACGTATTACGTTATAACGTTACACCATACAACGTTATGTAATATAACGTAATACGTTATAATGTGTTACCATATAACGTATTACGTTATAACGTTATACCATATAACGTATTACGTTATAACGTTGTACCATATAACGTATTACGTTATAACGTTATTCCATATACCGTATTACGTTATAACGTTATGCCATATAACGTATTACGTTATAACGTTATGTTATATAAGGTAATACGTTATAACGTGCTACCATAGAACGTATTACGTTATAACGTTATAACATATAACGTCACGTTGTATAACGTATTACGTTATAACGTTATACCATATAACGTATTACGTTATAACGTTATACCATATAACGTATTACGTTATAACGTTATGTTATATAACGTAATGCGTTATAACGTGTTACCATATAACGTATTACGTTATAACGTGTTACCATATAACGTATTACGTTATAACGTTACACAAGACAACGTTATGTTATATAACGTATTACGTTATAACTTTATACTATATAACGTATTACGTTATAACGTTAAACCATACAACGTTATGTTACATAACGTAATACGTTATAACGTTATACCATATAACGTATTACGTTATAACGTTACACAAGACAACGTTATGTTATATAACGTATTACGTTATAACGTTATGTTATATAACGTAATACGTTATAACGTTATACCATATAACGTATTACGTTATAACGTAATACCATATAACGTATAGCGTTATAACGTTACACCATACAACGTTATGTAATATAACGTAATACGTTATAATGTGTTACCATATAACGTATTACGTTAAAACGTTGTACCATATAACGTATTAAGTTATAACGTTATTCCATATACCGTATTACGTTATAACGTTATGCCATATAACGTATTACGTTATAACGTTATGTTATATACGGTAATACGTTATAACGTGCTACCATAGAACGTATTTTGTTATAACGTTATAACATATAACGTTACGTTATATAACGTATTACGTTATAACGTTATACCATATAACGTATTACGTTATAACGTTATACCATATAACGTATTACGTTATAACGTTATGTTATATAACGTAATGCGTTATAACGTTATGTTATATAATGTAATACGTTATAACGTTATGCTATATAACGTAATAAGTTATAACGTGTTACCATGTAACGTATACCTTATAACGTTATACCATATAACGTTATGTTATATAACGTAATACGTTACCACGTTATACCATATAACGTATTACGTTACAACGTTATGTTATATAACGTAATGCGTTATAACGTTATGTTATATAACGTATACGTTATAACGCTATGCTATATAACGTAATACGTTATAACGTGTTACCATATAACGTATTACGTTATAACGTGTTACCATATAACGTATTACGTTATAACGTTACACAAGACAACGTTATGTTATATAACGTATTACGTTATAATTTTATACTATATAACATATTACGTTATAACGTTAAACCATACAACGTTATGTTACATAACGTAATACGTTATAACGTGATACCATATAACGTATTACGTTATAACGTTACACAAGACAACGTTATGTTATATAACGTATTACGTTATAACGTTATACCATATAACGTAATACGTTATAACGTAATGCCATATAACGTATAGCGTTATAACGTTACACCATACAACGTTATGTAATATAACGTAATACGTTACAATGTGTTACCATATAACGTATTACGTTATAACGTTATACCATATAACGTATTACGTTATAACGTTGTACCATATAACGTATTACGTTATAACGTTATTCCATATACCGTATTACGTTATAACGTTATGCCATATAACGTATTACGTTATAACGTTATGTTATATAAGGTAATACGTTATAACGTGCTACCATAGAACGTATTACGTTATAACGTTATAACATATAACGTCACGTTATATAACGTATTACGTTATAACGTTATACCATATAACGTATTACGTTATAACGTTATAACATATAACGTATTACGTTATAACGTTATGTTATATAACGTAATGCGTTATAACGTTATGTTATATAACGTGTGCGTTATAACGCTATGCTATATAACGTAATACGTTATAACGTGTTACCATATAACGTATTACGTTATAACGTGTTACCATATAACGTATTACGTTATAACGTTACACAAGACAACGTTATGTTATATAACGTATTACGTTATAACTTTATACTATATAACGTATTACGTTATAACGTTAAACCATACAACGTTATGTTACATAACGTAATACGTTATAACGTTATACCATATAACGTATTACGTTATAACGTTACACAAGACAACGTTATGTTATATAACGTATTACGTTATAACGTTATACCATATAACGTATTACGTTATAACGTTATACCATATAACGTATTACGTTATAGCGTTATGTTATATAACCTAATACATTATAACGTTATGTTATATAACGTATTACGTTATAACGTTATACCATATAACGTATTACGTTATAACGTTATGCCATATAACGTATTACGTTATAACGTTATGTTATATAACGTAATACGTTATAACGTGTTACCATAGAACGTATTACGTTATAACGTTATAACATATAACGTCACGTTGTATAACGTATTACGTTATAACGTTATACCATATAACGTATTACGTTATAACGTTATACCATATAACGTATTACGTTATAACGTTATGTTATATAACGTAATGCGTTATAACGTGTTACCATATAACGTATTACGTTATAACGTGTTACCATATAACGTATTACGTTATAACGTTACACAAGACAACGTTATGTTATATAACGTATTACGTTATAACTTTATACCATATAACGTATTACGTTATAACGTTATACCATACAACGTTATGTTATATAACGTAATACGTTATAACGTGATACCATATAACGTATTACGTTATAACGTTACACAAGACAACGTTATGTTATATAACGTATTACGTTATAACGTTATGTTATATAACGTAATACGTTATAACGTTATACCACATAACGTAATACGTTATAACGTAATACCATATAACGTATAGCGTTATAACGTTACACCATACAACGTTATGTAATATAACGTAATACGTTATAATGTGTTACCATATAACGTATTACGTTAAAACGTTGTACCATATAACGTATTAAGTTATAACGTTATTCCATATACCGTATTACGTTATAACGTTATGCCATATAACGTATTACGTTATAACGTTATGTTATATACGGTAATACGTTATAACGTGCTACCATAGAACGTATTTTGTTATAACGTTATAACATATAACGTTACGTTATATAACGTATTACGTTATAACGTTATACCATATAACGTATTACGTTATAACGTTATACCATATAACGTATTACGTTATAACGTTATGTTATATAACGTAATGCGTTATAACGTTATGTTATATAATGTAATACGTTATAACGTTATGCTATATAACGTAATAAGTTATAACGTGTTACCATGTAACGTATACCTTATAACGTTATACCATATAACGTTATGTTATATAACGTAATACGTTACCACGTTATACCATATAACGTATTACGTTACAACGTTATGTTATATAACGTAATGCGTTATAACGTTATGTTATATAACGTATACGTTATAACGCTATGCTATATAACGTAATACGTTATAACGTGTTACCATATAACGTATTACGTTATAACGTGTTACCATATAACGTATTACGTTATAACGTTACACAAGACAACGTTATGTTATATAACGTATTACGTTATAACTTTATACTATATAACATATTACGTTATAACGTTAAACCATACAACGTTATGTTACATAACGTAATACGTTATAACGTGATACCATATAACGTATTACGTTATAACGTTGCACAAGACAACGTTATGTTATATAACGTATTACGTTATAACGTTATACCATATAACGTAATACGTTATAACGTAATGCCATATAACGTATAGCGTTATAACGTTACACCATACAACGTTATGTAATATAACGTAATACGTTACAATGTGTTACCATATAACGTATTACGTTATAACGTTATACCATATAACGTATTACGTTATAACGTTGTACCATATAACGTATTACGTTATAACGTTATTCCATATACCGTATTACGTTATAACGTTATGCCATATAACGTATTACGTTATAACGTTATGTTATATAAGGTAATACGTTATAACGTGCTACCATAGAACGTATTACGTTATAACGTTATAACATATAACGTCACGTTATATAACGTATTACGTTATAACGTTATACCATATAACGTATTACGTTATAACGTTATAACATATAACGTATTACGTTATAACGTTATGTTATATAACGTAATGCGTTATAACGTTATGTTATATAACGTGTGCGTTATAACGCTATGCTATATAACGTAATACGTTATAACGTGTTACCATATAACGTATTACGTTATAACGTGTTACCATATAACGTATTACGTTATAACGTTACACAAGACAACGTTATGTTATATAACGTATTACGTTATAACTTTATACTATATAACGTATTACGTTATAACGTTAAACCATACAACGTTATGTTACATAACGTAATACGTTATAACGTGATACCATATAACGTATTACGTTATAACGTTACACAAGACAACGTTATGTTATATAACGTATTACGTTATAACGTTATACCATATAACGTATTACGTTATAACGTTATACCATATAACGTATTACGTTATAGCGTTATGTTATATAACCTAATACATTATAACGTTATGTTATATAACGTATTACGTTATAACGTTATACCATATAACGTATTACGTTATAACGTTATGCCATATAACGTATTACGTTATAACGTTATGTTATATAACGTAATACGTTATAACGTGCTACCATAGAACGTATTACGTTATAACGTTATAACATATAACGTCACGTTGTATAACGTATTACGTTATAACGTTATACCATATAACGTATTACGTTATAACGTTATACCATATAACGTATTACGTTATAACGTTATGTTATATAACGTAATGCGTTATAACGTGTTACCATATAACGTATTACGTTATAACGTGTTACCATATAACGTATTACGTTATAACGTTACACAAGACAACGTTATGTTATATAACGTATTACGTTATAACTTTATACTATATAACGTATTACGTTATAACGTTAAACCATACAACGTTATGTTACATAACGTAATACGTTATAACGTTATACCATATAACGTATTACGTTATAACGTTACACAAGACAACGTTATGTTATATAACGTATTACGTTATAACGTTATGTTATATAACGTAATACGTTATAACGTTATACCACATAACGTAATACGTTATAACGTAATACCATATAACGTATAGCGTTATAACGTTACACCATACAACGTTATGTAATATAACGTAATACGTTATAATGTGTTACCATATAACGTATTACGTTAAAACGTTGTACCATATAACGTATTAAGTTATAACGTTATTCCATATACCGTATTACGTTATAACGTTATGCCATATAACGTATTACGTTATAACGTTATGTTATATACGGTAATACGTTATAACGTGCTACCATAGAACGTATTTTGTTATAACGTTATAACATATAACGTTACGTTATATAACGTATTACGTTATAACGTTATACCATATAACGTATTACGTTATAACGTTATACCATATAACGTATTACGTTATAACGTTATGTTATATAACGTAATGCGTTATAACGTTATGTTATATAATGTAATACGTTATAACGTTATGCTATATAACGTAATAAGTTATAACGTGTTACCATGTAACGTATACCTTATAACGTTATACCATATAACGTTATGTTATATAACGTAATACGTTACCACGTTATACCATATAACGTATTACGTTACAACGTTATGTTATATAACGTAATGCGTTATAACGTTATGTTATATAACGTATACGTTATAACGCTATGCTATATAACGTAATACGTTATAACGTGTTACCATATAACGTATTACGTTATAACGTGTTACCATATAACGTATTACGTTATAACGTTACACAAGACAACGTTATGTTATATAACGTATTACGTTATAACTTTATACTATATAACATATTACGTTATAACGTTAAACCATACAACGTTATGTTACATAACGTAATACGTTATAACGTGATACCATATAACGTATTACGTTATAACGTTGCACAAGACAACGTTATGTTATATAACGTATTACGTTATAACGTTATACCATATAACGTAATACGTTATAACGTAATGCCATATAACGTATAGCGTTATAACGTTACACCATACAACGTTATGTAATATAACGTAATACGTTACAATGTGTTACCATATAACGTATTACGTTATAACGTTATACCATATAACGTATTACGTTATAACGTTGTACCATATAACGTATTACGTTATAACGTTATTCCATATACCGTATTACGTTATAACGTTATGCCATATAACGTATTACGTTATAACGTTATGTTATATAAGGTAATACGTTATAACGTGCTACCATAGAACGTATTACGTTATAACGTTATAACATATAACGTCACGTTATATAACGTATTACGTTATAACGTTATACCATATAACGTATTACGTTATAACGTTATAACATATAACGTATTACGTTATAACGTTATGTTATATAACGTAATGCGTTATAACGTTATGTTATATAACGTGTACGTTATAACGCTATGCTATATAACGTAATACGTTATAACGTGTTACCATATAACGTATTACGTTATAACGTGTTACCATATAACGTATTACGTTATAACGTTACACAAGACAACGTTATGTTATATAACGTATTACGTTATAACTTTATACTATATAACGTATTACGTTATAACGTTAAACCATACAACGTTATGTTACATAACGTAATACGTTATAACGTGATACCATATAACGTATTACGTTATAACGTTACACAAGACAACGTTATGTTATATAACGTATTACGTTATAACGTTATACCATATAACGTATTACGTTATAACGTTATACCATATAACGTATTACGTTATAGCGTTATGTTATATAACCTAATACATTATAACGTTATGTTATATAACGTATTACGTTATAACGTTATACCATATAACGTATTACGTTATAACGTTATGCCATATAACGTATTACGTTATAACGTTATGTTATATAACGTAATACGTTATAACGTGTTACCATAGAACGTATTACGTTATAACGTTATAACATATAACGTTATGTTATATAACGTATTACGTTATAACTTTATACCATATAACGTATTACTTTATAACGTTATGTTATGGAACGTAATACGTTATAGCGTGTTACCATAGAACGTATTACGTTATAACGTTATACCATATAACGTTATGCTATATAACGTAATACGTTATAGCGTGTTACCATAGAACGTATTACGTTATAACGTTATACCATATAACGTTATGCTATATAACGTAATACGTTATAGCGTGTTACCATAGAACGTATTACGTTATAACGTTATACCATATAACGTAATACCATATAACGTATAGCGTTATTACGTTACACCATACAACGTTATGTTATATAACGTAATACGTTATAACGTGTTACCATATAACGTATTACGTTATAACGTTATACCATATAACGTTATGCTATATAACGTAATGCGTTATAACGTTTTACCATATAACGTTATGTTATATAACGCAATACGTTATAACGTTATACCACATAACGTAATACGTTATAACGTAATACCATATAACGCATAGCGTTATAACGTTACACCATACAACGTTATGTTATATAACGTATTACGTTATAACGTTATGTTATATAAAGTAATACGTTATAACGTTATACTATATAACGTATAGCGTTATAACGTTACACCATACAACGTTATCTTATATAACGTATTACGTTATAACGTTATGTTATATAACTTAATACGTTATAACGTTATGTTATATAACGTAATACGTTATATCGTTATACCATATAACGTATTACGTTATAACGTTACACAAGACAACGTTATGTTATATAACGTATTACGTTATAACGTTATACCATATAACGTATTACGTTATAACGTTATACCATATAACGTATTACGTTATAACGTTATGTTATATAACGTAATGCGTTTTAACGTTATGTTATATAACATAATACGTTATAACGTTATGCTATATAACGTAATACGTTATGACGTGTTACCATGTAACGTATACCTTATAACGTTATACCATATAACGTTATGTTATATAACGTAATACGTTACCACGTTATACCATATAACGTATTACGTTATAACGTTATGTTATATAACGTAATGCGTTATAACGTTATGTTATATAACGTATACGTTATAACGTTATGTTATATAACGTAATGCGTTTTAACGTTATGTTATATAACATAATACGTTATAACGTTATGCTATATAACGTAATACGTTATGACGTGTTACCATGTAACGTATACCTTATAACGTTATACCATATAACGTTATGTTATATAACGTAATACGTTACCACGTTATACCATACAACGTATTACGTTATAACGTTATGTTATATAACGTAATGCGTTATAACGTTATGTTATATAACGTATACGTTATAACGTTATGCTATATAACGTAATACGTTATAACGTGTTACCATATAACGTATTACGTTATAACGTTATGTTATATAATGTAATGCGTTATAACGTTATGTTATATAACGTATACGTTATAACGCTATGCTATATAACGTAATACGTTATAACGTGTTACCATATAACGTATTACGTTATAACGTGTTACCATATAACGTATTACGTTATAACGTTACACCATACAACGTTATGTTATATAACGTATTACGTTATAACGTTATGTTATATAAAGTAATACGTTATAACGTTATACTATATAACGTATAGCGTTATAACGTTACACCATACAACGTTATCTTATATAACGTATTACGTTATAACGTTATGTTATATAACTTAATACGTTATAACGTTATGTTATATAACGTAATACGTTATAACGTTATACCATATAACGTATTACGTTATAACGTTACACAAGACAACGTTATGTTATATAACGTATTACGTTATAACGTTATACCATATAACGTATTACGTTATAACGTTATACCATATAACGTATTACGTTATAACGTTATGTTATATAACGTAATGCGTTATAACGTTATGTTATATAATGTAATACGTTATAACGTTATGCTATATAACGTAATAAGTTATAACGTGTTACCATGTAACGTATACCTTATAACGTTATACCATATAACGTTATGTTATATAACGTAATACGTTACCACGTTATACCATATAACGTATTACGTTACAACGTTATGTTATATAACGTAATGCGTTATAACGTTATGTTATATAACGTATACGTTATAACGCTATGCTATATAACGTAATACGTTATAACGTGTTACCATATAACGTATTACGTTATAACGTGTTACCATATAACGTATTACGTTATAACGTTACACAAGACAACGTTATGTTATATAACGTATTACGTTATAACTTTATACTATATAACATATTACGTTATAACGTTAAACCATACAACGTTATGTTACATAACGTAATACGTTATAACGTGATACCATATAACGTATTACGTTATAACGTTACACAAGACAACGTTATGTTATATAACGTATTACGTTATAACGTTATACCATATAACGTAATACGTTATAACGTAATGCCATATAACGTATAGCGTTATAACGTTACACCATACAACGTTATGTAATATAACGTAATACGTTACAATGTGTTACCATATAACGTATTACGTTATAACGTTATACCATATAACGTATTACGTTATAACGTTGTACCATATAATGTATTACGTTATAACGTTATTCCATATACCGTATTACGTTATAACGTTATGCCATATAACGTATTACGTTATAACGTTATGTTATATAAGGTAATACGTTATAACGTGCTACCATAGAACGTATTACGTTATAACGTTATAACATATAACGTCACGTTATATAACGTATTACGTTATAACGTTATACCATATAACGTATTACGTTATAACGTTATAACATATAACGTATTACGTTATAACGTTATGTTATATAACGTAATGCGTTATAACGTTATGTTATATAACGTGTACGTTATAACGCTATGCTATATAACGTAATACGTTATAACGTGTTACCATATAACGTATTACGTTATAACGTGTTACCATATAACGTATTACGTTATAACGTGTTACCATATAACGTATTACGTTATAACGTTACACAAGACAACGTTATGTTATATAACGTATTACGTTATAACTTTATACTATATAACGTATTACGTTATAACGTTAAACCATACAACGTTATGTTACATAACGTAATACGTTATAACGTGATACCATATAACGTATTACGTTATAACGTTACACAAGACAACGTTATGTTATATAACGTATTACGTTATAACGTTATACCATATAACGTATTACGTTATAACGTTATACCATATAACGTGTTACGTTATAGCGTTATGTTATATAACCTAATACATTATAACGTTATGTTATATAACGTATTACGTTATAACGTTATACCATATAACGTATTACGTTATAACGTTATGCCATATAACGTATTACGTTATAACGTTATGTTATATAACGTAATACGTTATAACGTGTTACCATAGAACGTATTACGTTATAACGTTATAACATATAACGTTACTTTATATAACGTATTACGTTATAACTTTATACCATATAACGTATTACTTTATAACGTTATGTTATGGAACGTAATACGTTATAGCGTGTTACCATAGAACGTATTACGTTATAACGTTATACCATATAACGTTATGCTATATAACGTAATACGTTATAGCGTGTTACCATAGAACGTATTACGTTATAACGTTATACCATATAACGTTATGCTATATAACGTAATACGTTATAGCGTGTTACCATAGAACGTATTACGTTATAACGTTATACCATATAACGTAATACCATATAACGTATAGCGTTATTACGTTACACCATACAACGTTATGTTATATAACGTAATACGTTATAACGTGTTACCATATAACGTATTACGTTATAACGTTATACCATATAACGTTATGCTATATAACGTAATGCGTTATAACGTTTTACCATATAACGTTATGTTATATAACGCAATACGTTATAACGTTATACCACATAACGTAATACGTTATAACGTAATACCATATAACGCATAGCGTTATAACGTTACACCATACAACGTTATGTTATATAACGTATTACGTTATAACGTTATGTTATATAAAGTAATACGTTATAACGTTATACTATATAACGTATAGCGTTATAACGTTACACCATACAACGTTATCTTATATAACGTATTACGTTATAACGTTATGTTATATAACTTAATACGTTATAACGTTATGTTATATAACGTAATACGTTATATCGTTATACCATATAACGTATTACGTTATAACGTTACACAAGACAACGTTATGTTATATAACGTATTACGTTATAACGTTATACCATATAACGTATTACGTTATAACGTTATACCATATAACGTATTACGTTATAACGTTATGTTATATAACGTAATGCGTTTTAACGTTATGTTATATAACATAATACGTTATAACGTTATGCTATATAACGTAATACGTTATGACGTGTTACCATGTAACGTATACCTTATAACGTTATACCATATAACGTTATGTTATATAACGTAATACGTTACCACGTTATACCATATAACGTATTACGTTATAACGTTATGTTATATAACGTAATGCGTTATAACGTTATGTTATATAACGTATACGTTATAACGTTATGTTATATAACGTAATGCGTTTTAACGTTATGTTATATAACATAATACGTTATAACGTTATGCTATATAACGTAATACGTTATGACGTGTTACCATGTAACGTATACCTTATAACGTTATACCATATAACGTTATGTTATATAACGTAATACGTTACCACGTTATACCATACAACGTATTACGTTATAACGTTATGTTATATAACGTAATGCGTTATAACGTTATGTTATATAACGTATACGTTATAACGTTATGCTATATAACGTAATACGTTATAACGTGTTACCATATAACGTATTACGTTATAACGTTATGTTATATAATGTAATGCGTTATAACGTTATGTTATATAACGTATACGTTATAACGCTATGCTATATAACGTAATACGTTATAACGTGTTACCATATAACGTATTACGTTATAACGTGTTACCATATAACGTATTACGTTATAACGTTACACCATACAACGTTATGTTATATAACGTATTACGTTATAACGTTATGTTATATAAAGTAATACGTTATAACGTTATACTATATAACGTATAGCGTTATAACGTTACACCATACAACGTTATCTTATATAACGTATTACGTTATAACGTTATGTTATATAACTTAATACGTTATAACGTTATGTTATATAACGTAATACGTTATAACGTTATACCATATAACGTATTACGTTATAACGTTACACAAGACAACGTTATGTTATATAACGTATTACGTTATAACGTTATACCATATAACGTATTACGTTATAACGTTATACCATATAACGTATTACGTTATAACGTTATGTTATATAACGTAATGCGTTATAACGTTATGTTATATAACGTATTACGTTATAACGTTATGCTATATAACGTAATAAGTTATAACGTGTTACCATGTAACGTATACCTTATAACGTTATACCATATAACGTTATGTTATATAACGTAATACGTTACCACGTTATACCATATAACGTATTAGGTTATAACGTTATGTTATATAACGTAATGCGTTATAACGTTATGTTATATAACGTATACGTTATAACGCTATGCTATATAACGTAATACGTTATAACGTGTTACCATCTAACGTATTACGTTATAACGTGTTACCATATAACGTATTACGTTATAACGTTACACAAGACAACGTTATGTTATATAACGTATTACGTTATAACGTTATACCATATAACGTATTACGTTATAACGTTATACCATATAACGTGTTACGTTATAGCGTTATGTTATATAACCTAATACATTATAACGTTATGTTATATAACGTATTACGTTATAACGTTATACCATATAACGTATTACGTTATAACGTTATGCCATATAACGTATTACGTTATAACGTTATGTTATATAAGGTAATACGTTATAACGTGCTACCATAGAACGTATTACGTTATAACGTTATAACATATAACGTTACTTTATATAACGTATTACGTTATAACTTTATACCATATAACGTATTACGTTATAACGTTATGTTATGGAACGTAATACGTTATAGCGTGTTACCATAGAACGTATTACGTTATAACGTTATACCATATAACGTTATGCTATATAACGTAATACGTTATAGCGTGTTACCATAGAACGTATTACGTTATAACGTTATACCATATAACGTTATGCTATATAACGTAATACGTTATAACGTTATACCATATAACGTTATGCTATATAACGTAATACGTTATAGCGTGTTACCATAGAACGTATTACGTTATAACGTTATACCATATAACGTTATGCTATATAACGTAATACGTTATAACGTTATACCATATAACGTTATGCTATATAACGTAATACGTTGTAGCGTGTTACCATTGAACGTATTACGTTATAACGTTATACCATATAACGTTATGCTATATAACGTAATACGTTATAACGTTATACCATATAACGTAATACCATATAAAGTATAGCGTTATAACGTTACACCATACAACGTTATGTTATATAACGTAATACGTTATAACGTGTTACCATATAACGTATTACGTTATAACGTTATACCATATAACGTTATGCTATATAACGTAATGCGTTACCACGTTATACCATATAACGTATTAGGTTATAACGTTATGTTATATAACGTAATGCGTTATAACGTTATGTTATATAACGTATACGTTATAACGCTATGTTATATAACGTAATACGTTATAACGTTATACCATATAACGTATTACGTTATAACGTTGTACCATATAACGTGTTACGTTATAACGTGTTACCATATAACGTATTACGTTATAACGTTACACAAGACAACGTTATGTTATATAACGTAATACGTTACCACGTTATACCATATAACGTATTAGGTTATAACGTTATGTTATATAACGTAATGCGTTATAACGTTATGTTATATAACGTATACGTTATAACGCTATGTTATATAACGTAATACGTTATAACGTGTTACCATATAACGTATTACGTTATAACGTGTTACCATATAACGTATTACGTTATAACGTTACACAAGACAACGTTATGTTATATAACGTATTACGTTATAACGTAATACCACATAACGTATAGCGTTATTACGTTACACCATACAACGTTATGTTATATAACGTAATACGTTATAACGTGTTACCATATAACGTATTACGTTATAACGTTATACCATATAACGTTATGCTATATAACGTAATGCGTTATAACGTTTTACCATATAACGTTATGTTATATAACGTAATACGTTATAACGTTATACCACATAACGTAATACGTTATAACGTAATACGTTATAACGTTATACCACATAACGTAATACGTTATAACGTAATACCATATAACGCATAGCGTTATAACGTTACACCATACAACGTTATGTTATATAACATATTACGTTATAACGTTATGTTATATAAAGTAATACGTTATAACGTTATACTATATAACGTATAGCGTTATAACGTTACACCATACAACGTTATCTTATATAACGTATTACGTTATAACGTTATGTTATATAACTTAATACGTTATAACGTTATGTTATATAACGTAATACGTTATAACGTTATACCATATAACGTATTACGTTATAACGTTACACAAGACAACGTTATGTTATATAACGTATTACGTTATAACGTTATACCATATAACGTATTACGTTATAACGTTATGTTATATAACGTAATGCGTTTTAACGTTATGTTATATAACATAATACGTTATAACGTTATGCTATATAACGTAATACGTTATGACGTGTTACCATGTAACGTATACCTTATAACGTTATACCATATAACGTTATGTTATATAACGTAATACGTTACCACGTTATACCATATAACGTATTACGTTATAACGTTATGTTATATAACGTAATGCGTTATAACGTTATGTTATATAACGTATACGTTATAACGTTATGTTATATAACGTAGTACGTTATAACGGTATGTTATATAACGTAATACGTTATAACGTGGTACCATATAACGCATTACGTTATAACGTTATACCAAATAACGTTATGTTATATAACGTAATACGTTAATAACGTTAATAACGTATTACGTTATAAAGTTATACCATATAGCGTATTACGTTATAACGTTATGCCATATAACGTATTACGTTATAACGTTATACCATATAGCGTATTACGTTACAACGTTACACCATAAAACGTTATGTTATATAACGTATTCCGTTATAACGTTATACCATATAACGTATTACGTTATAACCTTATGTTATATAACGTAATACGTTATAACGATATGCTATATAACGTAATACGTTATAACGTTATGTTATATAACGTAATACGTTATAACGTTATGTTATATAACGTAATACGCTATAACGTGTTACCATATAACGTATTACGTTATAACGTTACTACACCATATAAAGTTATACCATATAACGTAATACGTTATAACGTTATACCATATAACGTATTACGTTGTAACGTTACACAAGACAACGTTATGTTATATAACGTATTACGTTATAACGTTATACCATATAACGTATTTCGTTATAGCGTTACACAAGATAACGATATGTTATATAACGTATTACGATATAACGTTTTAACATATAACGTATTACGTTATAACGTTACACAAGACAACGTTATGTTATATAAGGGATTACGTTATAACGTTATACCATATAACGTATTACGTTATATCGTTACACCATACAACGTTATGTTATATAACGTATTACGTTATAACGTTATACCATATAACGTATTACGTTGTAACGTTACACAAGACAACGTTATGTTATATAACGTATTACGTTATAACGTTATACCATATAACGTAATACGTTATAACGTTACACAAGAAAACGTTATGTTATATAACGTATTACGATATAACGTTATACCATATAACGTATTACGTTATAACGTTACACAAGACAACGTTAAGTTACATAACGTATTACGTTATAACGTTATACCATATAACGTATTACGTTATAACGATATACCATATAAAGTTATACCATATAACGTAATACGTTATAACGTTATAGCATGTAACGCATTACGTTATAACGTTACACAAGTTAACGTTATGTTATATAACGTATTACGTTATAACGTGTTACCATATAACGTATTACGTTATAACGTTATACCATATAGCGTATTACCATATAATGTTATACCATATAACGTTATGCCATATAACGTAATACGTTATAACGTTATACCATATAACGCACTTGGTCATAATGTTACACCATACAACGTTATGTTATATAAAGTATTCCGTTATAACGTTATACCATATAACGTATTACGTTATAACGTTATGTTATATAACGTAATACGTTATAACGTTATGTTATATAACGTAATTCGTTATAACGTTATGTTATATAACGTAATACGTTATAACGTTTTGTTATATAACGCAATACGCTATAACGTGTTACCATATAACGTATTACGTTATAACGTTACACCATATAAAGTTATACCATATAACGTAATACGCTATAACGTTATACCGTATAACGCATTACGTTATAACGTTACACCATACAACGTTATGTTATATAACGTATTACGTTATAACGTTATACCATATAACGTATTACGTTATAACGTTACACAAGATAACGTTATGTTATATAACGTATTACGATATAACGTGTTACCATATAACGTATTACGTGATAACGTTATAACATATAACGTTATGTTATATTACGTAATACGTTATAACGTTATACCATGTAACGTATTACGTTATAACGTGTTACCATATAACGTATTACGTTATAACGTTATACCATATAGCGTATTACGATATAATGTTATACCATATAACGTTATGCCATATAACGTAATACGTTATAACGTTATACCATATAACGCATTTCGTCATAAAGTTACACCATACAACGTTATGTTATATAACGTATTCCGTTATAACGTTATATCATATAACGTATTACGTTATAACGTTATGTTATATAACGTAATACGTTATAACGTTATGTTATATAACGTAATACGTTATAACGTTATGTTATATAACGTATTACGTTATAACGTTACACCATATAAAGTTATACCATATAACGTAATACGCTATAACGTTATACCGTATAATGCATTACGTTATAACGTTACACCATACAACGTTATGTTATATAACGTATTACGTTATAACGTTATACCATATAACGTATTACGTTATAACGTTACACAAGATAACGTTATGTTATATAACGTATTACGTTATAACGTTATGTTATATAACGTATTACGTTATAACGTTACACCATATAAAGTTATACCATATAACGTAATACGTTGTAACGTTACACAAGACAACGTAATGTTATATAACGTATTACGTTATAACGTTATGTTATATAACGTATTACGTTATAACGTTATACCATATAACGTATTACGTTATAACGTTACACCATATAAAGTTATACCATATAACGTAATACGTTATAACGTTATACCATATAACGTATTACGTTGTAACGTTACACAAGACAACGTAATGTTATATAACGTATTACGTTATAACGTTATGTTATATAACGTATTACGTTATAACGTTATACCATATAACGTATTACGTTATAACGTTACACAACATAACGTTATGTTATATAACCTATTACGATATAACGTTATACCATATAACGTATTACGTTATAACGTTACACAAGGCAACGTTATGTTATATAACAGATTACGTTATAACGTTATACCATATAACGTATTACGTTGTAACGTTACACAAGACAACGTTATGTTATATAACGTATTACGTTATAACGTTATACCATATAACGTATTACGTTATAACGTTACACAAGATAACGTTATTGTCTATAACGTATTACGATATAACGTTATACCATATAACGTATTACGTTATAACGTTACACAAGGCAACGTTATGTTATATAACGGATTGTGTTATAACGTTATACCATATAACGTATTACGTTATAACGTTACACCATATAAAGTTATACCATATAACGTAATACGTTATAACGTTATACCATATAACGTATTACGTTGTAACGTTACACAAGACAACGTAATGTTATATAACGTATTACGTTATAACGTTATGTTATATAACGTATTACGTTATAACGTTATACCATATAACGTATTACGTTATAACGTTACACAAGATAACGTTATGTTATATAACATATTACGATATAACGTTATACCATATAACGTATTACGTTATAACGTTACACAAGGTAACGTTATGTTATATAACGGATTACGTTATAACGTTATACCATATAACGTATTACGTTATAACGTTACACAAGACAACGTTATGTTATATAACGGATTACGTTATAACGTTATGCCATATCACGTATTACGTTATAACGTTACACCATACAGCGTTATGTTATATAACGGATTACGTTATAACGTTATACCATATAACGTATTACGTTGTAACGTTGCACAAGACAACGTAATGTTATATAACGTATTACGTTATAACGTTATGTTATATAACGTATTACGTTATAACGTTATACCATATAACGTATTACGTTATAACGTTACACAAGGTAACGTTATGTTATATAACGTATTACGTTATAACGTTATACCATATAACATATTTCGTTATAACGTTACACAAGATAACGATATGTTATATAACGTATTACGCTATAACGTTATACCATATAACGTATTACGTTGTAACGTTACACAAGACAACGTTATGTTATATAACGTATTACGTTATAACGTTATACCAAATAACGTATTTCGTTATAACGTTACACAAGATAACGATATGTTATATAACGTATTACGATATAACGTGTTACCATATAACGTATTACGTGATAACGTTATAACATATAACGTTATGTTATATTACGTAATACGTTATAACGTTATACCATGTAACGTATTACGTTATAACGTTATATCATATATCGTATTACGTTATAACGTTATACCATATAACGTATTACGTTATAATGTTATACCATATAACGTTATGCCATATAACGTAATACGTTATAACGTTATACCATATAACGCATTTCGTTATATAGTTACACTATACAACGTTATGTTATATAACGTATTAGCTTATAACTTTATACCGTATAACGTATTACATCATAACGTTACACAAGACAACGTTATGTTATATAACGTATTACGTTATAACCTTATACCATATAACGCATTACGTTATAACGTTACACCATACAACGTTATGTTATATAACGTATTACGTTATAACGTTATACCATATAACGTATTACGTTGTAACGTTACACAAGACAACGTTATGTTATATAACGTATTACGTTATAACGTGTTACCATATAACGTATTACGTTATAACGTTACTACACCATATAAAGTTATACCATATAACGTAATACGTTATAACGTTATATCATATAACGTATTTCGTTATAACGTTACACAAGTTAACGATATGTTATATAACGTATTACGATATAACGTTTTACCATATAACGTATTACGTTATAACGTTACACAAGACAACGTTATGTTATATAAGGGATTACGTTATAACGTTATACCATATAACGTATTACGTTATAACGTTACACCATACAACGTTATGTTATATAACGTATTACGTTATAACGTTATACCATATAACGTATTACGTTGTAACGTTACACAAGACAACGTTATGTTATATAACGTATTACGTTATAACGTTATACCATATAACGTAATACGTTATAACGTTACACATGAAAACGTTATGTTATATAACGTATTACGATATAACGTTATACCATATAACGTATTACGTTATAACGTTACACAAGACAACGTTAAGTTACATAACGTATTACGTTATAACGTTATACCATATAACGTATTACGTTATAACGATATACCATATAAAGTTATACCATATAACATAATACGTTATAACGTTATAGCATGTAACGCATTACGTTATAACGTTACACAAGTTAACGTTATGTTATATAACGTATTACGTTATAACGTGTTACCATATAACGTATTACGTTATAACGTTATACCATATAGCGTATTACCATATAATGTTATACCATATAACGTTATGCCATATAACGTAATACGTTATAACGTTATACCATATAACGCACTTGGTCATAATGTTACACCATACAACGTTATGTTATATAAAGTATTCCGTTATAACGTTATACCATATAACGTATTACGTTATAACGTTATGTTATATAACGTAATACGTTATAACGTTATGTTATATAACGTAATTCGTTATAACGTTATGTTATATAACGTAATACGTTATAACGTTTTGTTATATAACGCAATACGCTATAACGTGTTACCATATAACGTATTACGTTATAACGTTACACCATATAAAGTTATACCATATAACGTAATACGCTATAACGTTATACCGTATAACGCATTACGTTATAACGTTACACCATACAACGTTATGTTATATAACGTATTACGTTATAACGTTATACCATATAACGTATTACGTTATAACGTTACACAAGATAACGTTATGTTATATAACGTATTACGATATAACGTTATACCATATAACGTATTACGTTATAACGTTACACAAGGCAACGTTCTGTTATATAACGGATTACGTTATAACGTTATACCATATAACGTATTACGTTGTAACGTTACACAAGACAACATTATGTTATATAACGTATTACGTTGTAACGTTACACAAGACAACGTTATGTTATATAACGTATTACGTTATAACGTTATACCAAATAACGTATTTCGTTATAACGTTACACAAGATAACGATATGTTATATAACGTATTACGATATAACGTGTTACCATATAACGTATTACGTGATAACGTTATAACATATAACGTTATGTTATATTACGTAATACGTTATAACGTTATACCATGTAACGTATTACGTTATAACGTTATATCATATATCGTATTACGTTATAACGTTATACCATATAACGTGTTACGTTATAATGTTATACCATATAACGTTATGCCATATAACGTAATACGTTATAACGTTATACCATATAACGCATTTCGTTATATAGTTACACTATACAACGTTATGTTATATAACGTATTACGTTATAACCTTATACCATATAACGCATTACGTTATAACGTTACACCATACAACGTTATGTTATATAACGTAATACGTTATAACGGTATGTTATATAACGTTATGTTATATAACGTACTACGTTATAACGGTATGTTATATAACGTTATGTTATATAACGTAATACGTTATAACGGTATGTTATATAACGTAATACGTTATAACGTTATGTTATATAACGTATTACGTTATAACGTTATACCATATAACGTATTACGTTATAACGTTACACAAGATAACGTTATTGTATATAACGTATTACGTTATAACGTTATACCATATAACGTATTACGTTATAACGTTACACAAGGCAACGTTATGTTATATAACGGATTGTGTTATAACGTTATACCATATAACGTATTACGTTATAACGTTACACCATATAAAGTTATACCATATAACGTAATACGTTATAACGTTATACCATATAACGTATTACGTTGTAACGTTACACAAGACAACGTAATGTTATATAACGTATTACGTTATAACGTTATGTTATATAACGTATTACGTTATAACGTTATACCATATAACGTATTACGTTATAATGTCACACAAGATAACGTTATGTTATATAACATATTACGATATAACGTTATACCATATAACGTATTACGTTATAACGTTACACAAGGTAACGTTATGTTATATAACGGATTACGTTATAACGTTATACCATATAACGTATTACGTTACACAAGACAACGTTATGTTATATAACGGATTACGTTATAACGTTATACCATATAACGTATTACGTTATAACGTTACACCATACAGCGTTATGTTATATAACGTATTACGCTATAACGTTATACCATATAACGTATTACGTTGTAACGTTACACAAGACAACGTTATGTTATATAACGTATTACGATATAACGTGTTACCATATAACGTATTACGTGATAACGTTATAACATATAACGTTATGTTATATTACGTAATACGTTATAACGTTATACCATGTAACGTATTACGTTATAACGTTATATCATATATCGTATTACGTTATAACGTTATACCATATAACGTATTACGTTATAATGTTATACCATATAACGTTATGCCATATAACGTATTAGCTTATAACGTTATACCATATAACGTATTACGTTATAACGATACACCATATAAAGTTATACCATATAACGTAATACGTTATAACGTTATACCATATAACGCATTTCGTCATAAAGTTACACCATACAACGTTATGTTATATAACGTATTCCGTTATAACGTTATACCATATAACGTATTACGTTATAACGTTATGTTATATAACGTAATACGTTATAACGTTATGTTATATAACGTAATACGTTATAACGTTATGTTATATAACGTAATACGTTATAACGTTATGTTATATAACGTAATTCGTTATAACGTTATGTTATATAACGTAATACGTTATAACGTTTTGCTATATAACGCAATACGCTATAACGTGTTACCATATAACGTATTACGTTATAACGTTACACCATATAAAGTTATACCATATAACGTAATGCGCTATAACGTTATACCGTATAACGCATTACGTTATAAGGTTACACCATACAACGTTATGTTATATAACGTATTACGTTATAACGTTATACCATATAACGTATTACGTTACAACGTTACACAAGATAACGTTATGTTATATAACGTATTACGATATAACGTTATACCATATAACGTATTACGTTATAACGTTACACCATATAAAGTTATACCATATAACGTAATACGTTGTAACGTTACACAAGACAACGTAATGTTATATAACGTATTACGTTATAACGTTATGTTATATAACGTATTACGTTATAACGTTATACCATATAAAGTTATACCATATAACGTAATACGTTATAACGTTATACCATATAACGTATTACGTTATAACGTTACACAACATAACGTTATGTTATATAACCTATTACGATATAACGTTATACCATATAACGTATTACGTTATAACGTTACACAAGGCAACGTTATGTTATATAACAGATTACGTTATAACGTTATACCATATAACGTATTACGTTGTAACGTTACACAAGACAACGTTATGTTATATAACGTATTACGTTATAACGTTATACCATATAACGTATTACGTTATAACGTTACACAAGATAACGTTATTGTCTATAACGTATTACGATATAACGTTATACCATATAACGTATTACGTTATAACGTTACACAAGGCAACGTTATGTTATATAACGGATTGTGTTATAACGTTATACCATATAACGTATTACGTTATAACGTTACACCATATAAAGTTATACCATATAACGTAATACGTTATAACGTTATACCATATAACGTATTACGTTGTAACGTTACACAAGACAACGTAATGTTATATAACGTATTACGTTATAACGTTATGTTATATAACGTATTACGTTATAACGTTATACCATATAACGTATTACGTTATAACGTTACACAAGATAACGTTATGTTATATAACATATTACGATATAACGTTATACCATATAACGTATTTCGTTATAACGTTACACAAGGTAACGTTATGTTATATAACGGATTACGTTATAACGTTATACCATATAACGTATTAAGTTATAACGTTACACAAGACAACGTTATGTTATATAACGGATTACGTTATAACGTTATGCCATATCACGTATTACGTTATAACGTTACACCATACAGCGTTCAGTTCTGCCCGAGCAGTCGAGCTATGCGGACGTGAGAACCAGTGCTTCCGTAAGTGCGACAAGTGGGAAAGAAAAGAGAAGAGAAAAGAAAAGTGAAGTGTAACACAACCAATATACTAAAACTAAAGGATGGAAAACATCCAAAAAATACCAACTATAAAAATCCTAAACAAAGGCGAAACATATGCCATAAACAGAGCAATAGACCAACAGAGCTCAAATAAATCAACAAGTGAAGTGGATTGCTCAGATACAAACGAAATAGCGATGGAAATTACGAAAAAAGATGAAGGAAAAAATAATACTAGCAATGTTCCACCACATTACAACGAAAGCTGGAAGACTGCAACTCCCAGCAAAAAACGAAGGATAAACACAAACACAAATGCTAAGAGGACGATAGAACCAGAAGGACAAAAATGGCTACAGGAAATTCCTATACATAACTCTTTCAGCTCACTGCCAGAAGTGATGGACGTAGACCCAGCTGATAAACCAATAACAAACATTCCTAAACCTCCACCAATCTTCATTGATGCTAAAATAATAGACCCCCTCATCGAACTGCTAAACATCACGGCAGGAAAAGAAAATTACACTATCAAACAACTCAAACTAGAACAGGTAAAAGTACAAACCAATACCCATGAAATATATAGAAAAGTAACAAAAGCGCTAAAGGAAAAAAACGCCGGGTATCATACCTACCAACCCAAATCTGATAAAAGCTACAAAGCAGTAATCAGAGGCTTACATCCTAAATCGAACACAAACAACATATGTGAGGAATTAGCCAAAATCGGACACCAGGTGAGAACGATTAACAACATAACCAGATTTGACACCAAGCAACCACTACCGCTATTTTTAATAGAATTAGAACCTAAAAATAATAACAAAGAAATTTTTGAAATTAAGAAAATTTTAAACACGATAATCACAGTTGAGCCACCCAGACAAAAAAAAGACATACCGCAATGTATGAGGTGTCAACAATATGGGCATACAAAAAACTACTGTAACAGAAACCCGGCGTGTGTCAAATGCGCAGGAAAGCACCTAACAGCTAACTGCCCACATACGGGAAAAATAAATAACGCAAAGTGTTTCAATTGCGGTGGAAACCACCCAGCTAGTTACAAAGGCTGTTTAGTCAGAAAGCAACTACAAAAAAAACTTTTTCCGCCGCTTCGTAACAGGACATATAATAACTCTAACACTCAACAGGATAGCACAGTAACCGAAACATCAACAAACGTTCAGAATGTAATGAACCATAACAATACCAACACCCTTGGTAGCCGAAGCTACGCGCAAGTAGCCAAACAGTCAACACCTTTAGATAATCACAACCAGAACATTAACATCGACGACGCTGCAGAAATTAAAGAACTATTAAAGATATCCATCAAAAACACAGAATTCCTGGCAAAAATGATAAGTGAACAAAACGCAATCCTTAAACAGCAAACGCAACAAATCACACTCATGCTACAGCTACTTACAAACACGCTAACTAAAAAATAAAAATGGACACGCTTAAAATAGCAGCCTGGAACTCTAACGGCCTACAACAAAGGGCCCTAGAAACTAAAACATTCCTGTATAACAATAATATCGATATACTTCTTGTTTCAGAAACACACTTCACTATAAAAAACTATTTAAAAATACCGTACTACACCATATATGATACCAAGCATCCCTCAGGAAAAGCACACGGAGGAACCGCAGTAATAATAAGAAACGATATTAAACACCATCTACACAGTCAGGTTAGTAAAGAATATATCCAAGCAACCACCGTTACAGTACAAACTAGCAGCAACTATCTACAGCTGTCAGCAGTATATGTACCACCGCGACATAAAATTACATCTCAAATGTGGGAAGATTACTTTCAACACTTAGGTGATAAGTATATTGCAGCGGGAGACTATAATTCAAAGCACACACTATGGGGATCAAGAATCAATACACCTCGAGGTAGAACTTTGGAGAAATACATTAGAAACAATAACCTCAATATATTATCCACAGGAAGACCGACTTACTGGCCGACAGACTTGAGCAAAATACCTGACCTACTTGATTTTGCAGTTACAAAAGGACTAAATGCAAATAAACTAAATATAGAACCCAGCCTCGAGCTTAGCTCCGATCATACACCCATAATTATTACATACTTAAACAAACCAATAATTTATAAAAATTCAGAGACACTATGCAATAAAACCACCAAATGGCAAACATTTAAAGAAATAATTGAGAGCAAAATCAACTGCAACATCCCATTGAAAACACCCGAACATATCGAACAAGCAGTAATAACGCTTACAGAAACTATTCAGGAAGCAGCATGGGCAACCACCATACCTGAATCAACTAATAGACCAACAAAAATAATTCCGCCAGACATCCTTGAAAAAATTAGAGAAAAAAGAAAAGCGAAATCAAAATGGCAAAAACATAGATCAAAAGAAAACAAAAAACACCTAAATAAACTTGCAAAGGAAATAAAAAACAAAATAAAAGAACACAATAACAATGAGTTCACAAAATTCATAGAGTCACTATCTGCACACGAGAACTCTAACTACTCCCTTTGGAAAGCCACAAAAAAAATAAAGAAGCCAATAAAACTAGTCCCAGCAATCAGAAAAGCAGATAATACATGGGCAAGAAGCAACGAAGAACAAGCTGAAGAATTTTCCAACCACCTAAGCAACATATTTACACCACATAATATCAATAATAGCAACCACAACTGTCATATGGACGAGGATGAGGTAATCACTAGTACTGCAACTGACAATCATTACATAATACCTAAAACAACAGCACATGAAATTAGAAACATAATCGAGAAAACAAAAAATAATAAGGCACCAGGAATTGACCTAATCAATGGTATAATCTTGAAAAATCTTCCTCCAAAAGCGATACGGCTAATTACAATAATCTTTAATGCAATATTAAGAATCCAATACTATCCTAAACTATGGAAACTAGCACAGATCATAATGTTACCTAAACCAGGCAAAGACCCACATCAAACAGTATCGTACAGACCAATATCACTACTTCCAGTATTCTCCAAAATACTGGAAAAAATAATTTACGCCCGCCTAAAACCAATAATAGAGAAGGAAAAACTAATACCAGATCACCAATTTGGATTCAGGAACAAACACTCCACGATAGAGCAAATGCACAGACTCACAAACGAAATAATACTAGCAATAGAAAACAAACAATACTGTACAGCCCTCTTTATGGACATCGAGAAAGCATTCGACAAAATAAACCACGATAGTCTACTTCAATCAATCAGAAAACAATTCCCGGAGCAGATATACCATTTAACTAAATCCTACTTAAGCAACAGAACCTTTACAGTAAAAATTAAAGATACATACTCTCAAGTTAAAGACATCAAGGCAGGGGTTCCGCAAGGAAGCGTCTTGGGACCAATTCTCTACACACTATACACGGCCAACATACCAACAACCACCAACAGCAAAATACTGACATTTGCGGATGACACTGTGGTACTAGTTAGGCACACTAACCCAGCAACAGCAGTCGCATTGCTACAAGAGCATATTGCAAAAATAGAAAAGTGGCTTCAAGTTAAACAAATTAAAGCAAACCCTGATAAATGCAACCACATTACATTCACACTGCGAAAACAGTTACCACCAAACATTACACTCAACGGCACGCACATAATACAAACAAGGCAAGTCAAATACCTAGGACTACACTTTGATACAAGATTCACATGGAAACAGCATATCAAATCAATAATAAGCAAAATACAGATAGCAAGGAGACAGATGTACTGGTTAACAAGTCGAAAATCCAAACTAAGCATAGAAAACAAACTAAAAATCTACAAAACCATCATAAAACCAATCTGGACGTACGGAATACCACTATGGGGAACTGCAGCAATGAGCCATATAACCAAACTAGAGGCAATGCAATCCAAAATACTTAGAACAATAGTAAACGCCCCATGGTACGTTAGAAACGAGGACATACGAAAAGATCTTGGAATACCAACGGTCAAGGAAGAGATTAGCAGATTCGCAAGAAGGTACAGAGAAAGATTAGCAACGCACCCGAACCGGCTGGCAGCGGAAACGATCACCACATTCATCGAAAGGAGATTAAAAAGGAAACATCCAGTAGATCTCATAAAGGATACACCCTAACAAGCACGAAGATGGAACCCCATTGGGGGTAGCCACCCACATGTTATATTAGTAAACAGCTATAACATTTTACCAAATGTCCTACTGGACAAATTGTAAAATTTAAAGCAAATAAATAAAAAAAACCATACAGCGTTATGTTATATAACGTATTACGTTATAACGTTATACCAAATAACGTATTTCGTTATAACGTTACACAAGATAACGATATGTTATATAACGTATTACGATATAACGTGTTACCATATAACGTATTACGTGATAACGTTATAACATATAACGTTATGTTATATTACGTAATACGTTATAACGTTATACCATGTAACGTATTACGTTATAACGTTATATCATATATCGTATTACGTTATAACGTTATACCATATAACGTATTACGTTATAATGTTATACCATATAACGTTATGCCATATAACGTAATACGTTATAACGTTATACCATATAACGCATTTCGTTATATAGTTACACTATACAACGTTATGTTATATAACGAATTAGCTTATAACTTTATACCGTATAACGTATTACATCATAACGTTACACAAGACAACGTTATGTTATATAACGTATTACGTTATAACCTTATACCATATAACGCATTACGTTATAACGTTACACCATACAACGTTATGTTATATAACGTAATACGTTATAACGGTATGTTATATAACGTTATGTTATATAACGTAATACGTTATAACGGTATGTTATATAACGTTATGTTATATAACGTAATACGTTATAACGGTATGTTATATAACGTAATACGTTATAACGTGGTACCATATAACGCATTACGTTATAACGTTATACCAAATAACGTTATGTTATATAACGTAATACGTTAATAACGTTAATAACGTATTATGTTATAATGTTATACCATATGGCGTATTACGTTACAACGTTACACTATAAAACGTTATGTTATATAACGTATTCCGTTATAACGTTATACCATATAACGTATTACGTTATAACCTTATGTTATATAACGTAATACGTTATAACGTTATGTTATATAACGTAATACGTTATAACGTTATGTTATATAACGTATTACGTTATAACGTTATACCATATAACGTATTACGTTATAACGTTACACAAGATAACGTTATTGTATTTAACGTATTACGTTATAACGTTATACCATATAACGTATTACGTTATAACGTTACACAAGGCAACGTTATGTTATATAACGGATTGTGTTATAACGTTATACCATATAACGTATTACGTTATAACGTTACACCATATAAAGTTATACCATATAACGTAATACGTTATAACGTTATACCATATAACGTATTACGTTGTAACGTTACACAAGACAACGTAATGTTATATAACGTTTTACGTTATAACGTTATGTTATATAACGTATTACGTTATAACGTTATACCATATAACGTATTACGTTATAATGTCACACAAGATAACGTTATGTTATATAACATATTACGATATAACGTTATACCATATAACGTATTACGTTATAACGTTACACAAGGTAACGTTATGTTATATAACGGATTACGTTATAACGTTATACCATATAACGTATTACGTTACACAAGACAACGTTATGTTATATAATGTATTACGTTATAACGTTATACCATATAACGTATTTCGTTATAAAGTTACACAAGTTAACGATAAGTTATATAACGTATTACGATATAACGTGTTACCATATAACGTATTACGTGATAACGTTATAACATAAAACGTTATGTTATATTACGTAATACGTTATAACGTTATACCATGTAACGTATTACGTTATAACGTTATATCATATATCGTATTACGTTATAACGTTATACCATATAACGTATTACGTTATAATGTTATACCATATAACGTTATGCCATATAACGTATTAGCTTATAACGTTATACCATATAACGTATTACGTTATAACGATACACCATATAAAGTTATACCATATAACGTAATACGTTATAACGTTATAGCATGTAACGCATTACGTTATAACGTTACACAAGATAACGTTATGTTATATAACGTATTACGTTATAACGTGTTACCATATAACGTATTACGTTATAACGTTATACCATATAGCGTATTACGATATAATGTTATACCATATAACGTTATGACATATAACGTAATACGTTATAACGTTATACCATATAACGCATTTCGTCATAAAGTTACACCATACAACGTCATGTTATATAACGTATTCCGTTATAACGTTATACCATATAACGTATTACGTTATAACGTTATACCATATAGCGTATTACGATATAATGTTATACCATATAACGTTATGCCATACAACGTAATACGTTATAACGTTACACCATATAAAGTTATACCATATAACGTAATGCGCTATAACGTTATACCGTATAACGCATTACGTTATAAGGTTACACCATACAACGTTATGTTATATAACGTATTACGTTATAACGTTATACCATATAACGTATTACGTTATAACGTTACACAAGATAACGTTATGTTATATAACGTATTACGATATAACGTTATACCATATAACGTATTACGTTATAACGTTACACCATATAAAGTTATACCATATAACGTAATACGTTGTAACGTTACACAAGACAACGTAATGTTATATAACGTATTACGTTATAACGTTATGTTATATAACGTATTACGTTATAACGTTATACCATATAACGTATTACGTTATAACGTTACACCATATAAAGTTATACCATATAACGTAATACGTTATAACGTTATACCATATAACGTATTACGTTGTAACGTTACACAAGACAACGTAATGTTATATAACGTATTACGTTATAACGTTATGTTATATAACGTATTACGTTATAACGTTATACCATATAACGTATTACGTTATAACGTTACACAACATAACGTTATGTTATATAACCTATTACGATATAACGTTATACCATATAACGTATTACGTTATAACGTTACACAAGGCAACGTTATGTTATATAACAGATTACGTTATAACGTTATACCATATAACGTATTACGTTGTAACGTTACACAAGACAACGTTATGTTATATAACGTATTACGTTATAACGTTATACCATATAACGTATTACGTTATAACGTTACACAACATAACGTTATGTTATATAACCTATTACGATATAACGTTATACCATATAACGTATTACGTTATAACGTTACACAAGGCAACGTTATGTTATATAACGTATTACGATATAACGTTATACCACATAACGTAATACGTTATAACGTAATACCATATAACGTATAGCGTTATAGCGTTACACCATACAACGTTATGGTATATAACGTATTACGTTATAACGTTATGTTATATAACGTAATACGTTATAACGTTATACCACATAACGTAATACGTTATAACGTAATACCATATAACGTATAGCGTTATAACGTTACACCATAGAACGTTATGTAGTATAACGTAATACGTTATAACGTGTTACCATACAACGTATTACGTTATAACGTTATACCATATCAGTTCTGCCCGAGCAGTCGAGCTATGCGGACGTGAGAACCAGTGCTTCCGTAAGTGCGACAAGTGGGAAAGAAAAGAGAAGAGAAAAGAAAAGTGAAGTGCAACACAACCAATATACTAAAACTAAAGGATGGAAAACATCCAAAAAATACCAACTATAAAAATCCTAAACAAAGGCGGAACATATGCCATAAACAGAGCAATAGACCAACAGAGCTCAAATAAATCAACAAGTGAAGTGGATTGCTCAGATACAAACGAAATAGCGATGGAAATTACGAAAAAAGATGAAGAAAAAAATAATACTAGCAATGTTCCACCACATTACAACGAAAGCTGGAAGACTGCAACTCCCAGCAAAAAACGAAGGATAAACACAAACACAAATGCTAAGAGGACGATAGAACCAGAAGGACAAAAATGGCTACAGGAAATTCCTATACATAACTTTCAGCTCACTGCCAGAAGAGATGGATGTAGACCCAGCTGATAAACCAATAACAAACATTCCTAAACCTCCACCAATCTTCATTGATGCTAAAATAATAGACCCCCTCATCGAACTGCTAAACATCACGGCAGGAAAAGAAAATTACACCATCAAACAACTCAAACTAGAACAGGTAAAAGTACAAACCAATACCCCAGAAATATATAGAAAAGTAACAAAAGCGCGAAAGGAAAAAAACGCCGGGTATCATACCTACCAACCCAAATCTGATAAAAGCTACAAAGCAGTAATCAGAGGCTTACATCCTATATCGAACACAAACAACATATGTGAGGAATTAGTCAAAATCGGACACCAGGTGAGAACGATTAACAACATAACCAGATTTGACACCAAGCAACCACTACCGCTATTTTTAATAGAATTAGAACCTAAAAATAATAACAAAGAAATTTTTGAAATTAAGAAAATTTTAAACACGATAATTACAGTTGAGCCACCCAGACAAAAAAAAGACATACCGCAATGTATGAGGTGTCAACAATATGGGCATACAAAAAACTACTGTAACAGAAACCCGGCGTGTGTCAAATGCGCAGGAAAGCACCTAACAGCTAACTGCCCACATACGGGAAAAATAAATAACGCAAAGTGTTTCAATTGCGGTGGAAACCACCCAGCTAGTTACAAAGGCTGTTTAGTCAGAAAGCAACTACAAAAAAAACTTTTTCCGCCGCTTCGTAACAGGACATATAATAACTCTAACACTCAACAGGATAGTACAGTAACTGAAACATCAACAAACGTTCAGAATGTAATGAACCATAACAATACCAACACCCTTGGTAGCCGAAGCTACGCGCAAGTAGCCAAACAGTCAACACCTTTAGATAATCACAACCAGAACATTAACATCGACGACGCTGCAGAAATTAAAGAACTATTAAAGATATCCATCAAAAACACAGAATTCCTGGCAAAAATGATAAGTGAACAAAACGCAATCCTTAAACAGCAAACGCAACAAATCACACTCATGCTACAGCTACTTACAAACACGCTAACTAAAAAATAAAAATGGACACGCTTAAAATAGCAGCCTGGAACTCTAACGGCCTACAACAAAGGGCCCTAGAAACTAAAACATTCCTGTATAACAATAATATCGATATACTTCTTGTTTCAGAAACACACTTCACTATAAAAAACTATTTAAAAATACCGTACTACACCATATATGATACCAAGCATCCCTCAGGAAAAGCACACGGAGGAACCGCAGTAATAATAAGAAACGATATTAAACACCATCTACACAGTCAGGTTAGTAAAGAATATATCCAAGCAACCACCGTTACAGTACAAACTAGCAGCAACTATCTATAGCTGTCAGCAGTATATGTACCACCGCGACATAAAATTACATCTCAAATGTGGGAAGATTACTTTCAACATTTAGGTGATAAGTATATTGCAGCGGGAGACTATAATTCAAAGCACACACTATGGGGATCAAGAATCAATACACCTCGAGGTAGAACTTTGGAGAAATACATTAGAAACAATAACCTCAATATATTATCCACAGGAAGACCGACTTACTGGCCGACAGACTTGAGCAAAATACCTGACCTACTTGATTTTGCAGTTACAAAAGGACTAAATGCAAATAAACTAAATATAGAACCCAGCCTCGAGCTTAGCTCCGATCATACACCCATAATTATTACATACTTAAACAAACCAATAATTTATAAAAATTCAGAGACACTATGCAATAAAACCACCAAATGGCAAACATTTAAAGAAATAATTGAGAGCAAAATCAACTGCAACATCCCATTGAAAACACCCGAACATATCGAACAAGCAGTAATAACGCTTACAGAAACTATTCAGGAAGCAGCATGGGCAACCACCATACCTGAATCAACTAATAGACCAACAAAAATAATTCCGCCAGACATCCTTGAAAAAATTAGAGAAAAAAGAAAAGCGAAAGCAAAATGGCAAAAACATAGATCAAAAGAAAACAAAAAACACCTAAATAAACTTGCAAAGGAAATAAAAAACAAAATAAAAGAACACAATAACAATGAGTTCACAAAATTCATAGAGTCACTATCTGCACACGAGAACTCTAACTACTCCCTTTGGAAAGCCACAAAAAAAATAAAGAAGCCAATAAAACTAGTCCCAGCAATCAGAAAAGCAGATAATACATGGGCAAGAAGCAACGAAGAACAAGCTGAAGAATTTTCCAACCACCTAAGCAACATATTTACACCACATAATATCAATAATAGCAACCACAACTGTCATATGGACGAGGATGAGGTAATCACTAGTACTGCAACTGACAATCATTACATCATACCTAAAACAACAGCACATGAAATTAGAAACATAATCGAGAAAACAAAAAATAATAAGGCACCAGGAATTGACCTAATCAATGGTATAATCTTGAAAAACCTTCCTCCAAAAGCGATACGGCTAATTACAATAATCTTTAATGCAATATTAAGAATCCAATACTATCCTAAACTATGGAAACTAGCACAGATCATAATGTTACCTAAACCAGGCAAAGACCCACATCAAACAGTATCGTACAGACCAATATCACTACTTCCAGTATTCTCCAAAATACTGGAAAAAATAATTTACGCCCGCCTAAAACCAATAATAGAGAAGGAAAAACTAATACCAGATCACCAATTTGGATTCAGGAACAAACACTCCACGATAGAGCAAATGCACAGACTCACAAACGAAATAATACTAGCAATAGAAAACAAACAATACTGCACAGCCCTCTTTATGGACATCGAGAAAGCATTCGATAAAATAAACCACGATAGTCTACTTCAATCAATCAGAAAACAATTCCCGGAGCAGATATACCATTTAACTAAATCCTACTTAAGCAACAGAACCTTTACAGTAAAAATTAAAGATACATACTCTCAAGTTAAAGACATCAAGGCAGGGGTTCCGCAAGGAAGCGTCTTGGGACCAATTCTCTACACACTATACACGGCCAACATACCAACAACCACCAACAGCAAAATACTGACATTTGCGGATGACACTGTGGTACTAGTCAGGCACACTAACCCAGCAACAGCAGTCGCATTGCTACAAGAGCATATTGCAAAAATAGAAAAGTGGCTTCAAGTTAAACAAATTAAAGCAAACCCTGATAAATGCAACCACATTACATTCACACTGCGAAAACAGTTACCACCAAACATTACACTCAACGGCACGCACATAATACAAACAAGGCAAGTCAAATACCTAGGACTACACTTTGATACAAGATTCACATGGAAACAGCATATCAAATCAATAATAAGCAAAATACAGATAGCAAAGAGACAGATGTACTGGTTAACAAGTCGAAAATCCAAACTAAGCATAGAAAACAAATTAAAAATCTACAAAACCATCATAAAACCAATCTGGACGTACGGAATACCACTATGGGGAACAGCAGCAATGAGCCATATAACCAAACTAGAGGCAATGCAATCTAAAATACTTAGAACAATAGTAAACGCCCCATGGTACGTTAGAAACGAGGACATACGAAAAGACCTTGGAATACCAACGGTCAAGGAAGAGATTAGCAGATTCGCAAGAAGGTACAGAGAAAGATTAGCAACGCACCCGAACCGGCTGGCAGCGGAAACGATCACCACATTCATCGAAAGGAGATTAAAAAGGAAACATCCAGGAGATCTCATAAAGGATACACCCTAACAAGCACGAAGATGGAACCCCATTGGGGGTAGCCACCCACATGTTATATTAGTAAACAGCTATAACATTTTACCAAATGTCCTACTGGACAAATTGTAAAATTTAAAGAAAAAAAAAAAAAAAAAAAATAACGTAATGTTATATAACGTATTACGTTATAACGTTATGTTATATAACGTATTACGTTATAACGTTATACCATATAACGTATTACGTTATAACGTTACACCATATAAAGTTATACCATATAACGTAATACGTTATAACGTTATACCATATAACGTATTACGTTATAACGTGACACAAGGTAACGTTATGTTATATAACGGATTACGTTATAACGTTATACCATATAACGTATTACGTTACACAAGACAACGTTATGTTATATAACGGATTACGTTATAACGTTATACCATATAACGTATTACGTTATAACGTTACACCATACAGCGTTATGTTATATAACGTATTACGCTATAACGTTATACCATATAACGTATTACGTTGTAACGTTACACAAGACAACGTTATGTTATATAACGTATTACGTTATAACGTTATACCATATAACGTATTTCGTTATAAAGTTACACAAGTTAACGATATGTTATATAACGTATTACGATATAACGTGTTACCATATAACGTATTACGTGATAACGTTATAACATATAACGTTATGTTATATTACGTAATACGTTATAACGTTATACCATGTAACGTATTACGTTATAACGTTATATCATATATCGTATTACGTTATAACGTTATACCATATAACGTATTACGTTATAATGTTATACCATATAACGTTATGCCATATAACGTATTAGCTTATAACGTTATACCATATAACGTATTACGTTATAACGATACACCATATAAAGTTATACCATATAACGTAATACGTTATAACGTTATAGCATGTAACGCATTACGTTATAACGTTACACAAGATAACGTTATGTTATATAACGTATTACGTTATAACGTGTTACCATATAACGTATTACGTTATAACGTTATACCATATAGCGTATTACGATATAATGTTATACCATATAACGTTATGACATATAACGTAATACGTTATAACGTTATACCATATAACGCATTTTGTTATAAAGTTACACCATACAACGTTATGTTATATAACGTATTCCGTTATAACGTTATACCATATAACGTATTACGTTATAACGTTATACCATATAACGTATTACGTTATCATGTTATACCATATAACGTTATGCCAAATAACGTAATACGTTATAACGTTACACCATATAAAGTTATACCATATAACGTAATGCGCTATAACGTTATACCGTATAACGCATTACGTTATAAGGTTACACCATACAACGTTATGTTATATAACGTATTACGTTATAACGTTATACCATATAACGTATTACGTTATAACGTTACACAAGATAACGTTATGTTATATAACGTATTACGATATAACGTTATACCATATAACGTATTACGTTATAACGTTACACCATATAAAGTTATACCATATAACGTAATACGTTGTAACGTTACACAAGACAACGTAATGTTATATAACGTATTACGTTATAACGTTATGTTATATAACGTATTACGTTATAACGTTATACCATATAACGTATTACGTTATAACGTTACACCATATAAAGTTATACCATATAACGTAATACGTTATAACGTTATACCATATAACGTATTACGTTGTAACGTTACACAAGACAACGTAATGTTATATAACGTATTACGTTATAACGTTATGTTATATAACGTATTACGTTATAACGTTATACCATATAACGTATTACGTTATAACGTTACACAACATAACGTTATGTTATATAACCTATTACGATATAACGTTATACCATATAACGTATTACGTTATAACGTTACACAAGGCAACGTTATGTTATATAACAGATTACGTTATAACGTTATACCATATAACGTATTACGTTGTAACGTTACACAAGACAACGTTATGTTATATAACGTATTACGTTATAACGTTATACCATATAACGTATTACGTTATAACGTTACACAAGATAACGTTATTGTCTATAACGTATTACGATATAACGTTATACCATATAACGTATTACGTTATAACGTTACACCATATAAAGTTATACCATATAACGTAATACGTTGTAACGTTACACAAGACAACGTAATGTTATATAACGTATTACGTTATAACGTTATGTTATATAACGTATTACGTTATAACGTTATACCATATAACGTATTACGTTATAACGTTACACCATATAAAGTTATACCATATAACGTAATACGTTATAACGTTATACCATATAACGTATTACGTTGTAACGTTACACAAGACAACGTAATGTTATATAACGTATTACGTTATAACGTTATGTTATATAACGTATTACGTTATAACGTTATACCATATAACGTATTACGTTATAACGTTACACAACATAACGTTATGTTATATAACCTATTACGATATAACGTTATACCATATAACGTATTACGTTATAACGTTATACCATATAACGTATTACGTTATAACGTTACACAAGGTAACGTTATGTTATATAACGTATTACGTTATAACGTTATACCATATAACATATTTCGTTATAACGTTACACAAGATAACGATATGTTATATAACGTATTACGCTATAACGTTATACCATATAACGTATTACGTTGTAACGTTACACAAGACAACGTTATGTTATATAACGTATTACGTTATAACGTTATACCAAATAACGTATTTCGTTATAACGTTACACAAGATAACGATATGTTATATAACGTATTACGATATAACGTGTTACCATATAACGTATTACGTGATAACGTTATAACATATAACGTTATGTTATATTACGTAATACGTTATAACGTTATACCATGTAACGTATTACGTTATAACGTTATATCATATATCGTATTACGTTATAACGTTATACCATATAACGTATTACGTTATAATGTTATACCATATAACGTTATGCCATATAACGTAATACGTTATAACGTTATACCATATAACGCATTTCGTTATATAGTTACACTATAAAACGTTATGTTATATAACGAATTAGCTTATAACTTTATACCGTATAACGTATTACATCATAACGTTACACAAGACAACGTTATGTTATATAACGTATTACGTTATAACCTTATACCATATAACGCATTACGTTATAACGTTACACCATACAACGTTATGTTATATAACGTAATACGTTATAACGGTATGTTATATAACGTTATGTTATATAACGTAATACGTTATAACGGTATGTTATATAACGTTATGTTATATAACGTAATACGTTATAACGGTATGTTATATAACGTAATACGTTATAACGTGGTACCATATAACGCATTACGTTATAACGTTATACCAAATAACGTTATGTTATATAACGTAATACGTTAATAACGTTAATAACGTATTATGTTATAATGTTATACCATATAGCGTATTACGTTACAACGTTACACCATAAAACGTTATGTTATATAACGTATTCCGTTATAACGTTATACCATATAACGTATTACGTTATAACGTTATGTTATATAACGTAATACGTTATAACGTTATGTTATATAACGTAATACGTTATAACGTTATGTTATATAACGTATTACGTTATAACGTTATACCATATAACGTATTACGTTATAACGTTACACAAGATAACGTTATTGTATTTAACGTATTACGTTATAACGTTATACCATATAACGTATTACGTTATAACGTTACACAAGATAACGTTATGTTATATAACGTATTACGACATAACGTTATACCATATAACGTATTACGTTATAACGTTACACAAGACAACGTTATGTTATATAACGTATTACGTTATAACGTTATACCATATAACGTATTACGTTATAACGTTACACCATATAAAGTTATACCATATAACGTAATACGTTATAACGTTATACCATATAACGTATTACGTTGTAACGTTACACAAGACAACGTTATGTTATATAACGTATTACGTTATAACGTTATACCATATAACGTATTACGTTATAACGTTATACCATATAACGTATTACGTTATAACGTTATAACATATAACGTTATGCCATATAACGTAATACGTTATAACGTGTTACCATATAACGAATTACGTTAGAACGTTACACAAGATAACGTTATGTTATATAACGTATTACGTTATAACGTGTTACCATATAACGTATTACGTTATAACGTTATACCATATAGCGTATTACGTTATAATGTTATAACATATAATGTTATGCCATATAACGTAATACGTTATAACGTTATACCATATAACGCATTTCATTATAAAGTTACACCATACAATGTTATGTTATATAACGTATTACGATATAACGTTATACCATATAACGTATTACGTAATAACGTTACACAAGACAACGTTATGTTATATAACTTATTACGTTATAACGTTATACCATATAACGTATTACGTTATAACGTTACACCATATAAAGTTATACCATATAACGTAATACGTTATAACGTTATACCATATAACGTATTACGTTGTAACGTTACACAAGACAACGTTATGTTATATAACGTATTACGTTATAACGTTATACCATATAACGTATTACGTTATAACGTTACACAAGATAACGTTATTGTCTATAACGTATTACGATATAACGTTATACCATATAACGTATTACGTTATAACGTTACACCATATAAAGTTATACCATATAACGTAATACGTTGTAACGTTACACAAGACAACGTAATGTTATATAACGTATTACGTTATAACGTTATGTTATATAACGTATTACGTTATAACGTTATACCATATAACGTATTACGTTATAACGTTACACCATATAAAGTTATACCATATAACGTAATACGTTATAACGTTATACCATATAACGTATTACGTTGTAACGTTACACAAGACAACGTAATGTTATATAACGTATTACGTTATAACGTTATACCATATAACGTATTACGTTATAACGTTATACCATATAACGTATTACGTTATAACGTTACACAAGGTAACGTTATGTTATATAACGTATTACGTTATAACGTTATACCATATAACATATTTCGTTATAACGTTACACAAGATAACGATATGTTATATAACGTATTACGCTATAACGTTATACCATATAACGTATTACGTTGTAACGTTACACAAGACAACGTTATGTTATATAACGTATTACGTTATAACGTTATACCAAATAACGTATTTCGTTATAACGTTACACAAGATAACGATATGTTATATAACGTATTACGATATAACGTGTTACCATATAACGTATTACGTGATAACGTTATAACATATAACGTTATGTTATATTACGTAATACGTTATAACGTTATACCATGTAACGTATTACGTTATAACGTTATATCATATATCGTATTACGTTATAACGTTATACCATATAACGTATTACGTTATAATGTTATACCATATAACGTTATGCCATATAACGTAATACGTTATAACGTTATACCATATAACGCATTTCGTTATATAGTTACACTATAAAACGTTATGTTATATAACGAATTAGCTTATAACTTTATACCGTATAACGTATTACATCATAACGTTACACAAGACAACGTTATGTTATATAACGTATTACGTTATAACCTTATACCATATAACGCATTACGTTATAACGTTACACCATACAACGTTATGTTATATAACGTAATACGTTATAACGGTATGTTATATAACGTTATGTTATATAACGTAATACGTTATAACGGTATGTTATATAACGTTATGTTATATAACGTAATACGTTATAACGGTATGTTATATAACGTAATACGTTATAACGTGGTACCATATAACGCATTACGTTATAACGTTATACCAAATAACGTTATGTTATATAACGTAATACGTTAATAACGTTAATAACGTATTATGTTATAATGTTATACCATATGGCGTATTACGTTACAACGTTACACCATAAAACGTTATGTTATATAACGTATTCCGTTATAACGTTATACCATATAACGTATTACGTTATAACGTTATGTTATATAACGTAATACGTTATAACGTTATGTTATATAACGTAATACGTTATAACGTTATGTTATATAACGTATTACGTTATAACGTTATACCATATAACGTATTACGTTATAACGTTACACAAGATAACGTTATTGTATTTAACGTATTACGTTATAACGTTATACCATATAACGTATTACGTTATAACGTTACACAAGATAACGTTATGTTATATAACGTATTACGACATAACGTTATACCATATAACGTATTACGTTATAACGTTACACAAGACAACGTTATGTTATATAACGTATTACGTTATAACGTTATACCATATAACGTATTACGTTATAACGTTACACCATATAAAGTTATACCATATAACGTAATACGTTATAACGTTATACCATATAACGTATTACGTTGTAACGTTACACAAGACAACGTTATGTTATATAACGTATTACGTTATAACGTTATACCATATAACGTATTACGTTATAACGTTATACCATATAACGTATTACGTTATAACGTTATACCATATAACGTTATGCCATATAACGTAATACGTTATAACGTGTTACCATATAACGAATTACGTTAGAACGTTACACAAGATAACGTTATGTTATATAACGTATTACGTTATAACGTGTTACCATATAACGTATTACGTTATAACGTTATACCATATAGCGTATTACGTTATAATGTTATAACATATAATGTTATGCCATATAACGTAATACGTTATAACGTTATACCATATAACGCATTTCATTATAAAGTTACACCATACAATGTTATGTTATATAACGTATTACGATATAACGTTATACCATATAACGTATTACGTAATAACGTTACACAAGACAACGTTATGTTATATAACTTATTACGTTATAACGTTATACCATATAACGTATTACGTTATAACGTTACACCATATAAAGTTATACCATATAACGTAATACGTTATAACGTTATACCATATAACGTATTACGTTATAACGTTACACAAGGCAACGTTATGTTATATAACAGATTACGTTATAACGTTATACCATATAACGTATTACGTTGTAACGTTACACAAGACAACGTTATGTTATATAACGTATTACGTTATAACGTTATACCATATAACGTATTACGTTATAACGTTACACAAGATAACGTTATTGTATATAACGTATTACGATATAACGTTATACCATATAACGCATTACGTTATAACGTTACTAAAGGCAACGTTATGTTATATAACGGATTACGTTAGAACGTTAAACCATATAACGTATTACGTTATAACGTTACACCATATAAAGTTATACCATGTAACGTAATACGTTATAACGTTATACCATATAACGCATTACGTTATAACGTTACACCATACAACGTTATGTTATATAACGTATTACGTTATAACGTTATACCATATAACGTATTACGTTGTAACGTTACACAAGACAACGTTATGTTATATAACGTATTACGTTATAACGTTATACCATATAACGTATTACGTTATAACGTTACACAAGATAACGTTATGTTATATAACGTATTACGACCTAACGTTATACCATATAACGTATTACGTTATAACGTTACACAAGACAACGTTATGTGATATAACGTATTACGTTATAACGTTATACCATATAACGTATTTCGTTATAACGTTACACCATACAGCGTTATGTTACAATACGTATTACGCTATAACGTTATACCATATAACGTATTACGTTGTAACGTTACACAAGACAACGTTATGGTATATAACAGATTACGTTATAACGCTATACCATATAACATATTACGTTATAACGTTACACCATACAACGTTATGTTATATAACGTATTACGTTATAACGTTATACCATATAACGTATTACGTTGTAACGTTACACAAGACAACGTTATGTTATATAACGTATTACGTTATAACGTTATACCATATAACGTATTACGTTATAACGTTATATCATATAACGTTATACCATATAACGTAATACGTTATAACGTTATACCATATAACGTATTACGTTATAACGTTACACAAGACAACGTTATGTTATATAACGTATTACGTTATAACGTTATACCATATAACGCATTTCGTTATAAAGTTACACCATACAACGTTATGTTATATAACGTATTAGCTTATAACGTTATACCATATAACGTATTACGTTCTAACGTTATGTTATATAACGTAATACGATATAACGTTATGTTATATAACGTAATACGTTATAACGTTATGTTATATAACGTAATACGTTATAACCTTATGTTATATAACTTAATACGTTATAACTTTATGTTATATAACGTAATACGCTATAACGTGTTACCATATAACGTATTACGTTATAACGTTATTCCATATAATGTTATACCATATAACGTAATACGTTATAACGTTATACCATATAACGCATTACGTTATAACGTTACACCATACAACGTATCACGTTATAACGTTACACAAGGCAACGTTATGTTATATAACGGATTACGTTATAACGTTATACCATATAACGTATTACGTTATAACGTTACACCACATAAAGTTATACCATATAACGTAATACGTTATAACGTTTTACCGTATAACGTATTACGTTATAACGTTACACAAGACAACGTTATGTTATATAACGGATTACGTTATAACGTTATACCATATAACGTATTACGTTATAACGTTACACCATACAACGTTATGTTATATAACGTATTACGCTATAACGTTATACCATATAACGTATTACGTTGTAACGTTACACAAGACAACGTTATGTTATATAACGGATTACGTTATAACGTTATACCATATAACGTATTACGTTATAACGTTACACATGGCAACGTTATGTTATATAACAGATTACGTTATAACGTTATACCATATAACGTATTACGTTGTAACGTTACACAAGACAACGTTATGTTATATAACGTATTACGTTATAACGTTATACCATATAACGTATTACGTTATAACGTTACACAAGATAACTTTATTGTCTATAACGTATTACGATATAACGTTATACCATATAACGTATTACGTTATAACGTTACACAAGGCAACGTTATGTTATATAACGGATTGTGTTATAACGTTATACCATATAACGTATTACGTTATAACGTTACACCATATAAAGTTATACCATATAACGTAATACGTTATAACGTTATACCATATAACGTATTACGTTGTACCGTTACACAAGACAACGTAATGTTATATAACGTATTACGTTATAACGTTATGTTATATAACGTATTACGTTATAACGTTATACCATATAACGTATTACGTTATAACGTTACACAAGATAACGTTATGTTATATAACATATTACGATATAACGTTATACCATATAACGTATTACGTTATAACGTTACACAAGGTAACGTTATGTTATATAACGGATTACGTTATAACGTTATACCATATAACGTATTACGTTATAACGTTACACAAGACAACGTTATGTTATATAACAGATTACGTTATAACGCTATACCATATAACATATTACGTTATAACGTTACACCATACAACGTTATGTTATATAACGTATTACGTTATAACGTTATACCATATAACGTATTACGTTGTAACGTTACACAAGACAACGTTATGTTATATAACGTATTACGTTATAACGTTATACCATATAACGTATTACGTTATAACGTTACACCATATAAAGTTATACCATATAACGTAATACGTTATAACGTTATACCATATAACGTATTACGTTATAACGTTACACAAGACAACGTTATGTTATATAACGTATTACGATATAACGTTATACCATATAACGCATTTCGTTATAAAGTTACACCATACAACGTTATGTTATATAACGTATTAGCTTATAACGTTATACCATATAACGTATTACGTTCTAACGTTATGTTATATAACGTAATACGATATAACGTTATGTTATATAAAGTAATACGTTATAACGTTATGTTATATAACGTAATACGTTATAACCTTATGTTATATAACTTAATACGTTATAACTTTATGTTATATAACGTAATACGCTATAACGTGTTACCATATAACGTATTACGTTATAACGTTATTCCATATAATGTTATACCATATAACGTAATACGTTATAACGTTATACCATATAACGCATTACGTTATAACGTTACACCATACAACGTATCACGTTATAACGTTACACAAGGCAACGTTATGTTATATAACGGATTACGTTATAACGTTATACCATATAACGTATTACGTTATAACGTTACACCACATAAAGTTATACCATATAACGTAATACGTTATAACGTTTTACCGTATAACGTATTACGTTATAACGTTACACAAGACAACGTTATGTTATATAACGGATTACGTTATAACGTTATACCATATAACGTATTACGTTATAACGTTACACCATACAACGTTATGTTATATAACGTATTACGCTATAACGTTATACCATATAACGTATTACGTTGTAACGTTACACAAGACAACGTTATGTTATATAACGGATTACGTTATAACGTTATACCATATAACGTATTACGTTATAACGTTACACATGGCAACGTTATGTTATATAACAGATTACGTTATAACGTTATACCATATAACGTATTACGTTGTAACGTTACACAAGACAACGTTATGTTATATAACGTATTACGTTATAACGTTATACCATATAACGTATTATGTTATAACGTTACACAAGATAACTTTATTGTCTATAACGTATTACGATATAACGTTATACCATATAACGTATTACGTTATAACGTTACACAAGGCAACGTTATGTTATATAACGGATTGTGTTATAACGTTATACCATATAACGTATTACGTTATAACGTTACACCATATAAAGTTATACCATATAACGTAATACGTTATAACGTTATACCATATAACGTATTACGTTGTACCGTTACACAAGACAACGTAATGTTATATAACGTATTACGTTATAACGTTATGTTATATAACGTATTACGTTATAACGTTATACCATATAACGTATTACGTTATAACGTTACACAAGATAACGTTATGTTATATAACATATTACGATATAACGTTATACCATATAACGTATTACGTTATAACGTTACACAAGGTAACGTTATGTTATATAACGGATTACGTTATAACGTTATACCATATAACGTATTACGTTATAACGTTACACAAGACAACGTTATGTTATATAACGGATTACGTTATAACGTTATGCCATATCACGTATTACGTTATAACGTTACACCATACAGCGTTATGTTATATAACGTATTACGCTATAACGTTATACCATATAACGTATTACGTTGTAACGTTACACAAGACAACGTTATGTTATATAACGTATTACGTTATAACGTTATACCATATAACGTATTTCGTTATAAAGTTACACAAGTTAACGATATGTTATATAACGTATTACGATATAACGTGTTACCATATAACGTATTACGTGATAACGTTATAACATATAACGTTATGTTATATTACGTAATACGTTATAACGTTATACCATGTAACGTATTACGTTATAACGTTATATCATATATCGTATTACGTTGTAACGTTACACAAGACAACGTTACGTTATATAACTTATTATGTTATAACGTTATACCATATAACGTATTACGTTATAACGTTACACAACATAACGTTATGTTATATAACCTATTACGATATAACGTTATACCATATAACGTATTACGTTATAACGTTACACAAGGCAACGTTATGTTATATAACAGATTACGTTATAACGTTATACCATATAACGTATTACGTTGTAACGTTACACAAGACAACGTTATGTTATATAACGTATTACGTTATAACGTTATACCATATAACGTATTACGTTATAACGTTACACAAGATAACGTTATTGTGTATAACGTATTACGATATAAGGTTATACCATATAACGTATTACGTTATAACGTTACACAAGGCAACGTTATGTTATATAACGGATTACGTTATAACGTTATACCATATAACGTATTACGTTATAACGTTACACCATATAAAGTTATACCATATAACGTAATACGTTATAACGTTATACCATATAACGCATTACGTTATAACGTTACACCATACAACGTTATGTTATATAACGTATTACGTTATAACGTTATACCATATAACGTATTACGTTGTAACGTTACACAAGACAACGTTATGTTATATAACGTATTACGTTATAACGTTATACCATATAACGTATTACGTTATAACGTTACACAAGATAACGTTATGTTATATAACGTATTACGACATAACGTTATACCATATAACGTATTACGTTATAACGTTACACAAGACAACGTTATGTTATATAACGTATTACTTTATAACGTTATACCATATAACGTATTACGTTATAACGTTACACCATATAAAGTTATACCATATAACGTAATACGTTATAACGTTATACCATATAACGTATTACGTTGTAACGTTACACAAGACAACGTTATGTTATATAACGTATTACGTTATAACGTTATACCATATAACGTATTACGTTATAACGTTATACCATATAGCGTATTACGTTATAATGTTATAACATATAACGTTATGCCATATAACGTAATACGTTATAACGTGTTACCATATAACGAATTACGTTAGAACGTTACACAAGATAACGTTATGTTATATAACGTATTACGTTATAACGTGTTACCATGTAACGTATTACGTTATAACGTTATACCATATAGCGTATTACGTTATAATGTTATAACATATAACGTTATGCCATATAACGTAATACGTTATAACGTGTTACCATATAACGAATTACGTTAGAACGTTATACCATATAAGGTTATGCTATATAACGTAATACGTTATAACGTTATGTTACATAACGTAATACGTTATAACGTGGTACCATACAACGTATCACGTTATAACGTTACACAAGGCAACGTTATGTTATATAACGGATTACGTTATAACGTTATACCATATAACGTATTACGTTATAACGTTACACCACATAAAGTTATACCATATAACGTAATACGTTATAACGTTATACCATATAACGTATTACGTTATAACGTTACACCACATAAAGTTATACCATATAACGTAATACGTTATAACGTTATACCATATAACGTATTACGTTGTAACGTTACACAAGACAACGTTATGTGATATAACGTATTACGTTACAACGTTATACCATATAACGTATTTCGTTATAACGTTACACAAGACAACGTTATGTTATATAACGGATTACGTTATAACGTTATACCATATAACGTATTACGTTATAACGTTACACCATACAGCGTTATGTTACATAACGTATTACGCTATAACGTTATACCATATAACGTATAACGTTATAACGTTACACAAGACAACGTTATGTTATATAACGTATTACGTTATAACGTTATACCATATAACGTATTACGTTGTAACGTTACACAAGACAACGTTATGTTATATAACGTATTACGTTATAACGTTATACCATATAACGTATTACGTTATAACGTTACACAAGATAACGTTATGTTATATAACGTATTACGACATAACGTTATACCATATAACGTATTACGTTATAACGTTACACAAGACAACGTTATGTTATATAACGTATTACGTTATAACGTTATACCATATAACGTATTACGTTATAACGTTACACCATATAAAGTTATACCATATAACGTAATACGTTATAACGTTATACCATATAACGTATTACGTTGTAACGTTACACAAGACAACGTTATGTTATATAACGTATTACGTTATAACGTTATACCATATAACGTATTACGTTATAACGTTATACCATATAACGTATTACGTTATAACGTTATAACATATAACGTTATGCCATATAACGTAATACGTTATAACGTGTTACCATATAACGAATTACGTTAGAACGTTACACAAGATAACGTTATGTTATATAACGTATTACGTTATAACGTGTTACCATATAACGTATTACGTTATAACGTTATACCATATAGCGTATTACGTTATAATGTTATAACATATAATGTTATGCCATATAACGTAATACGTTATAACGTTATACCATATAACGCATTTCATTATAAAGTTACACCATACAATGTTATGTTATATAACGTATTACGATATAACGTTATACCATATAACGTATTACGTAATAACGTTACACAAGACAACGTTATGTTATATAACTTATTACGTTATAACGTTATACCATATAACGTATTACGTTATAACGTTACACCATATAAAGTTATACCATATAACGTAATACGTTATAACGTTATACCATATAACGTATTACGTTATAACGTTACACAAGGCAACGTTATGTTATATAACAGATTACGTTATAACGTTATACCATATAACGTATTACGTTGTAACGTTACACAAGACAACGTTATGTTATATAACGTATTACGTTATAACGTTATACCATATAACGTATTACGTTATAACGTTACACAAGATAACGTTATTGTATATAACGTATTACGATATAACGTTATACCATATAACGCATTACGTTATAACGTTACACAAGGCAACGTTATGTTATATAACGGATTACGTTATAACGTTAAACCATATAACGTATTACGTTATAACGTTACACCATATAAAGTTATACCATGTAACGTAATACGTTGTAACGTTATACCATATAACGCATTACGTTATAACGTTACACCATACAACGTTATGTTATATAACGTATTACGTTATAACGTTATACCATATAACGTATTACGTTGTAACGTTACACAAGACAACGTTATGTTATATAACGTATTACGTTATAACGTTATACCATATAACGTATTACGTTATAACGTTACACAAGATAACGTTATGTTATATAACGTATTACGACCTAACGTTATACCATATAACGTATTACGTTATAACGTTACACAAGACAACGTTATGTGATATAACGTATTACGTTATAACGTTATACCATATAACGTATTTCGTTATAACGTTACACCATACAGCGTTATGTTACAATACGTATTACGCTATAACGTTATACCATATAACGTATTACGTTGTAACGTTACACAAGACAACGTTATGGTATATAACAGATTACGTTATAACGCTATACCATATAACATATTACGTTATAACGTTACACCATACAACGTTATGTTATATAACGTATTACGTTATAACGTTATACCATATAACGTATTACGTTGTAACGTTACACAAGACAACGTTATGTTATATAACGTATTACGTTATAACGTTATACCATATAACGTATTACGTTATAACGTTATATCATATAACGTTATACCATATAACGTAATACGTTATAACGTTATACCATATAACGTATTACGTTATAACGTTACACAAGACAACGTTATGTTATATAACGTATTACGATATAACGTTATACCATATAACGCATTTCGTTATAAAGTTACACCATACAACGTTATGTTATATAACGTATTAGCTTATAACGTTATACCATATAACGTATTACGTTCTAACGTTATGTTATATAACGTAATACGATATAACGTTATGTTATATAAAGTAATACGTTATAACGTTATGTTATATAACGTAATACGTTATAACCTTATGTTATATAACTTAATACGTTATAACTTTATGTTATATAACGTAATACGCTATAACGTGTTACCATATAACGTATTACGTTATAACGTTATTCCATATAATGTTATACCATATAACGTAATACGTTATAACGTTATACCATATAACGCATTACGTTATAACGTTACACCATACAACGTATCACGTTATAACGTTACACAAGGCAACGTTATGTTATATAACGGATTACGTTATAACGTTATACCATATAACGTATTACGTTATAACGTTACACCACATAAAGTTATACCATATAACGTAATACGTTATAACGTTTTACCGTATAACGTATTACGTTATAACGTTACACAAGACAACGTTATGTTATATAACGGATTACGTTATAACGTTATACCATATAACGTATTACGTTATAACGTTACACCATACAACGTTATGTTATATAACGTATTACGCTATAACGTTATACCATATAACGTATTACGTTGTAACGTTACACAAGACAACGTTATGTGATATAACGTATTCCGTTATAACGTTATACCATATAACGTATTTCGTTATAACGTTACACAAGATAACGATATGTTATATAACGTATTACGATATAACGTTTCACCATATTACGTATTGCGTTATAACGTTACACAAGACAACGTTATGGTATATAACAGATTACGTTATAACGTTATACCATATAACATATTACGTTATAACGTTACACCATACAACGTTATGTTATATAACGTATTACGTTATAACGTTATACCATATAACGTATTTCGTTATATCGTTACACAAGATAACGATATTTTATATAACGTATTACGATATAACGTTTTACCATATAACCTATTACGTTATAACGTTACACAAGACAACGTTATGTTATATAACGGATTACGTTATAACGTTATACCATATAACGTATTACGTTATAACGTTACACCATACGACGTTATGTTATATAACGTATTACGCTGTAACGTTATACCATATAACGTATTACGTTGTAACGTTACGCAAGACAACGTTATGTTATATAACGTATAACGTTATAACGTTATACCATATAACGTATTACGCTATAACGTTACACAAGATAACGTTATGTTATATAACGTATTACGTTATAACGTGTTACCATATAACGTATTACGTTATAACGTTATACCATATAGCGTATTACGTTATAATGTTATAACATATAACGTTATGCCATATAACGTAATACGTTATAACGTTATACCATATAACGCATTTCATTATAAAGTTACACCATACAACGTTATGTTATATAACGTATTAGCTTATAACGTTATACCATATAACGTATTACGATATAACGTTACACAAGACAATGTTAAGTTATATAACGTATTACGATATAACGTTATACCATATAACGTATTACGTAATAACGTTACACAAGACAACGTTATGTTATATAACGTATTACGTTATAACGTTATACCATATAACGTATTACGTTATAACGTTACACCATATAAAGTTATACCATATAACGTAATACGTTATAACGTTATACCATATAACGCATTCCGTTATAACGTTACACAAGACAACGTTATGTTACATAACGTATTACGTTATAACGTTATACAATATAACGTATTTCGTTATAACGTTACACAAGATAACGTTATGTTATATAACGTAATACGATATAACATTATACCATGTAACGTATTACGTTATAACGTTATATCATATATCGTATTACGTTATAACGTTATACCATATAACGTATTACGTTATAATGTTATACCGTATAACGTTATGCCATATAACGTAATACGTTATAACGTTATACCATATAACGCATTTCGTTATAAAGTTACACCATACAACGTTATGTTGTATAACGTATTAGCTTATAACGTTATACCATATAATGTATTACGTTATAACGTTACACAAGAAAACGTTAAGTTATATAACGTATTACGTTATAACGTTACACAAGACAACGTTATGTTATATAACGTATTACGTTATAACGTTATACCATAGAACGCATTACGTTATAACGTTACACCATACAATGTTGTGTTATATAACGTAATACGTTATAACGTGTTACCATATAACGAATTACGTTAGAACGTTATACCATATAAGGTTATGTTATATAACGTAATACGTTAATAACGTTAATAACGTATTATGTTATAAAGTTATACCATATAACGTATTACGTTATAACCTTATGCCATATAACGTATTACGTTATAACGTTATGTTATATAACTTAATACGTCATAACTTTATGTTATATAACGTAATATGTGATAACGTTATACCATATAACGTAATACGTTATAACGTTTTGTTATATAACGTCTTACGTTATAACGTTATGTTATATAACGTAATACGTTGTAACCTTACACAAGACAACGTTATGTTATATAACGTATTACGTTATAACGTTACACAAGATAACGTTATGTTATATAACGTAATACGTTATAACGTTATACCATATAACGTATTACGTTGTAACGTTACACAAGACAACGTTATGTGATATAACGTATTACGTTATAACGTTATACCATATAACGTATTTCGTTATAACGTTACACAAGACAACGTTATGTTATATAACGGATTACGTTATAACGTTATACCATATAACGTATTACGTTATAACGTTACACCATACAACGTTATGTTATATAACGTATTACGCTGTAACGTTATACCATATAACGTATTACGTTGTAACGTTACACAAGACAACGTTATGTTATATAACGTATAACGTTATAACGTTATACCATATAACGTATTACGCTATAACGTTACACAAGATAACGTTATGTTATATAACGTATTACGTTATAACGTGTCACCATATAACGTATTACGTTATAACGTTATACCATATAGCGTATTACGTTATAATGTTATAACATATAATGTTATGCCATATAACGTAATACGTTATAACGTTATACCATATAACGCATTTCATTATAAAGTTACACCATACAACGTTATGTTATATAACGTATTAGCTTATAACGTTATACCATATAACGTATTACGATATAACGTTACACAAGACAATGTTATGTTATATAACGTATTACGATATAACGTTATACCATATAACATATTACGTAATAACGTTACACAAGACAACGTTATGTTATATAACGTATTACGTTATAACGTTATACCATATAACGTATTACGTTATAACGTTACACCATATAAAGTTATACCATATAACGTAATACGTTATAACGTTATACCATATAACGCATTCCGTTATAACGTTACACAAGACAACGTTATGTTACATAACGTATTACGTTATAACGTTATACAATATAACGTATTTCGTTATAACGTTACACAAGATAACGTTATGTTATATAACGTAATACGATATAACATTATACCATGTAACGTATTACGTTATAACGTTATATCATATATCGTATTACGTTATAACGTTATACCATATAACGTATTACGTTATAATGTTATACCGTATAACGTTATGCCATATAACGTAATACGTTATAACGTTATACCATATAACGCATTTCGTTATAAAGTTACACCATACAACGTTATGTTACATAAAGTAATACGTTATAACGTTATACCATATAACGTATTTCGTTATAACGTTACACAAGATAACGTTATGTTATATAACGTATTACGTTATAACGTTATTCCATATAACGTACTACGTTATAACGTTACACAAGACAACGTTATGTTATATAACGTATTACGATATAACGTTGTACCATATAACATATTACGTTATCACGTTACACAAGACACCGTTATGTTATATAACGTATTACGTTATAACGTTATACCATATAACGTATTATGTGACAACGTTACACCATACAACGTTATGTTATATAACGTATTCCGTTATAACGTTATACCATATAACGTATTACGTTATAACGTTACACCATATGACGCATTACGTTATAACGTTATATCATATAACGCATTACGGTTTAACGTTACACCATACAACGTTATGTTATATAACGCATTACGTTATAACGTTATACCATATAACATATTACGTTATAACGTTACACAAGACACCGTTATGTTATATAACGTATTACGTTATAACGTTATACCAAATAACGTTATGTTATATAACGTAATACGTTATTAACGTTATTAAAGTTATACCATATAACGTATTACGTTATAACGTTATGCCATATAACGTATTACGTTATAACGTTATGTTATATAATTTAATACGTCATAACTTTATGTTATATAACGTAATATGTGACAACGTTATACCATATACCGTAATACGTTATAACGTTATACCATATAGCGTATTACGTTACAACGTTACACCATAAAACGTTATGTTATATAACGTATTCCGTTATAACGTTATACAATATAACGTATTACGTTACAACGTTATGTTATATAACGTAATACGTTATAACGTTATGTTATATAACGTAATACGTTATAACGTGGTACCATATAACTCATTACGTTATAACGTTATGTTATATAACTTAATACGTTATAACGTTATGTTATATAACGTAATACGTTATAATGTTATACCATATAACGTAATACCTTATAACGTTATACCATATAACGTATTATGTTATAACATTATACCATACAACCTTATGTTATATACCGTATACCATTACAACGTTATACCGTATAACGTGTTACGTTATAACGTTATGTTATATAACGTAATACGTTATAACGTGGTACCATATAACGCATTACGTTATAACGTTACACCATATAACTTAATACGTTATAACGTTATGTTATATAACTTAATACGTTATAACGATATGTTATATAACGTAATACGTTATAACGTTATACCATATAACGTAGTACGTTATAACGTTATACCATTAAACGTATTACGTTATAACGTTATACCATATAACGCATCACGTTATAACGTTACACCATACAACGTTATGTTATATAACGTATTACGTTATAACGTTATACCATATAACGTATTACGTTGTAACGTTACACAAGACAACGTTATGTTATATAACGTATTACGTTATAACGTTATTCCATATAACGTACTACGTTATAACGTTACACAAGACAACGTTATGTTATATAACGTATTACGATATAACGTTATACCATATAACATATTACGTTATAACGTTACACAAGACACCGTTATGTTATATAACGTATTACGTTATAACGTTATACCGTATAACGTATTATGTGACAACGTTACACCATACAACGTTATGTTATATAACGTATTCCGTTATAACGTTATACCATATAACGTATTACGTTATAACGTTACACCATATGACGCATTACGTTATAACGTTATATCATATAACGTTATGTTATATAACGTAATGCGTTATAACGTTATACCACATAACGTAGTACGTTATAGCGTTAGACCATACAATGTTATGTTATATACCGTATTCCTTTACATCGTTATACCATGTAACGTATTAGGTTATAACGTTATGTTATATAACTTAATACGTCATAACTTTATGTTATATAACGTAATATGTGATAACGTTATACCATATAACGTAATACGTTATAACGTTATACCATATAGCGTAATACGTTACAACGTTACACCATAAAAAGTTATGTTATATAACGTATTCCGTTATAACGTTATTCCATATAACGTAATACGTTATAACGTTATGTTATATAACGTAATACGTTATAACGTTATGTTATATAACGTAATACGTTATAACGTTATGTTATATAACGTAATACGTTATAACGTTATGTTATATATCGTAATACGCTATAACGGTATGTTATATAACGTAATACGTTATAACGTGGTACCATATAACGCATTACGTTATAACGTTACACCATGCAACAATATGTTATATATCGTATTACGTTATAACGTTATTCCATATAACGTATTACGTTATAACGATATACCATATAACGTTATGCCATATAGCGTAATACGTTATAACGTTATACCATACATCGTTATGTTATATAACGTATTACGGTATAACGTTGTACCATATAACATATTACGTTATCACGTTACACAAGACACCGTTATGTTATATAACGTATTACGTTATAACGTTATACCATATAACGTATTATGTGACAACGTTACACCATACAACGTTATGTTATATAACGTATTCCGTTATAACGTTATACCATATAACGTATTACGTTATAACGTTACACCATATGACGCATTACGTTATAACGTTATAACATATAACGCATTACGGTATAACGTTACACCATACAACGTTATGTTATATAACGTATTACGTTATAACGTTATACCATATAACATATTACGTTATAACGTTACACAAGACACCGTTATGTTATATAACGTATTACGTTATAACGTTATACCAAATAACGTTATGTTATATAACGTAATACGTTATTAACGTTATTAAAGTTATACCATATAACGTATTACGTTATAACGTTATGCCATATAACGTATTAGGTTATAACGTTATGTTATATAACTTAATACGTCATAACTTTATGTTATATAACGTAATATGTGATAACGTTATACCATATAACGTAATACGTTATAACGTTATACCATATAGCGTATTACGTTACAACGTTACACCATAAAATGTTATGTTATATAACGTATTCCGTTATAACGTTATTCCATATAACGTAATACGTTATAACGTTATGTCATATAACGTAATACGTTATAACGTTATGTTATATAACGTAATACGTTATAACGTTATGTTATATAACGTAATACGTTATAACGTTATGTTATATAACGTAATACGTTATAACGTTATGTTATATATCGTAATACGCTATAACGTTATGTTATATAACGTAATACGTTAAAATGTTATACCATATAACGTAATACCTTAGAACGTTATACCATATAACGTATTACGTTATAACGTTATACCATACAACGTTATGTTATATACCGTATACCATTACAACGTTATACCATATAACGTGTTACGTTATAACGTTATGTTATATAACGTAATACGTTATAACGTGGTACCATATAACGCATTACGTTATAACGTTACACCATACAACCTTATGTTATATAACGCATTACGTTATAACGTTATACCATATAACATATTACGTTATAGCGTTATACCATATAACGTAATACGTTATAACGTTATACCATATAACGTATTACGTTATAACGTTATACCATATAACGCATTACGTTATAACGTTACACCATACAACGTTATATTATATAACGTATTACGTTATAACGTTATACCATATAACGTAGTACGTTATAACGTTACACAAGACAACGTTATGTTATATAACGTATTACGATATAACGTTATACCATATAACATATTACGTTATAACGTTACACAAGACACCGTTATGTTATATAACGTATTACGTTATAACGTTATTCACATATAACGTATTATGTGACAACGTTACAATATACAACGTTATGTAATATAACGTAATACGTTATAACGTGTTACCATATAACGTATTACGTTATAACGTTATACCATATAACGTTATGCTATATAACGTAATACGTTATAACGTTATACCATATAACGTTATGTTATATAACGTAATACGTTATAACGTTGTACCACATAACGTAATACGTTATAACGTAATACCATATAACGTATAGCGTTATAACGTAACACCATACAACGTTATGTTATATAACGTTTTACGTTATAACGTTATGTTATATAAAGTAATACGTTATAACGTTATACCACATAACGTAATACGTTATAACGTAATACCACATAACGTATAGCGTTATAACGTTACACCATACAACGTTAAGTTATATAACGTAATACGTTATAACGTGTTACCATATAACGTATTACGTTATAACGTTATACAATATAACGTATTACGTTATAACGTTATATTATATAACGTATTACGTTATAACGTTATACCATATAACGTAGTACGTTATAACGTTACACAAGACAACGTTATGTTATATAACGTATTACGATATAACGTTATACCACATAACGTAATACGTTATAACGTAATACCATATAACGTATAGCGTTATAGCGTTACACCATACAACGTTATGGTATATAACGTATTACGTTATAACGTTATGTTATATAACGTAATACGTTATAACGTTATACCACATAACGTAATACGTTATAACGTAATACCATATAACGTATAGCGTTATAACGTTACACCATAGAACGTTATGTAGTATAACGTAATACGTTATAACGTGTTACCATACAACGTATTACGTTATAACGTTATACCATATCAGTTCTGCCCGAGCAGTCGAGCTATGCGGACGTGAGAACCAGTGCTTCCGTAAGTGCGACAAGTGGGAAAGAAAAGAGAAGAGAAAAGAAAAGTGAAGTGCAACACAACCAATATACTAAAACTAAAGGATGGAAAACATCCAAAAAATACCAACTATAAAAATCCTAAATAAAGGCGGAACATATGCCATAAACAGAGCAATAGACCAACAGAGCTCAAATAAATCAACAAGTGAAGTGGATTGCTCAGATACAAACGAAATAGCGATGGAAATTACGAAAAAAGATGAAGAAAAAAATAATACTAGCAATGTTCCACCACATTACAACGAAAGCTGGAAGACTGCAACTCCCAGCAAAAAACGAAGGATAAACACAAACACAAATGCTAAGAGGACGATAGAACCAGAAGGACAAAAATGGCTACAGGAAATTCCTATACATAACTTTCAGCTCACTGCCAGAAGAGATGGATGTAGACCCAGCTGATAAACCAATAACAAACATTCCTAAACCTCCACCAATCTTCATTGATGCTAAAATAATAGACCCCCTCATCGAACTGCTAAACATCACGGCAGGAAAAGAAAATTACACCATCAAACAACTCAAACTAGAACAGGTAAAAGTACAAACCAATACCCCAGAAATATATAGAAAAGTAACAAAAGCGCGAAAGGAAAAAAACGCCGGGTATCATACCTACCAACCCAAATCTGATAAAAGCTACAAAGCAGTAATCAGAGGCTTACATCCTATATCGAACACAAACAACATATGTGAGGAATTAGTCAAAATCGGACACCAGGTGAGAACGATTAACAACATAACCAGATTTGACACCAAGCAACCACTACCGCTATTTTTAATAGAATTAGAACCTAAAAATAATAACAAAGAAATTTTTGAAATTAAGAAAATTTTAAACACGATAATTACAGTTGAGCCACCCAGACAAAAAAAAGACATACCGCAATGTATGAGGTGTCAACAATATGGGCATACAAAAAACTACTGTAACAGAAACCCGGCGTGTGTCAAATGCGCAGGAAAGCACCTAACAGCTAACTGCCCACATACGGGAAAAATAAATAACGCAAAGTGTTTCAATTGCGGTGGAAACCACCCAGCTAGTTACAAAGGCTGTTTAGTCAGAAAGCAACTACAAAAAAAACTTTTTCCGCCGCTTCGTAACAGGACATATAATAACTCTAACACTCAACAGGATAGTACAGTAACTGAAACATCAACAAACGTTCAGAATGTAATGAACCATAACAATACCAACACCCTTGGTAGCCGAAGCTACGCGCAAGTAGCCAAACAGTCAACACCTTTAGATAATCACAACCAGAACATTAACATCGACGACGCTGCAGAAATTAAAGAACTATTAAAGATATCCATCAAAAACACAGAATTCCTGGCAAAAATGATAAGTGAACAAAACGCAATCCTTAAACAGCAAACGCAACAAATCACACTCATGCTACAGCTACTTACAAACACGCTAACTAAAAAATAAAAATGGACACGCTTAAAATAGCAGCCTGGAACTCTAACGGCCTACAACAAAGGGCCCTAGAAACTAAAACATTCCTGTATAACAATAATATCGATATACTTCTTGTTTCAGAAACACACTTCACTATAAAAAACTATTTAAAAATACCGTACTACACCATATATGATACCAAGCATCCCTCAGGAAAAGCACACGGAGGAACCGCAGTAATAATAAGAAACGATATTAAACACCATCTACACAGTCAGGTTAGTAAAGAATATATCCAAGCAACCACCGTTACAGTACAAACTAGCAGCAACTATCTATAGCTGTCAGCAGTATATGTACCACCGCGACATAAAATTACATCTCAAATGTGGGAAGATTACTTTCAACATTTAGGTGATAAGTATATTGCAGCGGGAGACTATAATTCAAAGCACACACTATGGGGATCAAGAATCAATACACCTCGAGGTAGAACTTTGGAGAAATACATTAGAAACAATAACCTCAATATATTATCCACAGGAAGACCGACTTACTGGCCGACAGACTTGAGCAAAATACCTGACCTACTTGATTTTGCAGTTACAAAAGGACTAAATGCAAATAAACTAAATATAGAACCCAGCCTCGAGCTTAGCTCCGATCATACACCCATAATTATTACATACTTAAACAAACCAATAATTTATAAAAATTCAGAGACACTATGCAATAAAACCACCAAATGGCAAACATTTAAAGAAATAATTGAGAGCAAAATCAACTGCAACATCCCATTGAAAACACCCGAACATATCGAACAAGCAGTAATAACGCTTACAGAAACTATTCAGGAAGCAGCATGGGCAACCACCATACCTGAATCAACTAATAGACCAACAAAAATAATTCCGCCAGACATCCTTGAAAAAATTAGAGAAAAAAGAAAAGCGAAAGCAAAATGGCAAAAACATAGATCAAAAGAAAACAAAAAACACCTAAATAAACTTGCAAAGGAAATAAAAAACAAAATAAAAGAACACAATAACAATGAGTTCACAAAATTCATAGAGTCACTATCTGCACACGAGAACTCTAACTACTCCCTTTGGAAAGCCACAAAAAAAATAAAGAAGCCAATAAAACTAGTCCCAGCAATCAGAAAAGCAGATAATACATGGGCAAGAAGCAACGAAGAACAAGCTGAAGAATTTTCCAACCACCTAAGCAACATATTTACACCACATAATATCAATAATAGCAACCACAACTGTCATATGGACGAGGATGAGGTAATCACTAGTACTGCAACTGACAATCATTACATCATACCTAAAACAACAGCACATGAAATTAGAAACATAATCGAGAAAACAAAAAATAATAAGGCACCAGGAATTGACCTAATCAATGGTATAATCTTGAAAAACCTTCCTCCAAAAGCGATACGGCTAATTACAATAATCTTTAATGCAATATTAAGAATCCAATACTATCCTAAACTATGGAAACTAGCACAGATCATAATGTTACCTAAACCAGGCAAAGACCCACATCAAACAGTATCGTACAGACCAATATCACTACTTCCAGTATTCTCCAAAATACTGGAAAAAATAATTTACGCCCGCCTAAAACCAATAATAGAGAAGGAAAAACTAATACCAGATCACCAATTTGGATTCAGGAACAAACACTCCACGATAGAGCAAATGCACAGACTCACAAACGAAATAATACTAGCAATAGAAAACAAACAATACTGCACAGCCCTCTTTATGGACATCGAGAAAGCATTCGATAAAATAAACCACGATAGTCTACTTCAATCAATCAGAAAACAATTCCCGGAGCAGATATACCATTTAACTAAATCCTACTTAAGCAACAGAACCTTTACAGTAAAAATTAAAGATACATACTCTCAAGTTAAAGACATCAAGGCAGGGGTTCCGCAAGGAAGCGTCTTGGGACCAATTCTCTACACACTATACACGGCCAACATACCAACAACCACCAACAGCAAAATACTGACATTTGCGGATGACACTGTGGTACTAGTCAGGCACACTAACCCAGCAACAGCAGTCGCATTCCTACAAGAGCATATTGCAAAAATAGAAAAGTGGCTTCAAGTTAAACAAATTAAAGCAAACCCTGATAAATGCAACCACATTACATTCACACTGCGAAAACAGTTACCACCAAACATTACACTCAACGGCACGCACATAATACAAACAAGGCAAGTCAAATACCTAGGACTACACTTTGATACAAGATTCACATGGAAACAGCATATCAAATCAATAATAAGCAAAATACAGATAGCAAAGAGACAGATGTACTGGTTAACAAGTCGAAAATCCAAACTAAGCATAGAAAACAAATTAAAAATCTACAAAACCATCATAAAACCAATCTGGACGTACGGAATACCACTATGGGGAACAGCAGCAATGAGCCATATAACCAAACTAGAGGCAATGCAATCTAAAATACTTAGAACAATAGTAAACGCCCCATGGTACGTTAGAAACGAGGACATACGAAAAGACCTTGGAATACCAACGGTCAAGGAAGAGATTAGCAGATTCGCAAGAAGGTACAGAGAAAGATTAGCAACGCACCCGAACCGGCTGGCAGCGGAAACGATCACCACATTCATCGAAAGGAGATTAAAAAGGAAACATCCAGGAGATCTCATAAAGGATACACCCTAACAAGCACGAAGATGGAACCCCATTGGGGGTAGCCACCCACATGTTATATTAGTAAACAGCTATAACATTTTACCAAATGTCCTACTGGACAAATTGTAAAATTTAAAGAAAAAAAAAAAAAAAAAAAATAACGTAATGTTATATAACGTATTACGTTATAACGTTATGTTATATAACGTATTACGTTATAACGTTATACCATATAACGTATTACGTTATAACGTTACACCATATAAAGTTATACCATATAACGTAATACGTTATAACGTTATACCATATAACGTATTACGTTATAACGTGACACAAGGTAACGTTATGTTATATAACGGATTACGTTATAACGTTATACCATATAACGTATTACGTTACACAAGACAACGTTATGTTATATAACGGATTACGTTATAACGTTATACCATATAACGTATTACGTTATAACGTTACACCATACAGCGTTATGTTATATAACGTATTACGCTATAACGTTATACCATATAACGTATTACGTTGTAACGTTACACAAGACAACGTTATGTTATATAACGTATTACGTTATAACGTTATACCATATAACGTATTTCGTTATAAAGTTACACAAGTTAACGATATGTTATATAACGTATTACGATATAACGTGTTACCATATAACGTATTACGTTATAACGTTATAACATATAACGTTATGTTATATTACGTAATACGTTATAACGTTATACCATGTAACGTATTACGTTATAACGTTATATCATATATCGTATTACGTTATAACGTTATACCATATAACGTATTACGTTATAATGTTATACCATATAACGTTATGCCATATAACGTATTAGCTTATAACGTTATACCATATAACGTATTACGTTATAACGATACACCATATAAAGTTATACCATATAACGTAATACGTTATAACGTTATAGCATGTAACGCATTACGTTATAACGTTACACAAGATAACGTTATGTTATATAACGTATTACGTTATAACGTGTTACCATATAACGTATTACGTTATAACGTTATACCATATAGCGTATTACGATATAATGTTATACCATATAACGTTATGACATATAACGTAATACGTTATAACGTTATACCATATAACGCATTTCGTCATAAAGTTACACCATACAACGTTATGTTATATAACGTATTCCGTTATAACGTTATACCATATAACGTATTACGTTATAACGTTATACCATATAGCGTATTACGATATAATGTTATACCATATAACGTTATGCCATACAACGTAATACGTTATAACGTTACACCATATAAAGTTATACCATATAACGTAATGCGCTATAACGTTATACCGTATAACGCATTACGTTATAAGGTTACACCATACAACGTTATGTTATATAACGTATTACGTTATAACGTTATACCATATAACGTATTACGTTATAACGTTACACAAGATAACGTTATGTTATATAACGTATTACGATATAACGTTATACCATATAACGTATTACGTTATAACGTTACACCATATAAAGTTATACCATATAACGTAATACGTTGTAACGTTACACAAGACAACGTAATGTTATATAACGTATTACGTTATAACGTTATGTTATATAACGTAATACGTTATAACGTTATACCATATAACGTATTACGTTATAACGTTACACCATATAAAGTTATACCATATAACGTAATACGTTATAACGTTATACCATATAACGCATTACGTTGTAACGTTACACAAGACAACGTAATGTTATATAACGTATTACGTTATAACGTTATGTTATATAACGTATTACGTTATAACGTTATACCATATAACGTATTACGTTATAACGTTACACAACATAACGTTATGTTATATAACCTATTACGATATAACGTTATACCATATAACGTATTACGTTATAACGTTACACAAGGCAACGTTATGTTATATAACAGATTACGTTATAACGTTATACCATATAACGTATTACGTTGTAACGTTACACAAGACAACGTTATGTTATATAACGTATTACGTTATAACGTTATACCATATAACGTATTACGTTATAACGTTACACAAGATAACGTTATTGTCTATAACGTATTACGATATAACGTTATACCATATAACGTATTACGTTATAACGTTACACCATATAAAGTTATACCATATAACGTAAAACGTTGTAACGTTACACAAGACAACGTAATGTTATATAACGTATTACGTTATAACGTTATGTTATATAACGTATTACGTTATAACGTTATACCATATAACGTATTACGTTATAACGTTACACCATATAAAGTTATACCATATAACGTAATACGTTATAACGTTATACCATATAACGTATTACGTTGTAACGTTACACAAGACAACGTAATGTTATATAACGTATTACGTTATAACGTTATGTTATATAACGTATTACGTTATAACGTTATACCATATAACGTATTACGTTATAACGTTACACAACATAACGTTATGTTATATAACCTATTACGATATAACGTTATACCATATAACGTATTACGTTATAACGTTATACCATATAACGTATTACGTTATAACGTTACACAAGGTAACGTTATGTTATATAACGTATTACGTTATAACGTTATACCATATAACATATTTCGTTATAACGTTACACAAGATAACGATATGTTATATAACGTATTACGCTATAACGTTATACCATATAACGTATTACGTTGTAACGTTACACAAGACAACGTTATGTTATATAACGTATTACGTTATAACGTTATACCAAATAACGTATTTCGTTATAACGTTACACAAGATAACGATATGTTATATAACGTATTACGATATAACGTGTTACCATATAACGTATTACGTGATAACGTTATAACATATAACGTTATGTTATATTACGTAATACGTTATAACGTTATACCATGTAACGTATTACGTTATAACGTTATATCATATATCGTATTACGTTATAACGTTATACCATATAACGTATTACGTTATAATGTTATACCATATAACGTTATGCCATATAACGTAATACGTTATAACGTTATACCATATAACGCATTTCGTTATATAGTTACACTATACAACGTTATGTTATATAACGAATTAGCTTATAACTTTATACCGTATAACGTATTACATCATAACGTTACACAAGACAACGTTATGTTATATAACGTATTACGTTATAACCTTATACCATATAACGCATTACGTTATAACGTTACACCATACAACGTTATGTTATATAACGTAATACGTTATAACGGTATGTTATATAACGTTATGTTATATAACGTAATACGTTATAACGGTATGTTATATAACGTTATGTTATATAACGTAATACGTTATAACGGTATGTTATATAACGTAATACGTTATAACGTGGTACCATATAACGCATTACGTTATAACGTTATACCAAATAACGTTATGTTATATAACGTAATACGTTAATAACGTTAATAACGTATTATGTTATAATGTTATACCATATGGCGTATTACGTTACAACGTTACACCATAAAACGTTATGTTATATAACGTATTCCGTTATAACGTTATACCATATAACGTATTACGTTATAACGTTATGTTATATAACGTAATACGTTATAACGTTATGTTATATAACGTAATACGTTATAACGTTATGTTATATAACGTATTACGTTATAACGTTATACCATATAACGTATTACGTTATAACGTTACACAAGATAACGTTATTGTATTTAACGTATTACGTTATAACGTTATACCATATAACGTATTACGTTATAACGTTACACAAGGCAACGTTATGTTATATAACGGATTGTGTTATAACGTTATACCATATAACGTATTACGTTATAACGTTACACCATATAAAGTTATACCATATAACGTAATACGTTATAACGTTATACCATATAACGTATTACGTTGTAACGTTACACAAGACAACGTAATGTTATATAACGTTTTACGTTATAACGTTATGTTATATAACGTATTACGTTATAACGTTATACCATATAACGTATTACGTTATAATGTCACACAAGATAACGTTATGTTATATAACATATTACGATATAACGTTATACCATATAACGTATTACGTTATAACGTTACACAAGGTAACGTTATGTTATATAACGGATTACGTTATAACGTTATACCATATAACGTATTACGTTACACAAGACAACGTTATGTTATATAACGGATTACGTTATAACGTTGCACAAGACAACGTTATGTTATATAACGTATTACGATATAACGTTATACCATATAACGTATTACGTTATAACGTTACACAAGACAACGTTATGTTATATAACGTATTACGTTATAACGTTATACCATATAACGTATTTCGTTATAAAGTTATGTTATAGAACGTAATACGTTATAACGTGTTACCATATAACGATACAACTTTATAACGTTACACCATATAAGGTATTACGTTATAACGTTATACCACATAACGTAATACGTTATAACGTTATACCATATAACGTTATGCCATATAACGTAATACGTTATAACGTTATACCATATGACGTATTACGTTATAACGTTATTCCATACAACGTTATGGTATATTCCGTATTCCATTACAACGTTATACCATATAACGTATTACGTTATAACGTTACACAAGACAACGTTATGTTATATAACGTATTACGTTATAACGTTATACCATATAACGTATTACGTTATAACGTTATACCATACAACGTATTACGTTACAACGTTACACCATACAAAGTTATGTTATATAACGTATTCCGTTGTAACGTTATACCATATAACGTATTTCGTTATAAAGTTATGTTATATAACGTAAGACGTTATAACGTTACACCATACAACGTTGTGTTATATAACGTAATACGTTATAACATGTTACCATGTAACGTAATACGTTATATCGTTATACCATATAACGTTATGTTATATAACGTAATACGTTATAACGGTATGTTATATAACGTAATACGTTATACCGTGGTCCCATATAACGCATTACGTTATAACGTTATACCAAATAACGTTATGATATATAACGTAATACGTTAATAACGTTAATAACGTATTACGTTATAAAGTTATACCATATAACGTATTACGTTATAACGTTATGCCATATAACGTATTACGTTATAACGTTATGTTATATAACTTAATACGTCATAACATTATGTTACATAACGTCATATGTGATAACGTTATACCATATAACGTAATAAGTTATAACGTTATACCATATGGCGTATTACGATACAACGTTACACCATACAACGTTATGATATATAAAGTAACCATATAACGTATTACGTTATAACGTTATACCATATAACGTTATGCCATATAACGTAATACGTTATAACGCTATACCATATAACGTATTACGTTATAACGTTATTCCATACAACGTTATGGTATATTCCGTATTCCATTACAACGTTATACCGTATAACGTGTTACGTTATAAAGTTATGTTATATTACTTATTACGTATAACGTTATACCATATAACGTATTACGTTACAACGTTACACCATACAACGTTATGGTATATTACGTATTCCGTTATAACGTTATACCATATAACGTATTTCGTTATAAAGTTATGTTATATAACGTAATACGTTATAACGTTATACCATATAACGTATTACGTTATAACGTTATACCATACAACGTCATGTTATATACCGTATTCCATTACAACGTTATACCATATAACGTATTAAGTTATAACGTTACACAAGACAACGTTATGTTATATAACGTAATACGTTATAACGTTATACCATATAACGTTATGTTATATAACGTAATACGTTATAACGTGTTACCATATAACGTATTACGTTATAACGTTATACCATATAAAGTTACGTTATATAACGTAATACGTTATAACGTTATACCAGATAACGTTATGTTATATAACGTAATACGTTATAACGTTATACCATATAACGTATTACGTTACAACGTTATACCATATAACGTAATACGTTATAACGTTATACCATATAACGTTATGTTATATAACGTAATACGTTATAACGTTATACCATATAACGTTATGTTATATCACGTAACACGTTATAACGTCATACCATATAACGTATTACCTTATAAAGTTATACCAGATAACGTTATGTTATATAACGTAATACGTTATAACGTTATACCATATAACGTATTACGTTACAACGTTATACCATATAACGTATTACGTTATAACGTTGTACCACATAACGTTACGTTATATAACGTAATACGTTATAACGTTATACCATATAACGTTATGTTATATAACGTAATACGTTATAACGTTATACCATATAACGTATTACGTTACAACGTTATACCAGATAACGTTATGTTATATAACGTAATACGTTATAACGTTATACCATATAACGTATTACGTTACAACGTTATACCATATAACGTATTACGTTATAACGTTATACTATACAACGTTATGTTATATAACGTATTACGGTATAACTTTATACCATATAACGTATTACGTTATAACAGTATGTTATATAACGTAATACGTTATAACGTTATGTTATATAACGTAATACGTTATAACGTGTTACCATATAACGTATTACGTTAAAACGTTATACCATACAACGTTATGTTATATAACGTATTACGTTATAACTTTATACCATATAACGTATTACGTTATAACGGTATATTATATAACGTAATACCTTATAACGTTATACCATATAACGGTACGTTATATAACGTAACACGTTATAGCGTTATACGATATGACGCATTACCTTATAAAGTTATACCATATAACGTTATGTTATATAACGCAATACGTTATAACGTTATACCATATAACGTATTACGTTACAACGTTATACCATATAACGTATTACGTTATAACGTTATACTATACAACGTTATGTTATATAACGTATTACGGTATAACATTATACCATATAACGTATTACGTTATAACAGTATGTTATATAACGTAATACGTTATAACGTTATGTTATATAACGTAATACGTTATAACGTGTTACCATATAACGTATTACGTTATAACGTTATACCATACAACGTATTACGTTACAACGTTACACCATACAAAGTTATGTTATATAACGTATTCCGTTGTAACGTTATACCATATAACGTATTTCGTTATAAAGTTATGTTATATAACGTAAGACGTTATAACGTTACACCATACAACGTTGTGTTATATAACGTAATACGTTATAACATGTTACCATGTAACGTAATACGTTATATCGTTATACCATATAACGTTATGTTATATAACGTAATACGTTATAACGGTATGTTATATAACGTAATACGTTATACCGTGGTCCCATATAACGCATTACGTTATAACGTTATACCAAATAACGTTATGATATATAACGTAATACGTTAATAACGTTAATAACGTATTACGTTATAAAGTTATACCATATAACGTATTACGTTATAACGTTATGCCATATAACGTATTACGTTATAACGTTATGTTATATAACTTAATACGTCATAACATTATGTTACATAACGTCATATGTGATAACGTTATACCATATAACGTAATAAGTTATAACGTTATACCATATGGCGTATTACGATACAACGTTACACCATACAACGTTATGATATATAAAGTAACCATATAACGTATTACGTTATAACGTTATACCATATAACGTTATGCCATATAACGTAATACGTTATAACGCTATACCATATAACGTATTACGTTATAACGTTATTCCATACAACGTTATGGTATATTCCGTATTCCATTACAACGTTATACCGTATAACGTGTTACGTTATAAAGTTATGTTATATTACTTATTACGTATAACGTTATACCATATAACGTATTACGTTACAACGTTACACCATACAACGTTATGGTATATTACGTATTCCGTTATAACGTTATACCATATAACGTATTTCGTTATAAAGTTATGTTATATAACGTAATACGTTATAACGTTATACCATATAACGTATTACGTTATAACGTTATACCATACAACGTCATGTTATATACCGTATTCCATTACAACGTTATACCATATAACGTATTAAGTTATAACGTTACACAAGACAACGTTATGTTATATAACGTAATACGTTATAACGTTATACCATATAACGTTATGTTATATAACGTAATACGTTATAACGTGTTACCATATAACGTATTACGTTATAACGTTATACCATATAAAGTTACGTTATATAACGTAATACGTTATAACGTTATACCAGATAACGTTATGTTATATAACGTAATACGTTATAACGTTATACCATATAACGTATTACGTTACAACGTTATACCATATAACGTAATACGTTATAACGTTATACCATATAACGTTATGTTATATAACGTAATACGTTATAACGTTATACCATATAACGTTATGTTATATCACGTAACACGTTATAACGTCATACCATATAACGTATTACCTTATAAAGTTATACCAGATAACGTTATGTTATATAACGTAATACGTTATAACGTTATACCATATAACGTATTACGTTACAACGTTATACCATATAACGTATTACGTTATAACGTTGTACCACATAACGTTACGTTATATAACGTAATACGTTATAACGTTATACCATATAACATTATGTTATATAACGTAATACGTTATAACGTTATACCATATAACGTATTACGTTACAACGTTATACCAGATAACGTTATGTTATATAACGTAATACGTTATAACGTTATACCATATAACGTATTACGTTACAACGTTATACCATATAACGTATTACGTTATAACGTTATACTATACAACGTTATGTTATATAACGTATTACGGTATAACTTTATACCATATAACGTATTACGTTATAACAGTATGTTATATAACGTAATACGTTATAACGTTATGTTATATAACGTAATACGTTATAACGTGTTACCATATAACGTATTACGTTAAAACGTTATACCATACAACGTTATGTTATATAACGTATTACGTTATAACTTTATACCATATAACGTATTACGTTATAACGGTATATTATATAACGTAATACCTTATAACGTTATACCATATAACGGTACGTTATATAACGTAACACGTTATAGCGTTATACGATATGACGCATTACCTTATAAAGTTATACCATATAACGTTATGTTATATAACGCAATACGTTATAACGTTATACCATATAACGTATTACGTTACAACGTTATACCATATAACGTATTACGTTATAACGTTATACTATACAACGTTATGTTATATAACGTATTACGGTATAACATTATACCATATAACGTATTACGTTATAACAGTATGTTATATAACGTAATACGTTATAACGTTATGTTATATAACGTAATACGTTATAACGTGTTACCATATAACGTATTACGTTATAACGTTATACCATATAACGTTACGTTATATAACGTAATACGTTATAACGTTATACCATATAACGTTATGTTATATAACGTAATACGTTATAACGTATTACCATATAACGTTTTACGTTATAACCTTATACCATATAACGTTACGTTGTATAACGGAATACGTTATAACGTTATGTTATATAACGTAATACATTATAACGTGTTACCATATAACGTAATACCATATAACGTATTACGTTACAACGTTATACCATATAACGTATTACGTCATAACGTTATACCATACAACGTTATGTTATATAACGTATTACGTTATAACTTAAGACCATATAACGTATTACGTTATAACGGTATGTTATATAACGTAATACGTTATAACGTTATACCATATAACGTATTACGTTACAACGTTATACCATATAACGTATTACGTTATAACGTTATACCATACAACGTTATGTTATATAACGTATTACGTTATAACTTTATACCACATGACGTATTACGTTATAACGGTATGTTATATAACGTAATACGTTATAACGTTATACCATATAACGTTACGTTATATAACGTAATACGTTATAACGTTATACCACATAACGTTATGATATATAACTTAATACGTTATAACGTTATACCATATTACGTTATGTTATATATCGTAATACGTTATAACGTTATACCATATAACGCTATGTTATGTAACGTAATACGTTATAGAGCGTTATCATATAACGTATTACGTTATAACGTAATACCATATAACGTTATGTCATATAATGTAATAGGTTATAACGGTATGTTATATAACGTAATACGTTATAAAGTTATACCATATAACGTTATGTTATATAACGTATTACGTTATAACTTAAGACCATATAACGTATTACGTTATAACGGTATGTTATATAACGTAATACGTTATAACGTGTTACCATATAACGTATTACGTTTTAACGTTATACCATATAACGTTACGTTATATAACGTAATACGTTATAACGTTATACCACATAACGTTATGATATATAACTTAATACGTTATAACGTGTTACCATATAACGTATTACGTTATAACGTTATACCATATAACGTTACGTTATATAACGTAATACGTTATAACGTTATACCATATAACGTATTACGTTACAACGTTATACCATATAACGTATTACGTTATAACGTTGTACCATATAACGTTACGTTATATAACGTAATACGTTATAACGTTATACCATATAACGTTATGTTATATAACGTAATACATTATAACGTTATACCATATAACGTATTACGTTACAACGTTACACCATATTACGTATTACGTTATAACGTTATACTATACAACGTTATGTTATATAACGTATTACGGTATAACTTTATACCACATAACGTATTACGTTATAACAGTATGTTATATAACGTAATACGTTATAACGTGTTACCATATAACGTATTACGTTATAACGTTATACCATATAACGTTACGTTATATAACGTAATACGTTATAACGTTATACCAGATAACGTTATGTTATATAACGTAATACGTTATAACGTTATACCATATAACGTATTACGTTACAACGTTATACCATATAACGTAATACGTTATAACGTTATACCATATAACGTTATGTTATATAACGTAATACGTTATAACGTTATACCATATAACGTTATGTTATATCACGTAACACGTTATAACGTCATACCATATAACGTATTACCTTATAAAGTTATACCAGATAACGTTATGTTATATAACGTAATACGTTATAACGTTATACCATATAACGTATTACGTTACAACGTTATACCATATAACGTATTACGTTATAACGTTGTACCATATAACGTTACGTTATATAACGTAATACGTTATAACGTTATACCATATAACGTTATGTTATATAACGTAATACGTTATAACGTTATACCATATAACGTATTACGTTACAACGTTATACCAGATAACGTTATGTTATATAACGTAATACGTTATAACGTTATACCATATAACGGATTACGTTATAACGGTATATTATATAACGTAATACCTTATAACGTTATACCATATAACGTTACTTTATATAACGTAACAGGTTAGAACGTTATACGATATGACGTATTACCTTATAAAGTTATACCATATAACGTTATCTTATATAACGCAATACGTTATAACGTTATACCATATAACGTATTACGTTACAACGTTATACCATATAACGTATTACGTTATAACGTTATACTATACACCGTTATGTTATATAACGTATTACGGTATAACTTTATACCATATAACGTATTACGTTATAACAGTATGTTATATAACGTAATTCGTTATAACGTTAAGTTATATAACGTAATACGTTATAACGTGTTACCATATAACGTTATGTTATATAACGTAATACGTTATAACGTTATACCATATAACGTATTACGTTACAACGTTATACCATATAACGTATTACGTTATAACGTTATACTATACAACGTTATGTTATATAACGTATTACGGTATAACTTTATACCATATAACGTATTACGTTATAACAGTATGTTATATAACGTAATACGTTATAACGTTATGTTATATAACGTAATACGTTATAACGTGTTACCATATAACGTATTACGTTAAAACGTTATACCATACAACGTTATGTTATATAACGTATTACGTTATAACTTTATACCATATAACGTATTACGTTATAACGGTATATTATATAACGTAATACCTTATAACGTTATACCATATAACGTATTACGTTACAACGTTATACCATATAACGTATTACGTTATAACGTTATACTATACAACGTTATGTTATATAACGTATTACGGTATAACATTATACCATATAACGTATTACGTTATAACAGTATGTTATATAACGTAATACGTTATAACGTTATGTTATATAACGTAATACGTTATAACGTGTTACCATATAACGTATTACGTTATAACGTTATACCATATAACGTTACGTTATATAACGTAATACGTTATAACGTTATACCATATAACGTTATGTTATATAACGTAATACGTTATAACGTATTACCATATAACGTATTACGTTATAACCTTATACCATATAACGTTACGTTGTATAACGGAATACGTTATAACGTTATGTTATATAACGTAATACATTATAACGTGTTACCATATAACGTATTACGTTATAACGTTATACCATATAACGTTACGTTATATAACGTAATACGTTATAACGTAATACCATATAACGTATTACGTTACAACGTTATACCATATAACGTATTACGTTATAACGTTATACCACACAACGTTATGTTATATAACGTATTACGTTATAACTTAAGACCATATAACGTATTACGTTATAACGGTATGTTATATAACGTAATACGTTATAACGTTATACCATATAACGTATTACGTTACAACGTTATACCAGATAACGGTATGTTATATAACGTAATACGTTATAACGTTATACCATATAACGTATTACGTTGTAACGGTATATTATATAACGTAATACCTTATAACGTTATACCATATAACGTTACTTTATATAACGTAACACGTTAGAACGTTATACGATATGACGTATTACCTTATAAAGTTATACCATATAACGTTATCTTATATAACGCAATACGTTATAACGTTATACCATATAACGTATTACGTTACATCGTTATACCATATAACGTATTACGTTATAACGTTATACTATACAACGTTATGTTATATAACGTATTACGGTATAACTTTATACCATATAACGTATTACGTTATAACAGTATGTTATATAACGTAATTCGTTATAACGTTATGTTATATAACGTAATACGTTATAACGTGTTACCATATAACGTATTCCGTTATAACGTTATACCATATAACGTTACGTTATATAACGTAATACGTTATAACATTATATCATATAACGTTATGTTATATAACGTAATACGTTATAACGTGTTACCATATAACGTATTACGTTATAACGTTATACCATATAACGTTACGTTATATAACGTAATACGTTATAACGTTATGTTATATAACGTAATACGTTATAACGTGTTACCATATAACGTATTACGTTTTAACGTTATACCATATAACGTTACGTTATATAACGTAATACGTTATAACGTGTTACCATATAACGTATTACGTTATAACGTTATACCATATAACGTTACGTTATATAACGTAATACGTTATAACGTTATGTTATATAACGTAATACGTTATAACGTGTTACCATATAACGTATTACGTTTTAACGTTATACCATATAACGTTACGTTATATAACGTAATACGTTATAACGTTATACTATGTATCGTTATGTTATATAACGTAATACGTTCTAACGCGTTACCATATAACGTATTACGTTATAACGTTATACGATATAACGTATTACCTTATAACGTTATACCATATAACGTAATGTTATACAACGTAATACGTTATAACGTTATACCATATAACGTTATGTTATATAACACAATACGTTATAACGTTATACCATATAACGTAATACGTTATAACAATATGCCATATAACGTATTACGTTACAACGTTATACCATATAACGTATTACGTTATAACGTTATACTATACAACGTTATGTTATATAACGTATTACGGTATAACTTTATACCATATAACGTATTACGTTATAACAGTATGTTATATAACGTAATACGTTATAACGTTATGTTATATAACGTAATACGTTATAACGTGTTACCATATAACGTTATGTTATATAACGTAATACGTTATAACGTTATACCATATAACGTATTACGTTACAACGTTATACCATATAACGTATTACGTTATAACGTTATACTATACAACGTTATGTTATATAACGTATTACGGTATAACTTTATACCATATAACGTATTACGTTATAACAGTATGTTATATAACGTAATACGTTATAACGTTATGTTATATAACGTAATACGTTATAACGTGTTGTCATATAACGTATTACGTTAAAACGTTATACCATACAACGTTATGTTGTATAACGTATTACGTTATAACTTTATACCATATAACGTATTACGTTATAACGGTATATTATATAACGTAATACCTTATAACGTTATACCATATAACGGTACGTTATATAACGTAACACGTTATAGCGTTATACGATATGACGCATTACCTTATAAAGTTATTCCATATAACGTTATGTTATATAACGCAATACGTTATAACGTTATACCATATAACGTATTACGTTACAACGTTATACCATATAACGTATTACGTTATAACGTTATACTATACAACGTTATGTTATATAACGTATTACGGTATAACATTATACCATATAACGTATTACGTTATAACAGTATGTTATATAACGTAATACGTTATAACGTTATGTTATATAACGTAATACGTTATAACGTGTTACCATATAACGTATTACGTTATAACGTTATACCATATAACGTTACGTTATATAACGTAATACGTTATAACGTTATACCATATAACGTTATGTTATATAACGTAATACGTTATAACGTATTACCATATAACGTTTTACGTTATAACCTTATACCATATAACGTTACGTTGTATAACGGAATACGTTATAACGTTATGTTATATAACGTAATACATTATAACGTGTTACCATATAACGTATTACGTTATAACGTTATACCATATAACGTTACGTTATATAACGTAATACGTTATAACGTAATACCATATAACGTATTACGTTACAACGTTATACCATATAACGTATTACGTCATAACGTTATACCATACAACGTTATGTTATATAACGTATTACGTTATAACTTAAGACCATATAACGTATTACGTTATAACGGTATGTTATATAACGTAATACGTTATAACGTTATACCATATAACGTATTACGTTACAACGTTATACCATATAACGTATTACGTTATAACGTTATACCATACAACGTTATGTTATATAACGTATTACGTTATAACTTTATACCACATGACGTATTACGTTATAACGGTATGTTATATAACGTAATACGTTATAACGTTATACCATATAACGTTACGTTATATAACGTAATACGTTATAACGTTATACCACATAACGTTATGATATATAACTTAATACGTTATAACGTTATACCATATTACGTTATGTTATATATCGTAATACGTTATAACGTTATACCATATAACGCTATGTTATGTAACGTAATACGTTATAGAGCGTTATCATATAACGTATTACGTTATAACGTAATACCATATAACGTTATGTCATATAATGTAATAGGTTATAACGGTATGTTATATAACGTAATACGTTATAAAGTTATACCATATAACGTTATGTTATATAACGTATTACGTTATAACTTAAGACCATATAACGTATTACGTTATAACGGTATGTTATATAACGTAATACGTTATAACGTGTTACCATATAACGTATTACGGTTTAACGTTATACCATATAACGTTACGTTATATAACGTAATACGTTATAACGTTATACCACATAACGTTATGATATATAACTTAATACGTTATAACGTGTTACCATATAACGTATTACGTTATAACGTTATACCATATAACGTTACGTTATATAACGTAATACGTTATAACGTTATACCATATAACGTTATGTTATATAACGTAATACGTTATAACGTGTTACCATATAACGTATTACGTTTTAACGTTATACCATATAACGTTACGTTATATAACGTAATACGTTATAACGTGTTACCATATAACGTATTACGTTATAACGTTATACCATATAACGTTACGTTATATAACGTAATACGTTATAACGTTATGTTATATAACGTAATACGTTATAACGTGTTACCATATAACGTATTACGTTTTAACGTTATACCATATAACGTTACGTTATATAACGTAATACGTTATAACGTTATACCACATAACGTTATGATATATAACTTAATACGTTATAACGTTATACCATATTACGTTATGTTATATATCGTAATACGTTATAACGTTATACCATATAACGCTATGTTATGTAACGTAATACGTTATAGAGCGTTATCATATAACGTTTACGTTATAACGTAATACCATATAACGTTATGTCATATAATGTAATAGGTTATAACGGTATGTTATATAACGTAATACGTTATAAAGTTATACCATATAACGTTACGTTGTATAACGGAATACGTTATAACGTTATGTTATATAACGTAATACATTATAACGTGTTACCATATAACGTATTACGTTACAACGTTATACCATATAACGTATTACGTTATAACGTTATACTATACAACGTTATGTTATATAACGTATTACGGTATAACTTTATACCATATAACGTATTACGTTATAACAGTATGTTATATAACGTAATACGTTATAACGTTATGTTATATAACGTAATACGTTATAACGTGTTACCATATAACGTATTACGTTAAAACGTTATACCATACAACGTTATGTTATATAACGTATTACGTTATAACTTTATACCATATAACGTATTACGTTATAACGGTATATTATATAACGTAATACCTTATAACGTTATACCATATAACGGTACGTTATATAACGTAACACGTTATAGCGTTATACGATATGACGCATTACCTTATAAAGTTATACCATATAACGTTATGTTATATAACGCAATACGTTATAACGTTATACCATATAACGTATTACGTTACAACGTTATACCATATAACGTATTACGTTATAACGTTATATTATACAACGTTATGTTATATAACGTATTACGTTATAACATTATACTATATAACGTATTAAGTTATAACGTTATGTTATATAACGTAATACGTTATAACGTTATGTTATATAACGTAATACGTTATAACGTGTTACCATATAACGTATTACGTTATAACGTTATACCATATAACGTTATGTTATATAACGTAATACGTTATAACGTTATACCATATAACGTTATGTTATATAACGTAATACGTTATAACGTATTACCATATAACGTTTTACGTTATAACCTTATACCATATAACGTTACGTTGTATAACGGAATACGTTATAACGTTATGTTATATAACGTAATACATTATAACGTGTTACCATATAACGTATTACGTTATAACGTTATACCATATAACGTTACGTTATATAACGTAATACGTTATAACGTAATACCATATAACGTATTACGTTACAACGTTATACCATATAACGTATTACGTCATAACGTTATACCATACAACGTTATGTTATATAACGTATTACGTTATAACTTTATACCATATAACGTATTACGTTATAACGGTATGTTATATAACGTAATACGTTATAACGTTATACCATATAACGTATTACGTTACAACGTTATACCAGATAACGGTATGTTATATAACGTAATACGTTATAACGTTATACCATATAACGTATTACGTTGTAACGGTATATTATATAACGTAATACCTTATAACGTTATACCATATAACGTTACTTTATATAACGTAACACGTTAGAACGTTATACGATATGACGTATTACCTTATAAAGTTATACCATATAACGTTATCTTATATAACGCAATACGTTATAACGTTATACCATATAACGTATTACGTTACATCGTTATACCATATAACGTATTACGTTATAACGTTATACTATACAACGTTATGTTATATAACGTATTACGGTATAACTTTATACCATATAACGTATTACGTTATAACAGTATGTTATATAACGTAATTCGTTATAACGTTATGTTATATAACGTAATACGTTATAACGTGTTACCATATAACGTATTCCGTTATAACGTTATACCATATAACGTTACGTTATATAACGTAATACGTTATAACATTATATCATATAACGTTATGTTATATAACGTAAAACGTTATAACGTGTTACCATATAACGTATTACGTTATAACGTTATACCATATAACGTTACGTTATATAACGTAATACGTTATAACGTTATGTTATATAACGTAATACGTTATAACGTGTTACCATATAACGTATTACGTTTTAACGTTATACCATATAACGTTACGTTATATAACGTAATACGTTATAACGTGTTACCATATAACGTATTACGTTATAACGTTATATAACGTAATACGTTATAACGTTATGTTATATAACGTAATACGTTATAACGTGTTACCATATAACGTATTACGTTTTAACGTTATACCATATAACGTTACGTTATATAACGTAATACGTTATAACGTTATACTATGTATCGTTATGTTATATAACGTAATACGTTCTAACGCGTTACCATATAACGTATTACGTTATAACGTTATACGATATAACGTATTACCTTATAACGTTATACCATATAACGTTATGTTATACAACGTAATACGTTATAACGTTATACCATATAACGTTATGTTATATAACACAATACGTTATAACGTTATACCATATAACGTAATACGTTATAACAATATGCCATATAACGTATTACGTTACAACGTTATACCATATAACGTATTACGTTATAACGTTATACGATATAACGTATTACCTTATAACGTTATACCATATAACGTTATGTTATACAACGTAATACGTTATAACGTGTTACCATATAACGTTATGTTATATAACGTAATACGTTATAACGTTATACCATATAACGTATTACGTTACAACGTTATACCATATAACGTATTACGTTATAACGTTATACTATACAACGTTATGTTATATAACGTATTACGGTATAACTTTATACCATATAACGTATTACGTTATAACAGTATGTTATATAACGTAATACGTTATAACGTTATGTTATATAACGTAATACGTTATAACGTGTTACCATATAACGTATTACGTTAAAACGTTATACCATACAACGTTATGTTATATAACGTATTACGTTATAACTTTATACCATATAACGCATTACGTTATAACGGTATATTATATAACGTAATACCTTATAACGTTATACCATATAACGGTACGTTATATAACGTAACACGTTATAGCGTTATACGATATGACGCATTACCTTATAAAGTTATACCATATAACGTTATGTTATATAACGCAATACGTTATAACGTTATACCATATAACGTATTACGTTACAACGTTATACCATATAACGTATTACGTTATAACGTTATACTATACAACGTTATGTTATATAACGTATTACGGTATAACATTATACCATATAACGTATTACGTTATAACAGTATGTTATATAACGTAATACGTTATAACGTTATGTTATATAACGTAATACGTTATAACGTGTTACCATATAACGTATTACGTTATAACGTTATACCATATAACGTTACGTTATATAACGTAATACGTTATAACGTTATACCATATAACGTTATGTTATATAACGTAATACGTTATAACGTATTACCATATAACGTTTTACGTTATAACCTTATACCATATAACGTTACGTTGTATAACGGAATACGTTATAACGTTATGTTATATAACGTAATACATTATAACGTGTTACCATATAACGTATTACGTTATAACGTTATACCATATAACGTTACGTTATATAACGTAATACGTTATAACGTAATACCATATAACGTATTACGTTACAACGTTATACCATATAACGTATTACGTCATAACGTTATACCATACAACGTTATGTTATATAACGTATTACGTTATAAGTTAAGACCATATAACGTATTACGTTATAACGGTATGTTATATAACGTAATACGTTATAACGTTATACCATATAACGTATTACGTTACAACGTTATACCATATAACGTATTACGTTATAACGTTATACCATACAACGTTATGTTATATAACGTATTACATTATAACTTTATACCACATGACGTATTACGTTATAACGGTATGTTATATAACGTAATACGTTATAACGTTATACCATATAACGTTACGTTATATAACGTAATACGTTATAACGTTATACCACATAACGTTATGATATATAACTTAATACGTTATAACGTTATACCATATTACGTTATGTTATATATCGTAATACGTTATAACGTTATACCATATAACGCTATGTTATGTAACGTAATACGTTATAGAGCGTTATCATATAACGTATTACGTTATAACGTAATACCATATAACGATATGTCGTATAACGAATGTAATAGGTTATAACGGTATGTTATATAACGTAATACGTTATAAAGTTATACCATATAACGTTATGTTATATAACGTAATACGTTATAACGCGTTACCATATAACGTATTACCTTATAAAGTTATACCATATAACGTTATGTTATGTAACGTAATACGTTATAACGCGTTACCATATAACGTATTACCTTATAAAGTTATACCATATAACGTTATGTTATATAACGACTTACGTTATAATGTTATACCATATAACGTATTACGTTACAACGTTATACCATATAACGTATTACATTATAACGTTATACTATACAACGTTATGTTATATAACGTATTACGGTAAAACTTTATACCACATAACGTATTACGTTACATCAGTATGTTATATAACGTAATACGTTATAACGTTATGTTATATAACGTAATACGTTATAACGTGTGACCATATAAGGTATTACGTTATAACGTTATACCATATAACGCTACGTTATATCACGTAATACGTTATAACGTTATACCATATAACGTTATGTTATAGAACGTAATACGTTATAACGTGTTACCATATAACGTATTACGTTATAACGTGTTACCATATAACGTATTACGTTATAACGTTATACCATATAACGTTGCGTTATAACGTTATACCATATAACGTTGCGTTATATAACGTAATACGTTATAACGTTATGTTATATAACGTAATACGTTATAACGTGTTACCATATAACGTATTACGTTATAACGTTATACCATATAACGTTACGTTATATAACGTAATACGTTATAACGCTATACCATATAACGTTATGTTATATAACGTAATACGTTATAACGTGTTACCATATAACGTATTACGTTATAACGTTATACCATATAACGTTACGTCATATAACGTAATACGTTATACCGTTATACCATATGTCGTTATGTTATATAACGCAATACGTTATAACGTTATACCATACAACGTAATACGTTATAACGTTATACCATATAACGTATTACGTTATAACGTTATACCATATAACGTATTACCTTGTAAAGTTATACCATATAACGTTATGTTATATAACGAAATACGTTATAACGTTATACCATATAACGTATTACGTTACAACGTTATACCATATAACGTATTACGTTACAACGTTATACCATATAACGTATTACGTTATAACGTTATACCATACAACGTTATGTTATATAACGTATTACGTTATAACTTTATACCACATGACGTATTACGTTAAAACGGTATGTTATATAACGTAATACGTTATAACGTTATACCATATAACGTTACGTTATATAACGTAATACGTTATAAAGTTATACCACATAACGTTATGATATATAACTTAATACGTTATAACGTTATACCATATTACGTTATGTTATATATCGTAATACGTTATAACGTTATACCATATAACGTTATGTTATATAACGTAATACGTTATAGAGCGTTATCATATAACGTATTACGTTATAACGTAATACCATATAACGTTATGTCATATAATGTAATAGGTTATAACGTTATGTTATATAACGTAATACGTTATAAAGTTATACCATATAACGTTATGTTATATAACGTAATACGTTATAACGCGTTACCATATAACGTATTACCTTATAAAGTTATACCATATAACGTTATGTTATATAACGCAATACGTTATAATGTTATACCATATAACGTATTACATTATAACGTTATACTATACAACGTTATGTTATATAACGTAATACGTTATAACGTTATACCAGATAACGTTATGTTATATAACGTAATACGTTATAACGTTATACCATATAACGCATTACGTTATAACGGTATATTATATAACGTAATACCTTATAACGTTATACCATATAACGTTACTTTATATAACGTAACAGGTTAGAACGTTATACGATATGACGTATTACCTTATAAAGTTATACCATATAACGTTATCTTATATAACGCAATACGTTATAACGTTATACCATATAACGTATTACGTTACAACGTTATACCATATAACGTATTACGTTATAACGTTATACTATACACCGTTATGTTATATAACGTATTACGGTATAACTTTATACCATATAACGTATTACGTTATAACAGTATGTTATATAACGTAATTCGTTATAACGTTAAGTTATATAACGTAATACGTTATAACGTGTTACCATATAACGTTATGTTATATAACGTAATACGTTATAACGTTATACCATATAACGTATTACGTTACAACGTTATACCATATAACGTATTACGTTATAACGTTATACAATACAACGTTATGTTATATAACGTATTACGGTATAACTTTATACCATATAACGTATTACGTTATAACAGTATGTTATATAACGTAATACGTTATAACGTTATGTTATATAACGTAATACGTTATAACGTGTTACCATATAACGTATTACGTTAAAACGTTATACCATACAACGTTATGTTATATAACGTATTACGTTATAACTTTATACCATATAACGTATTACGTTATAACGGTATATTATATAACGTAATACCTTATAACGTTATACCATATAACGGTACGTTATATAACGTAACACGTTATAGCGTTATACGATATGACGCATTACCTTATAAAGTTATACCATATAACGTTATGTTATATAACGCAATACGTTATAACGTTATACCATATAACGTATTACGTTACAACGTTATACCATATAACGTATTACGTTATAACGTTATACTATACAACGTTATGTTATATAACGTATTACGGTATAACATTATACCATATAACGTATTACGTTATAACAGTATGTTATATAACGTAATACGTTATAACGTTATGTTATATAACGTAATACGTTATAACGTGTTACCATATAACGTATTACGTTATAACGTTATACCATATAACGTTACGTTATATAACGTAATACGTTATAACGTTATACCATATAACGTTATGTTATATAACGTAATACGTTATAACGTATTACCATATAACGTTTTACGTTATAACCTTATACCATATAACGTTACGTTGTATAACGGAATACGTTATAACGTTATGTTATATAACGTAATACATTATAACGTGTTACCATATAACGTATTACGTTATAACGTTATACCATATAACGTTACGTTATATAACGTAATACGTTATAACGTAATACCATATAACGTATTACGTTACAACGTTATACCATATAACGTATTACGTCATAACGTTATACCATACAACGTTATGTTATATAACGTATTACGTTATAACTTAAGACCATATAACGTATTACGTTATAACGGTATGTTATATAACGTAATACGTTATAACGTTATACCATATAACGTATTACGTTACAACGTTATACCAGATAACGGTATGTTATATAACGTAATACGTTATAACGTTATACCATATAACGTATTACGTTGTAACGGTATATTATATAACGTAATACCTTATAACGTTATACCATATAACGTTACTTTATATAACGTAACACGTTAGAACGTTATACGATATGACGTATTACCTTATAAAGTTATACCATATAACGTTATCTTATATAACGCAATACGTTATAACGTTATACCATATAACGTATTACGTTACATCGTTATACCATATAACGTATTACGTTATAACGTTATACTATACAACGTTATGTTATATAACGTATTACGGTATAACTTTATACCATATAACGTATTACGTTATAACAGTATGTTATATAACGTAATTCGTTATAACGTTATGTTATATAACGTAATACGTTATAACGTGTTACCATATAACGTATTCCGTTATAACGTTATACCATATAACGTTACGTTATATAACGTAATACGTTATAACGTTATGTTATATAACGTAATACGTTATAACGTGTTACCATATAACGTATTACGTTTTAACGTTATACCATATAACGTTACGTTATATAACGTAATACGTTATAACGTGTTACCATATAACGTATTACGTTATAACGTTATACCATATAACGTTACGTTATATAACGTAATACGTTATAACGTTATGTTATATAACGTAATACGTTATAACGTGTTACCATATAACGTATTACGTTTTAACGTTATACCATATAACGTTACGTTATATAACGTAATACGTTATAACGTTATACTATGTATCGTTATGTTATATAACGTAATACGTTCTAACGCGTTACCATATAACGTATTACGTTATAACGTTATACGATATAACGTATTACCTTATAACGTTATACCATATAACGTTATGTTATACAACGTAATACGTTATAACGTTATACCATATAACGTTATGTTATATAACACAATACGTTATAACGTTATACCATATAACGTAATACGTTATAACAATATGCCATATAACGTATTACGTTACAACGTTATACCATATAACGTATTACGTTATAACGTTATACTATACAACGTTATGTTATATAACGTATTACGGTATAACTTTATACCATATAACGTATTACGTTATAACAGTATGTTATATAACGTAATACGTTATAACGTTATGTTATATAACGTAATACGTTATAACGTGTTACCATATAACGTTATGTTATATGACGTAATACGTTATAACGTTATACCATATAACGTATTACGTTACAACGTTATACCATATAACGTATTACGTTATAACGTTATACTATACAACGTTATGTTATATAACGTATTACGGTATAACTTTATACCATATAACGTATTACGTTATAACAGTATGTTATATAACGTAATACGTTATAACGTTATGTTATATAACGTAATACGTTATAACGTGTTACCATATAACGTATTACGTTAAAACGTTATACCATACAACGTTATGTTATATAACGTATTACGTTATAACTTTATACCATATAACGTATGACGTTATAACGGTATATTATATAACGTAATACCTTATAACGTTATACCATATAACGGTACGTTATATAACGTAACACGTTATAGCGTTATACGATATGACGCATTACCTTATAAAGTTATACCATATAACGTTATGTTATATAACGCAATACGTTATAACGTTATACCATATAACGTATTACGTTACAACGTTATACCATATAACGTATTACGTTATAACGTTATATTATACAACGTTATGATATATAACGTATTACGGTATAACATTATACCATATAACGTATTACGTTATAACAGTATGTTATATAACGTAATACGTTATAACGTTATGTTATATAACGTAATACGTTATAACGTGTTACCATATAACGTATTACGTTATAACGTTATACCATATAACGTTACGTTATATAACGTAATACGTTATAACGTTATACCATATAACGTTATGTTATATAACGTAATACGTTATAACGTATTACCATATAACGTTTTACGTTATAACCTTATACCATATAACGTTACGTTGTATAACGGAATACGTTATAACGTTATGTTATATAACGTAATACATTATAACGTGTTACCATATAACGTATTACGTTATAACGTTATACCATATAACGTTACGTTATATAACGTAATACGTTATAACGTAATACCATATAACGTATTACGTTACAACGTTATACCATATAACGTATTACGTCATAACGTTATACCATACAACGTTATGTTATATAACGTATTACGTTATAACTTAAGACCACATCACGTATTACGTTATAACGGTATGTTATATAACGTAATACGTTATAACGTTATACCATATAACGTTACGTTATATAACGTAATACGTTATAACGTTATACCACATAACGTTATGATATATAACTTAATACGTTATAACGTTATACCATATTACGTTATGTTATATATCGTAATACGTTATAACGGTATGTTATATAACGTAATACGTTATAAAGTTATACCATATAACGTTATGTTATATAACGTAATACGTTATAACGCGTTACCATATAACGTATTACCTTATAAAGTTATACCATATAACGTTATGTTATGTAACGTAATACGTTATAACGCGTTACCATATAACGTATTACCTTATAAAGTTATACCATATAACGTTATGTTATATAACGCAATACGTTATAATGTTATACCATATAACGTATTACGTTACAACGTTATACCATATAACGTATTACATTATAACGTTATACTATACAACGTTATGTTATATAACGTATTACGGTAAAACTTTATACCATATAACGTATTACGTTACATCAGTATGTTATATAACGTAATACGTTATAACGTTATGTTATATAACGTATTACGTTATAACGTGTTACCATATAACGTATTACGTTATAACGTTATACCATATAACGTTACGTTATATAACGTAATACGTTATAACGTTATACCAGATAACGTTATGTTATATAACGTAATACGTTATAACGTTATACCATATAACGTATTACGTTACAACGTTATACCATATAACGTAATACGTTATAACGTTATACCATATAACGTTATGTTATATAACGTAATACGTTATAACGTTATACCATATAACGTTATGTTATATCACGTAACACGTTATAACGTCATACCATATAACGTATTACCTTATAAAGTTATACCAGATAACGTTATGTTATATAACGTAATACGTTATAACGTTATACCATATAACGTATTACGTTACAACGTTATACCATATAACGTATTACGTTATAACGTTGTACCATATAACGTTACGTTATATAACGTAATACGTTATAACGTTATACCATATAACGTTATGTTATATAACGTAATACGTTATAACGTTATACCATATAACGTATTACGTTACAACGTTATACCAGATAACGTTATGTTATATAACGTAATACGTTATAACGTTATACCATATAACGCATTACGTTATAACGGTATATTATATAACGTAATACCTTATAACGTTATACCATATAACGTTACTTTATATAACGTAACAGGTTAGAACGTTATACGATATGACGTATTACCTCATAAAGTTATACCATATAACGTTATCTTATATAACGCAATACGTTATAACGTTATACCATATAACGTATTACGTTACAACGTTATACCATATAACGTATTACGTTATAACGTTATACTATACACCGTTATGTTATATAACGTATTACGGTATAACTTTATACCATATAACGTATTACGTTATAACGTTATACTATACAACGTTATGTTATATAACGTATTACGGTATAACTTTATACCATATAACGTATTACGTTATAACAGTATGTTATATAACGTAATACGTTATAACGTTATGTTATATAACGTAATACGTTATAACGTGTTACCATATAACGTATTACGTTATAACGTTATACCATATAACGTTACGTTATATAACGTAATACGTTATAACGTTATACCATATAACGTTATGTTATATAACGTAATACGTTATAACGTATTACCATATAACGTTTTACGTTATAACCTTATACCATATAACGTTACGTTGTATAACGGAATACGTTATAACGTTATGTTATATAACGTAATACATTATAACGTGTTACCATATAACGTATTACGTTATAACGTTATACCATATAACGTTACGTTATATAACGTAATACGTTATAACGTAATACCATATAACGTATTACGTTACAACGTTATACCATATAACGTATTACGTCATAACGTTATACCATACAACGTTATGTTATATAACGTATTACGTTATAACTTAAGACCATATAACGTATTACGTTATAACGGTATGTTATATAACGTAATACGTTATAACGTTATACCATATAACGTATTACGTTACAACGTTATACCAGATAACGGTATGTTATATAACGTAATACGTTATAACGTTATACCATATAACGTTACTTTATATAACGTAACACGTTAGAACGTTATACGATATGACGTATTACCTTATAAAGTTATACCATATAACGTTATCTTATATAACGCAATACGTTATAACGTTATACCATATAACGTATTACGTTACATCGTTATACCATATAACGTATTACGTTATAACGTTATACTATACAACGTTATGTTATATAACGTATTACGGTATAACTTTATACCATATAACGTATTACGTTATAACAGTATGTTATATAACGTAATTCGTTATAACGTTATGTTATATAACGTAATACGTTATAACGTGTTACCATATAACGTATTCCGTTATAACGTTATACCATATAACGTTACGTTATATAACGTAATACGTTATAACATTATATCACATAACGTTATGTTATATAACGTAATACGTTATAACGTGTTACCATATAACGTATTACGTTATAACGTTATACCATATAACGTTACGTTATATAACGTAATACGTTATAACGTTATGTTATATAACGTAATACGTTATAACGTGTTACCATATAACGTATTACGTTTGAACGTTATATAACGTAATACGTTATAACGTGTTACCATATAACGTATTACGTTATAACGTTATACCATATAACGTTACGTTATATAACGTAATACGTTATAACGTTATGTTATATAACGTAATACGTTATAACGTGTTACCATATAACGTATTACGTTTTAACGTTATACCATATAACGTTACGTTATATAACGTAATACGTTATAACGTTATACTATGTATCGTTATGTTATATAACGTAATACGTTCTAACGCGTTACCATATAACGTATTACGTTATAACGTTATACGATATAACGTATTACCTTATAACGTTATACCATATAACGTTATGTTATACAACGTAATACGTTATAACGTTATACCATATAACGTTATGTTATATAACACAATACGTTATAACGTTATACCATATAACGTAATACGTTATAACAATATGCCATATAACGTAATACGTTATAACGTTAAACCATATTTCGTTATGTTATATAACGTGATACGTTGTAACGTTATACCATGTATCGTTATGTTATATAACGTAATACGTTATAACGCGTTACCATATAACGTATTACGTTATAACGTTATACCATATAACGTTATGTCATATAACGTAATACGTTATAACGTTATGTTATATAACGTAATACGTTGTAACGTTATACGATATAACGAATTACCTTATAACGTTATACCATATAACGTTATGTTATATAACGTAATACGTTATAACGTTATACCATATAACCTTATGTTATATAACGTAATACGTTATAACGTTATACCATGTATCGTTATGTTATATAACGTAATACGTTATAACGTTATACCATATAACGTTACGTTATAGAACGTAATACGTTATAACGTTATACCATATAACGTTATGTTATATAACGTAATACGTTATAACGTGTTACCATATAACGTGTTACGTTACAACGTTATACCATATAACGTATTACGTTATGACGTGTTACCATATAACGTATTACGTTAAAACGTTATACCATATAACGTTACGTTATATAACGTAATACGTTATTACGTTATGCCATATAACGTTATGTTATATAACGTAATACGTTATAACGTTATACTATATAACGTTATGTTGTATAACGTAATACGTTATAACGTTATACCATATAACGTTATGTTATATAACGTAACACGTTATAACGTTATACCATATAACGTATTACCATATAAAGTTATACCAGATAACGTTATGTTATATAACGTAATACGTTATAACGTTATACCATATAACGTGTTACGTTACAACGTTATACCATATAACGTATTACGTTATAACGTTGTACCATATAACGTAACGTTATATAACGTAATACGTTATAACGTTATACCATACAACGTTATGTTATATAACTTAATACGTTATAACGTTATACCATATAACGTATTACGTTATAACGGTATATTATGTAACGTAATACCTTATAACGTTATACCATATAACGTTAGGTTATGTAACGTAACACGTTATAACGTTATACGATATGACGCATTACCTTATAAAGTTATACCATATAACGTTATGTTATATAACGCAATACGTTATAACGTTATACCATATAACGTATTACGTTACAACGTTATACCATATAACGTATTACGTTATAGAACGTAATACGTTATAACGTTATACCATATAACGTTATGTTATATAACGTAATACGTTATAACGTGTTACCATATAACGTATTACGTTATATCGTTATACCATATAACGTTACGTTATATAACGTAATACGTTATAACGTTATGTTATATAACGTAATACGTTATAACGTGTTACCATATAACGTATTACGTTATAACGGTATGTTATATAACGTAATACGTTATAACGTTATACCATATAACGTTATGTTATATAACGCAATACGTTATAACGTTATACCATACAACGTTATACGTTATAACGTTATACCATATAACGTATTACGTTACAACGTTATACCATATAACGTATTACGTTATAACGTTATACCATATAACGCTACGTTATATAACGTATTACCTTGTAAAGTTATACCATATAACGTTATGTTATATAACTTAATACGTTATAACGTTATACCATATAACGTTATGTTATATATCGTATTACGTTATAACGTTATACCATATAACGTTATGTTATATAACGTAATACCATATAACGTTATGTCATGTAATGTAATAGATTAAACCGTTATGTTATATAACGTAATACGTTATAAAGTTATACGATATAACGTTATGTTATATAACGTAATACGTTATAACGTTATACGATATAACATATTACCTTACAAAGTTATACCATATAACGTTATGTTATATAACGTAACACGTTATAACGTTATACGATATGACGTATTACCTTATAAAGTTATACCATATAACGTTATGTTATATAACGCAATACGTTATAACGTTATACCATATAACGTATTACGTTACAACGTTATACCATATAACGTATTACGTTATAACGTTATACTATACAACGTTATGTTATATAACGTATTACGGTATAACTTTATACTATATAACGTATTACGTTATAACAGTATGTTATATAACGTAATACGTTATAACGTTATGTTATATAACGTAATACGTTATAACGTGTTACCATATAACGTATTACGTTTTAACGTTATACCATATAACGTTACGTTATATAACGTAATACGTTATAACGTTATACTATGTATCGTTATGTTATATAACGTAATACGTTCTAACGCGTTACCATATAACGTATTACGTTATAACGTTATACGATATAACGTATTACCTTATAACGTTATACCATATAACGTTATGTTATACAACGTAATACGTTATAACGTTATACCATATAACGTTATGTTATATAACACAATACGTTATAACGTTATACCATATAACGTAATACGTTATAACAATATGCCATATAACGTAATACGTTATAACGTTATACCATGTATCGTTATGTTATATAACGTAATACGTTGTAACGTTATACCATGTATCGTTATGTTATATAACGTAATACGTTATAACGCGTTACCATATAACGTATTACGTTATAACGTTATACCATATAACGTTATGTCATATAACGTAATACGTTATAACGTTATGTTATATAACGTAATACGTTGTAACGTTATACGATATAACGAATTACCTTATAACGTTATACCATATAACGTTATGTTATATAACGTAATACGTTATAACGTTATACCATATAACCTTATGTTATATAACGTAATACGTTATAACGTTATACCATGTATCGTTATGTTATATAACGTAATACGTTATAACGTTATACCATATAACGTTACGTTATAGAACGTAATACGTTATAACGTTATACCATATAACGTTATGTTATATAACGTAATACGTTATAACGTGTTACCATATAACGTGTTACGTTACAACGTTATACCATATAACGTATTACGTTATGACGTGTTACCATATAACGTATTACGTTAAAACGTTATACCATATAACGTTACGTTATATAACGTAATACGTTATTACGTTATGCCATATAACGTTATGTTATATAACGTAATACGTTATAACGTTATACTATATAACGTTATGTTGTATAACGTAATACGTTATAACGTTATACCATATAACGTTATGTTATATAACGTAACACGTTATAACGTTATACCATATAACGTATTACCATATAAAGTTATACCAGATAACGTTATGTTATATAACGTAATACGTTATAACGTTATACCATATAACGTGTTACGTTACAACGTTATACCATATAACGTATTACGTTATAACGTTGTACCATATAACGTAACGTTATATAACGTAATACGTTATAACGTTATACCATACAACGTTATGTTATATAACTTAATACGTTATAACGTTATACCATATAACGTATTACGTTATAACGGTATATTATGTAACGTAATACCTTATAACGTTATACCATATAACGTTAGGTTATGTAACGTAACACGTTATAACGTTATACGATATGACGCATTACCTTATAAAGTTATACCATATAACGTTATGTTATATAACGCAATACGTTATAACGTTATACCATATAACGTATTACGTTACAACGTTATACCATATAACGTATTACGTTATAGAACGTAATACGTTATAACGTTATACCATATAACGTTATGTTATATAACGTAATACGTTATAACGTGTTACCATATAACGTATTACGTTATATCGTTATACCATATAACGTTACGTTATATAACGTAATACGTTATAACGTTATGTTATATAACGTAATACGTTATAACGTGTTACCATATAACGTATTACGTTATAACGGTATGTTATATAACGTAATACGTTATAACGTTATACCATATAACGTTATGTTATATAACGCAATACGTTATAACGTTATACCATACAACGTTATACGTTATAACGTTATACCATATAACGTATTACGTTACAACGTTATACCATATAACGTATTACGTTATAACGTTATACCATATAACGCTACGTTATATAACGTATTACCTTGTAAAGTTATACCATATAACGTTATGTTATATAACTTAATACGTTATAACGTTATACCATATAACGTTATGTTATATATCGTATTACGTTATAACGTTATACCATATAACGTTATGTTATATAACGTAATACCATATAACGTTATGTCATATAATGTAATAGATTAAACCGTTATGTTATATAACGTAATACGTTATAAAGTTATACGATATAACGTTATGTTATATAACGTAATACGTTATAACGTTATACGATATAACATATTACCTTACAAAGTTATACCATATAACGTTATGTTATATAACGTAACACGTTATAACGTTATACGATATGACGTATTACCTTATAAAGTTATACCATATAACGTTATGTTATATAACGCAATACGTTATAACGTTATACCATATAACGTATTACGTTACAACGTTATACCATATAACGTATTACGTTATAACGTTATACTATACAACGTTATGTTATATAACGTATTACGGTATAACTTTATACTATATAACGTATTACGTTATAACAGTATGTTATATAACGTAATACGTTATAACGTTATGTTATATAACGTAATACGTTATAACGTGTTACCATATAACGTATTACGTTATAACGGTATGTTATATAACGTAATACGTTATAACGTTATACCATATAACGTTATGTTATATAACGCAATACGTTATAACGTTATACCATACAACGTTATACGTTATAACGTTATACCATATAACGTATTACGTTACAACGTTTTACCATATAACGTATTACGTTATAACGTTATACCATATAACGCTACGTTATATAACGTATTACCTTGTAAAGTTATACCATATAACGTTATGTTATATAACTTAATACGTTATAACGTTATACCATATAACGTTATGTTATATATCGTATTACGTTATAACGTTATACCATATAACGTTATGTTATATAACGTAATACCATATAACGTTATGTCATATAATGTAATAGATTAAACCGTTATGTTATATAACGTAATACGTTATAAAGTTATACGATATAACGTTATGTTATATAACGTAATACGTTATAACGTTATACGATATAACATATTACCTTACAAAGTTATACCATATAACGTTATGTTATATAACGTAACACGTTATATCGTTATACGATATGACGTATTACCTTATAAAGTTATACCATATAACGTTATGTTATATAACGCAATACGTTATAACGTTATACCATATAACGTATTACGTTACAACGTTATACCATATAACGTATTACGTTATAACGTTATACTATACAACGTTATGTTATATAACGTATTACGGTATAACTTTATACTATATAACGTATTACGTTATAACAGTATGTTATATAACGTAATACGTTATAACGTTATGTTATATAACGTAATACGTTATAACGTGTTACCATATAACGTATTACGTTATAACGTTATACCATATAACGCTACGTTATATAACGTAATACGTTATAACGTTATACCATATAACGTTATGTTATATAACGCAATACGTTATAACGTTATACCATACAACGTAATACGTTATAACGTTATACCATATAACGTATTACGTTATAACGTTATACCATATAACGTATTACCTTGTAAATTTATACCATATAACGTTATGTTATATAACGTAATACGTTATAACGTTATACCATATAACGTATTAAACAACGTTATACCATATAACGTATTACGTTATAACGTTATACCATACAACGTTATTTTATATAAAGTATTACGTTATAACTTTATACCACATAACGTATTACGTTATAACGGTATGTTATATAATTAATACGTTATAACGTTATACCATATAACGTTACGTTATATAAAGTAATACGTTATAACGTTATACCATATAACGTTATGTTATATAACTTAATACGTTATAACGTTATACCATATAACGTTATGTTATATATCGTATTACGTTATAACGTTATACCATATAACGTTATGTTATATAACGTAATACGTTATAGAGCGTTACCATATAACGTATTACGTTATAACGTAATACCATATAACGTTATGTCATATAATGTAATAGATTATACCGTTATGTTATATAACGTAATACGTTATAAAGTTATACGATATAACGTTATGTTATATAACGTAATACGTTATAACGTTATACGATATAACATATTACCTTATAAAGTTATACCATATAACGTTATGTTATATAACGTAACACGTTATAACGTTATACGATATGACGTATTACCTTATAAAGTTATACCATATAACGTTATGTTATATAACGCAATACGTTATAACGTTATACCATATAACGTATTACGTTACAACGTTATACCATATAACGTATTACGTTATAACGTTATACTATACAACGTTTTGTCATATAACGTATTACGGTATAACTTTATACCATATAACGTATTACGTTATAACAGTATGTTTTATAACGTAATACGTTATAACGTTATGTTATATAACGTAATACGTTATAACGTGTTACCATATAACGTATTACGTTATAACGTTATACCATATAACGCTACGTTATATAACGTAATACGTAATAACGTTATACCATATAACGTTAAGTTATATAACGTAATACGTTATAACGTGTTACCATATATCGTATTACGTTATAACGTAATACCATATAACGTTGCGTTATATAACGTAATACGTTATAACGTTATGTTATATAACGTAATACATTATAACGTGTTACCATATAACGTATTACGTTATAACGTTATACCATGTAACGTTACGTTATATAACGTAATACGTTATAACGTAATACCATATAACGTATTACGTTACAACGTTATACCATATAACGTATTACGTTATAACGTTATACCATACAACGTTATGTTATATAACGTATTACGTTATAACTTTATACCATATAACGTATTACGTTATAACGGTATGTTATATAACGTAATACGTTATAACGTTATACCATATAACGTATTACGTTACAACGTTATACCAGATAACGGTATGTTATATAACGTAATACGTTATAACGTTATGCCATATAACGTATTACGTTGTAACGGTATATTATATAACGTAATACCTTATAACGTTATACCATATAACGTTACTTTATATAACGTAACACGTTAGAACGTTATACGATATGACGTATTACCTTATAAAGTTATACCATATAACGTTATCTTATATAACGCAATACGTTATAACGTGTTACCATATAACGTATTACGTTATAACGTTATACCATATAACGTTACGTTATATAACGTAATACGTTATAACGTTATGTTATATAACGTAATTCGTTATAACGTTATGTTATATAACGTAATACGTTATAACGTTATACCATATAACGTATTACGTTACAACGTTATACCAGATAACGGTATGTTATATAACGTAATACGTTATAACGTTATACCATATAACGTATTACGTTGTAACGGTATATTATATAACGTAATACTTTATAACGTTATACCATATAACGTTACTTTATATAACGTAACACGTTAGAACGTTATACGATATGACGTATTACCTTATAAAGTTATACCATATAACGTTATCTTATATAACGCAATACGTTATAACGTTATACCATATAACGTATTACGTTACATCGTTATACCATATAACGTATTACGTTATAACGTTATACTATACAACATTATGTTTTATAACGTATTACGGTATAACTTTATACCATATAACGTATTACTTTATAACAGTATGTTATATAACGTAATTCGTTATAACGTTATGTTATATAACGTAATACGTTATAACGTGTTACCATATAACGTATTCCGTTATAACGTTATACCATATAACGTTACGTTATATAACGTAATACGTTATAACATTATATCATATAACGTTATGTTATATAACGTAATACGTTATAACGTGTTACCATATAACGTATTACGTTATAACGTTATACCATATAACGTTACGTTATATAACGTAATACGTTATAACGTTATGTTATATAACGTAATACGTTATAACGTGTTACCATATAACGTATTACGTTTTAACGTTATACCATATAACGTTACGTTATATAACGTAATACGTTATAACGTTATACCATATAACGTTATGTTATATAACACAATACGTTATAACGTTATACCATATAACGTAATACGTTATAACAATATGCCGTATAACGTAATACGTTATAACGTTATACTATGTATCGTTATGTTATATAACGTAATACGTTCTAACGCGTTACCATATAACGTATTACGTTATAACGTTATACGATATAACGTATTACCTTATAACGTTATACCATATAACGTTATGTTATATAACGTAATACGTTATAACGTTATACCATATAACGTTATGTTATATAACACAATACGTTATAACGTTATACCATATAACGTAATACGTTATAACAATATACCATATAACGTATTACGTTATAACGTTATACCATATAACGTATTAGCTTATAAAGTTATACCATATAACGTTATGTTATATAAAGTAATACGTTATAGCGTAATACCATATAACGTATTAAATTACAACCTTATACGATATAACGTATTTCGTTATAACGTTATACCATACAACGTTATGTAATATAACGTATTACGTTATATCTTTATACCACATAACGTATTACGTTATAACGGTATGTTATATAACGTAATACGTTATAACGTTATACCATATAACGTTATGTTATATAACGCAATACGTTATATCGTTATACCATACAACGTATTACGTTATAACGTTATACCATATAACGTATTACCTTGTAAAGTTATACCATATAACGTTATGTTATATAACGTAATACGTTATAACGTTATACCATATAACGTATTAAACAACGTTATACCATATAACGTATTACGTCATAACGTTATACCATACAACGTTATGTTATATAACGCATTACGTTATAACTTTATACCACATAACGTATTACGTTATAACGGTATGTCATATAACGTAATACGTTATAACGTTATGCCATGTATCGTTATGTTATATAACGTAATACGTTATAACGTTATACCATGTATCGTTATGTTATATAACGTAATACGTTATAACGTTATACCATATAACGTTATGTTATATAACGTAATACGTTATAACGTTATACCATGTATCGTTATGTTATATAACGCAATACGTTATAACGCGTTACCATATAACGTATTACGTTATAACGTTATACCATATAACGTTACGTTATATAACGTAATACGTTATATCGTTATACCATATATCGTTACGTTATATAACGTAATACGTTATTACGTTATGCCATATAACGTATTACCTTCTAAAGTTATACCAGATAACGTTATGTTATATAACGTAATACGTTATAACGTTATACCATATAACGTATTACGTTACAACGTTATACCATATAACGTATTACGTTATAACGTTATACCATATAACGTATTACCTTGTAAAGTTATACCATATAACGTTATGTTATATAACGTAATACGTTATAACGTTATACCATATAACGTATTAAACAACGTTATACCATATAACGTATTACGTCATAACGTTATACCATACAACGTTATGTTATATAACGCATTACGTTATAACTTTATACCACATAACGTATTACGTTATAACGGTATGTCATATAACGTAATACGTTATAACGTTATGCCATGTATCGTTATGTTATATAACGTAATACGTTATAACGTTATACCATGTATCGTTATGTTATATAACGTAATACGTTATAACGTTATACCATATAACGTTATGTTATATAACGTAATACGTTATAACGTTATACCATGTATCGTTATGTTATATAACGCAATACGTTATAACGCGTTACCATATAACGTATTACGTTATAACGTAATACGTTATAACGTTATGTTATATAACGTAATACGTTATAACGTGTTACCATATAACGTATTACGTTATAACGTTATACCATATAACGCTACGTTATATAACGTAATACGTTATAACGTTATACCATATAACGTTATGTTATATAACGCAATACGTTATAACGTTATACCATACAACGTAATACGTTATAACGTTATACCATATAACGTATTACGTTATAACGTTATACCATATAACGTATTACCTTGTAAATTTATACCATATAACGTTATGTTATATAACGTAATACGTTATAACGTTATACCATATAACGTATTAAACAACGTTATACCATATAACGTATTACGTTATAACGTTATACCATACAACGTTATTTTATATAAAGTATTACGTTATAACTTTATACCACATAACGTATTACGTTATAACGGTATGTTATATAATTAATACGTTATAACGTTATACCATATAACGTTACGTTATATAAAGTAATACGTTATAACGTTATACCATATAACGTTATGTTATATAACTTAATACGTTATAACGTTATACCATATAACGTTATGTTATATATCGTATTACGTTATAACGTTATACCATATAACGTTATGTTATATAACGTAATACGTTATAGAGCGTTACCATATAACGTATTACGTTATAACGTAATACCATATAACGTTATGTCATATAATGTAATAGATTATACCGTTATGTTATATAACGTAATACGTTATAAAGTTATACGATATAACGTTATGTTATATAACGTAATACGTTATAACGTTATACGATATAACATATTACCTTATAAAGTTATACCATATAACGTTATGTTATATAACGTAACACGTTATAACGTTATACGATATGACGTATTACCTTATAAAGTTATACCATATAACGTTATGTTATATAACGCAATACGTTATAACGTTATACCATATAACGTATTACGTTACAACGTTATACCATATAACGTATTACGTTATAACGTTATACTATACAACGTTTTGTCATATAACGTATTACGGTATAACTTTATACCATATAACGTATTACGTTATAACAGTATGTTTTATAACGTAATACGTTATAACGTTATGTTATATAACGTAATACGTTATAACGTGTTACCATATAACGTATTACGTTATAACGTTATACCATATAACGCTACGTTATATAACGTAATACGTAATAACGTTATACCATATAACGTTAAGTTATATAACGTAATACGTTATAACGTGTTACCATATATCGTATTACGTTATAACGTAATACCATATAACGTTGCGTTATATAACGTAATACGTTATAACGTTATGTTATATAACGTAATACATTATAACGTGTTACCATATAACGTATTACGTTATAACGTTATACCATGTAACGTTACGTTATATAACGTAATACGTTATAACGTAATACCATATAACGTATTACGTTACAACGTTATACCATATAACGTATTACGTTATAACGTTATACCATACAACGTTATGTTATATAACGTATTACGTTATAACTTAAGACCATATAACGTATTACGTTATAACGGTATGTTATATAACGTAATACGTTATAACGTTATACCATATAACGTATTACGTTACAACGTTATACCAGATAACGGTATGTTATATAACGTAATACGTTATAACGTTATGCCATATAACGTATTACGTTGTAACGGTATATTATATAACGTAATACCTTATAACGTTATACCATATAACGTTACTTTATATAACGTAACACGTTAGAACGTTATACGATATGACGTATTACCTTATAAAGTTATACCATATAACGTTATCTTATATAACGCAATACGTTATAACGTGTTACCATATAACGTATTACGTTATAACGTTATACCATATAACGTTACGTTATATAACGTAATACGTTATAACGTTATGTTATATAACGTAATTCGTTATAACGTTATGTTATATAACGTAATACGTTATAACGTTATACCATATAACGTATTACGTTACAACGTTATACCAGATAACGGTATGTTATATAACGTAATACGTTATAACGTTATACCATATAACGTATTACGTTGTAACGGTATATTATATAACGTAATACTTTATAACGTTATACCATATAACGTTACTTTATATAACGTAACACGTTAGAACGTTATACGATATGACGTATTACCTTATAAAGTTATACCATATAATGTTATCTTATATAACGCAATACGTTATAACGTTATACCATATAACGTATTACGTTACATCGTTATACCATATAACGTATTACGTTATAACGTTATACTATACAACATTATGTTTTATAACGTATTACGGTATAACTTTATACCATATAACGTATTACTTTATAACAGTATGTTATATAACGTAATTCGTTATAACGTTATGTTATATAACGTAATACGTTATAACGTGTTACCATATAACGTATTCCGTTATAACGTTATACCATATAACGTTACGTTATATAACGTAATACGTTATAACATTATATCATATAACGTTATGTTATATAACGTAATACGTTATAACGTGTTACCATATAACGTATTACGTTATAACGTTATACCATATAACGTTACGTTATATAACGTAATACGTTATAACGTTATGTTATATAACGTAATACGTTATAACGTGTTACCATATAACGTATTACGTTTTAACGTTATACCATATAACGTTACGTTATATAACGTAATACGTTATAACGTTATACCATATAACGTTATGTTATATAACACAATACGTTATAACGTTATACCATATAACGTAATACGTTATAACAATATGCCGTATAACGTAATACGTTATAACGTTATACTATGTATCGTTATGTTATATAACGTAATACGTTCTAACGCGTTACCATATAACGTATTACGTTATAACGTTATACGATATAACGTATTACCTTATAACGTTATACCATATAACGTTATGTTATATAACGTAATACGTTATAACGTTATACCATATAACGTTATGTTATATAACACAATACGTTATAACGTTATACCATATAACGTAATACGTTATAACAATATACCATATAACGTATTACGTTATAACGTTATACCATATAACGTATTAGCTTATAAAGTTATACCATATAACGTTATGTTATATAAAGTAATACGTTATAGCGTAATACCATATAACGTATTAAATTACAACCTTATACGATATAACGTATTTCGTTATAACGTTATACCATACAACGTTATGTAATATAACGTATTACGTTATATCTTTATACCACATAACGTATTACGTTATAACGGTATGTTATATAACGTAATACGTTATAACGTTATACCATATAACGTTATGTTATATAACGCAATACGTTATATCGTTATACCATACAACGTATTACGTTATAACGTTATACCATATAACGTATTACCTTGTAAAGTTATACCATATAACGTTATGTTATATAACGTAATACGTTATAACGTTATACCATATAACGTATTAAACAACGTTATACCATATAACGTATTACGTCATAACGTTATACCATACAACGTTATGTTATATAACGCATTACGTTATAACTTTATACCACATAACGTATTACGTTATAACGGTATGTCATATAACGTAATACGTTATAACGTTATGCCATGTATCGTTATGTTATATAACGTAATACGTTATAACGTTATACCATGTATCGTTATGTTATATAACGTAATACGTTATAACGTTATACCATATAACGTTATGTTATATAACGTAATACGTTATAACGTTATACCATGTATCGTTATGTTATATAACGCAATACGTTATAACGCGTTACCATATAACGTATTACGTTATAACGTTATACCATATAACGTTACGTTATATAACGTAATACGTTATATCGTTATACCATATATCGTTACGTTATATAACGTAATACGTTATTACGTTATGCCATATAACGTATTACCTTCTAAAGTTATACCAGATAACGTTATGTTATATAACGTAATACGTTATAACGTTATACCATATAACGTATTACGTTACAACGTTATACCATATAACGTATTACGTTATAACGTTGTACCATATAACGTTACGTTATATAACGTAATACGTTATACCGTTATACCATATATCGTTATGTTATATAACGCAATACGTTATAACGTTATACCATACAACGTAATACGTTATAACGTTATACCATATAACGTATTACGTTATAACGTTATACCATACAACGTTATGTTATGTAACGTATTACGTTATAACTTTATACCACTTAACGTATTACGTTATAACGGTATACCATATAACGTATTACGTTATAACGTTATACCATACAACGTTATGTTATGTAACGTATTACGTTATAACTTTATACCACTTAACGTATTACGTTATAACGGTATGTTATATAACGTAATACGTTATAACGTTATACCATATAACGTTACGTTATATAACGTAATACGTTATAACGTTATACCACATAACGTTATGATATATAACTTAATTCGTTATAACGTTATACCATATAACGTTATGTTATATATCGTAATAAGTTATAACGTTATACCATATAACGTTATGTTATATAACGTAATACGTTATAACGCGTTACCATATAACGCATTACCTTATAAAGTTATACCATATAACGTTATGTTATATAACGCAATACGTTATAACGTTATACCATATAACGTATTACGTTACAACGTTATACCATATAACGTTACGTTATAGAGCGTAATACGTTATAACGTTATACCATATAACGTTATGTTATATAACGTAATACGTTATAACGTGTTACCATATAACGTATTACGTTATATCGTTATACCATATAACGTTACGTTATATAACGTAATACGTTATAACGTTATGTTATATAACGTAATACGTTATAACGTGTTACCATATAACGTATTACGTTATAACGTGTTACCATATAACGTATTACGTTAAAACGTTATACCATATAACGTTACGTTATATAACGTAATACGTTATTACGTTATGCCATATAACGTTATGTTATATAACGTAATACGTTATAACGTTATACTATATAACGTTATGTTATATAACGTAATACGTTATAACGTTATACCATATAACGTTATGTTATATAACGTAACACGTTATAACGTTATACAATATAACGTATTACCATATAAAGTTATACCAGATAACGCTATGTTATATAACGTAATACGTTATAACGTTATACCATATAACGTGTTACGTTACAACGTTATACCATATAACGTATTACGTTATAACGTTGTACCATATAACGTTACGTTATATAACGTAATACGTTATAAAGTTATACCATATAACGTTATGTTATATAACTTAATACGTTATAACGTTATACGATATAACGTATTACGTTATAATGGTATATTATATAACGTAATACCTTATAACGTTATACCATATAACGTTAGGTTATGTAACGTAACACGTTATAACGTTATACGATATGACGCATTACCTTATAAAGTTATACCATATAACGTTATGTTATATAACGTAATACGTTATAACGTGTTACCATATAACGTATTACGTTATATCGTTATACCATATAACGTTACGTTATATAACGTAATACGTTATAACGTTATGTTATATAACGTAATACGTTATAACGTGTTACCATATAACGTTATGTTATATAACGTAATACGTTATTAGGTGTTACCATATAACGTATTACGTTATAACGTTATACCATATAACGTTATGTTATATAACGTAATACGTTATAACGTTATACCATATAACGTTATGTTATATAACGTAATACGTTATAACGTTATACCATATAACGTTATGTTATATCACGTAACACGTTATAACGTCATACCATATAACGTATTACCTTATAAAGTTATACCAGATAACGTTATGTTATATAACGTAATACGTTATAACGTTATACCATATAACGTATTACGTTACAACGTTATACCATATAACGTATTACGTTATAACGTTGTACCATATAACGTTACGTTATATAACGTAATACGTTATAACGTTATACCATATAACGTTATGTTATATAACGTAATACATTATAACGTTATACCACATAACGTATTACGTTACAACGTTATACCAGATAACGTTATGTTATATAACGTAATACGTTATAACGTTATACCATATAACGCATTACGTTATAACGGTATATTATATAACGTAATACCTTATAACGTTATACCATATAACGTTACTTTATATAACGTAACAGGTTAGAACGTTATACCATATAACGTATTACGTTACAACGTTATACCATATAACGTATTACGTTATAACGTTATACTATACAACGTTATGTTATATAACGTATTACGGTATAACTTTATACCATATAACGTATTACGTTATAACAGTATGTTATATAACGTAATACGTTATAACGTTATGTTATATAACGTAATACGTTATAACGTTATACCATATAACGTTATGTTATATAACGTAATACGTTATAACGTTATACCATATAACGTTATGTTATATCACGTAACACGTTATAACGTCATACCATATAACGTATTACCTTATAAAGTTATACCAGATAACGTTATGTTATATAACGTAATACGTTATAACGTTATACCATATAACGTATTACGTTACAACGTTATACCATATAACGTATTACGTTATAACGTTGTACCATATAACGTTACGTTATATAACGTAATACGTTATAACGTTATACCATATAACGTTATGTTATATAACGTAATACATTATAACGTTATACCATATAACGTATTACGTTACAACGTTATACCAGATAACGTTATGTTATATAACGTAATACGTTATAACGTTATACCATATAACGCATTACGTTATAACGGTATATTATATAACGTAATACCTTATAACGTTTTACCATATAACGTTACTTTATATAACGTAACAGGTTAGAACGTTATACGATATGACGTATTACCTTATAAAGTTATACCATATAACGTTATCTTATATAACGCAATACGTTATAACGTTATACCATATAACGTATTACGTTACAACGTTATACCATATAACGTATTACGTTATAACAGTATGTTATATAACGTAATTCGTTATAACGTTATGTTATATAACGTAATACGTTATAACGTGTTACCATATAACGTTATGTTATATAACGTAATACGTTATAACGTTATACCATATAACGTATTACGTTACAACGTTATACCATATAACGTATTACGTTATAACGTTATACTATACAACGTTATGTTATATAACGTATTACGGTATAACTTTATACCATATAACGTATTACTTTATAACAGTATGTTATATAACGTAATACGTTATAACGTTATGTTATATAACGTAATACGTTAAAACGTGTTACCATATAACGTATTACGTTAAAACGTTATACCATACAACGTTATGTTATATAACGTATTACGTTATAACATTATATCATATAACGTTATGTTATATAACGTAATACGTTATAACGTGTTACCATATAACGTATTACGTTAAAACGTTATACCATATAACGTTACGTTATATAACGTAATACGTTATAACGTTATGTTATATAACGTAATACGTTATAACGTGTTACCATATAACGTATTACGTTTTAACGTTATACCATATAACGTTACGTTATATAACGTAATACGTTATAACGTTATACCATGTATCGTTATGTTATATAACGTAATACGTTCTAACGCGTTACCATATAACGTATTACGTTATAACGTTATACCATATAACGTTATGTCATATAACGTAATACGTTATAACGTTATGTTATATAACGTAATACGTTATAACGTTATACGATATAACGTATTACCTTATAACGTTATACCATATAACGTTATGTTATATAACGTAATACGGTATAACGTTATACCATATAACGTTATGTTATATAACACAATACGTTATAACGTTATACCATATAACGTAATACGTTATAACAATATGCCATATAACGTAATACGTTATAACATTATACCATGTATCGTTATGTTATATAACGTAATACGTTATATCGTTATACCATATAACGTTACGTTATATAACGTAATACGTTATAACGTTATGTTATATAACGTAATACGTTATAACGTGTTACCATATAACGTATTACGTTATAAAGTGTTACCATATAACGTATTACGTTAAAACGTTATACCATATAACGTTACGTTATATAACGTAATACGTTATTACGTTATGCCATATAACGTTATGTTATATAACGTAATACGTTATAACGTTATACTATATAACGTTATGTTATACAACGTAATACGTTATAACGTTATACCATATAACGTTATGTTATATAACGTAATACGTTATAACGTTATACCATATAACGTGTTACGTTACGACGTTATACCATATAACGTATTACGTTATAACGTTGTACCATATAACGTTACGTTATATAACGTAATACGTTATAACGTTATACCATATAACGTTATGTTATATAACTTAATACGTTATAACGTTATACCATATAACGTATTACGTTATAACGGTATATTATATAACGTAATACCTTATAACGTTATACCATATAACGTTAGGTTATGTAACGTAACACGTTATAACGTTATACGATATGACGCATTACCTTATAAAGTTATACCATATAACGTTATGTTATATAACGCAATACGTTATAACGTTATACCATATAACGCATTACGTTATAACGGTATATTATATAACGTAATACCTTATAACGTTATACCATATAACGTTACTTTATATAACGTAACAGGTTAGAACGTTATACGATATGACGTATTACCTCATAAAGTTATACCATATAACGTTATCTTATATAACGCAATACGTTATAACGTTATACCATATAACGTATTACGTTACAACGTTATACCATATAACGTATTACGTTATAACGGTATGTTATATAACGTAATACGTTATAACGTTATACCATATAACGTTATGTTATATAACGCAATACGTTATAACGTTATACCATACAACGTAATACGTTATAACGTTATACCATATAACGTATTACGTTATAACGTTATACCATACAACGTTATGTTATGTAACGTATTACGTTATAACTTTATACCACTTAACGTATTACGTTATAACGGTATACCATATAACGTATTACGTTATAACGTTATACCATACAACGTTATGTTATGTAACGTATTACGTTATAACTTTATACCACTTAACGTATTACGTTATAACGGTATGTTATATAACGTATTACGTTATAACGTTATACCATATAACGTTACGTTATATAACGTAATACGTTATAACGTTATACCACATAACGTTATGATATATAACTTAACACGTTATAACGTTATACCATATAACGTTATGTTATATAACGCAATACGTATATAACGCTATACCATATAACGTATTACGTTACAACGTTATACCATATAACGTTACGTTATAGAACGTAATACGTTATATCGTTATACCATATAACGTTACGTTATATAACGTAATACGTTATTACGTTATGCCATATAACGTTATGTTATATAACGTAACACGTTATAACGTTATACTATATAACGTTATGTTATATAACGTAATACGTTATAATGTTATACCATATAACGTATTAAACAACGTTATACCATATAACGTATTACGTTATAACGTTATACCATACAACGTTATGTTATATAACGTATTACGTTATAACTTTATACCACATAACGTATTACGTTATAACGGTATGTTATATAACGTAATACGTTATAACGTTATACCATATAACGTTACGTTATATAACGTAATACGTTATAACGTTATACCATATAACGTTATGTTATATAACTTAATACGTTATAACGTTATACCATATAACGTATTACGTTATAACGTTATACCATATAACGCTACGTTATATAACATAATACGTTATAACGTTATACCATATAACGTTATGTTATATAACGTAATACGTTTTAACGTTATACCATATAACGTTACGTTATATAACGTAATACGTTATAACGTTATACTATGTATCGTTATGTTATATAACGTAATACGTTCTAACGCGTTACCATATAACGTATTACGTTATAACGTTATACCATATAACGTTATGTCATATAACGTAATACGTTATAACGTTATGTTATATAACGTAATACGTTATAACGTTATACGATATAACGTATTACCTTATAACGTTATACCATATAACGTTATGTTATATAACGTAATACGTTATAACGTTATACCATATAACGTAATACGTTATAACAATATGCCATATAACGTAATACGTTATAACGTTATACCATGTATCGTTATGTTATATAACGTAATACGTTATATCGTTATACCATATAACGTTACGTTATATAACGTAATACGTTATAACGTTATGTTATATAACGTAATACGTTATAACGTGTTACCATATAACGTATTACGTTATAACGTGTTACCATATAACGTATTACGTTAAAACGTTATACCATATAACGTTACGTTATATAACGTAATACGTTATTACGTTATGCCATATAACGTTATGTTATATAACGTAATACGTTATAACGTTATACTATATAACGTTATGTTATACAACGTAATACGTTATAAAGTTATACCATATAACGTTATGTTATATAACTTAATACGTTATAACGTTATACGATATAACGTATTACGTTATAATGGTATATTATATAACGTAATACCTTATAACGTTATACCATATAACGTTAGGTTATGTAACGTAACACGTTATAACGTTATACGATATGACGCATTACCTTATAAAGTTATACCATATAACGTTATGTTATATAACGTAATACGTTATAACGTGTTACCATATAACGTATTACGTTATATCGTTATACCATATAACGTTACGTTATATAACGTAATACGTTATAACGTTATGTTATATAACGTAATACGTTATAACGTGTTACCATATAACGTTATGTTATATAACGTAATACGTTATTAGGTGTTACCATATAACGTATTACGTTATAACGTTATACCATATAACGTTATGTTATATAACGTAATACGTTATAACGTTATACCATATAACGTTATGTTATATAACGTAATACGTTATAACGTTATACCATATAACGTTATGTTATATCACGTAACACGTTATAACGTCATACCATATAACGTATTACCTTATAAAGTTATACCAGATAACGTTATGTTATATAACGTAATACGTTATAACGTTATACCATATAACGTATTACGTTACAACGTTATACCATATAACGTATTACGTTATAACGTTGTACCATATAACGTTACGTTATATAACGTAATACGTTATAACGTTATGTTATATAACGTAATACGTTATAACGTGTTACCATATAACGTTATGTTATATAACGTAATACGTTATTAGGTGTTACCATATAACGTATTACGTTATAACGTTATACCATATAACGTTATGTTATATAACGTAATACGTTATAACGTTATACCATATAACGTTATGTTATATAACGTAATACGTTATAACGTTATACCATATAACGTTATGTTATATCACGTAACACGTTATAACGTCATACCATATAACGTATTACCTTATAAAGTTATACCAGATAACGTTATGTTATATAACGTAATACGTTATAACGTTATACCATATAACGTATTACGTTACAACGTTATACCATATAACGTATTACGTTATAACGTTGTACCATATAACGTTACGTTATATAACGTAATACGTTATAACGTTATACCATATAACGTTATGTTATATAACGTAATACATTATAACGTTATACCACATAACGTATTACGTTACAACGTTATACCAGATAAGGTTATGTTATATAACGTAATACGTTATAACGTTATACCATATAACGCATTACGTTATAACGGTATATTATATAACGTAATACCTTATAACGTTATACCATATAACGTTACTTTATATAACGTAACAGGTTAGAACGTTATACCATATAACGTATTACGTTACAACGTTATACCATATAACGTATTACGTTATAACGTTATACTATACAACGTTATGTTATATAACGTATTACGGTATAACTTTATACCATATAACGTATTACGTTATAACAGTATGTTATATAACGTAATACGTTATAACGTTATGTTATATAACGTAATACGTTATAACGTTATACCATATAACGTTATGTTATATAACGTAATACGTTATAACGTTATACCATATAACGTTATGTTATATCACGTAACACGTTATAACGTCATACCATATAACGTATTACCTTATAAAGTTATACCAGATAACGTTATGTTATATAACGTAATACGTTATAACGTTATACCATATAACGTATTACGTTACAACGTTATACCATATAACGTATTACGTTATAACGTTGTACCATATAACGTTACGTTATATAACGTAATACGTTATAACGTTATACCATATAACGTTATGTTATATAACGTAATACATTATAACGTTATACCATATAACGTATTACGTTACAACGTTATACCAGATAACGTTATGTTATATAACGTAATACGTTATAACGTTATACCATATAACGCATTACGTTATAACGGTATATTATATAACGTAATACCTTATAACGTTATACCATATAACGTTACTTTATATAACGTAACAGGTTAGAACGTTATACGATATGACGTATTACCTTATAAAGTTATACCATATAACGTTATCTTATATAACGCAATACGTTATAACGTTATACCATATAACGTATTACGTTACAACGTTATACCATATAACGTATTACGTCATAACGTTATACTATACAACGTTATGTTATATAACGTAATACGTTATAACGTTATACCATATAACGTATTACGTTACAACGTTATACCATATAACGTATTACGTTATAACGTTGTACCATATAACGTTACGTTATATAACGTAATACGTTATAACGTGTTACCATATAACGTTATGTTATATAACGTAATACGTTATAACGTTATACCATATAACGTATTACGTTACAACGTTATACCATATAACGTATTACGTTATAACGTTATACTATACAACGTTATGTTATATAACGTATTACGGTATAACTTTATACCATATAACGTATTACTTTATAACAGTATGTTATATAACGTAATACGTTATAACGTTATGTTATATAACGTAATACGTTATAACGTGTTACCATATAACGTATTACGTTAAAACGTTATACCATACAACGTTATGTTATATAACGTATTACGTTATAACATTATATCATATAACGTTATGTTATATAACGTAATACGTTATAACGTGTTACCATATAACGTATTACGTTAAAACGTTATACCATATAACGTTACGTTATATAACGTAATACGTTATAACGTTATGTTATATAACGTAATACGTTATAACGTGTTACCATATAACGTATTACGTTTTAACGTTATACCATATAACGTTACGTTATATAACGTAATACGTTATAACGTTATACCATGTATCGTTATGTTATATAACGTAATACGTTCTAACGCGTTACCATATAACGTATTACGTTATAACGTTATACCATATAACGTTATGTCATATAACGTAATACGTTATAACGTTATGTTATATAACGTAATACGTTATAACGTTATACGATATAACGTATTACCTTATAACGTTATACCATATAACGTTATGTTATATAACGTAATACGTTATAACGTTATACCATATAACGTTATGTTATATAACACAATACGTTATAACGTTATACCATATAACGTAATACGTTATAACAATATGCCATATAACGTAATACGTTATAACATTATACCATGTATCGTTATGTTATATAACGTAATACGTTATATCGTTATACCATATAACGTTACGTTATATAACGTAATACGTTATAACGTTATGTTATATAACGTAATACGTTATAACGTGTTACCATATAACGTATTACGTTATAAAGTGTTACCATATAACGTATTACGTTAAAACGTTATACCATATAACGTTACGTTATATAACGTAATACGTTATTACGTTATGCCATATAACGTTATGTTATGTAACGTAATACGTTATAACGTTATACTATATAACGTTATGTTATACAACGTAATACGTTATAACGTTATACCATATAACGTTATGTTATATAACGTAACACGTTATAACGTTATACCATATAACGTATTACCATATAAAGTTATACCAGTTAACGTTATGTTATATAACGTAATACGTTATAACGTTATACCATATAACGTGTTACGTTACGACGTTATACCATATAACGTATTACGTTATAACGTTGTACCATATAACGTTACGTTATATAACGTAATACGTTATAACGTTATACCATATAACGTTATGTTATATAACTTAATACGTTATAACGTTATACCATATAACGTATTACGTTATAACGGTATATTATATAACGTAATACCTTATAACGTTATACCATATAACGTTAGGTTATGTAACGTAACACGTTATAACGTTATACGATATGACGCATTACCTTATAAAGTTATACCATATAACGTTATGTTATATAACGCAATACGTTATAACGTTATACCATATAACGTATTACGTTACAACGTTATACCATATAACGTATTACGTTATAGAACGTAATGCGTTATAACGTTATACCATATAACGTTATGTTATATAACGTAATACGTTATAACGTGTTACCATATAACGTATTACGTTATATCGTTATACCATATAACGTTACGTTATATAACGTAATACGTTATAACGTTATGTTATATAACGTAATACGTTATAACGTGTTACCATATAACGTATTACGTTATAACGTGTTACCATATAACGTATTACGTTAAAACGTTATACCATATAACGTTACGTTATATAACGTAATACGTTATTACGTTATGCCATATAACGTTATGTTATATAACGTAATACGTTATAACGTTATACTATATAACGTTATGTTATATAACGTAATACGTTATAACGTTATACCATATAACGTATTAAACAACGTTATACCATATAACGTATTACGTTATAACGTTATACCATACAACGTTATGTTATATAACGTATTACGTTATAGCTTTATACCACATAACTTATTACGTTATAACGGTATGTTATATAACGTAATACGTTATAACGTTATACCATATAACGTTACGTTATATAACGTAATACGTTATAACGTTATACCATATAACGTTATGTTATATAACTTAATACGTTATAACGTTATACCATATAACGTATTACGTTATAACGTTATACCATATAACGCTACGTTATATAACGTAATACGTTATAACGTTATACCATATAACGTTATGTTATATAACGTAATACGTTTTAACGTTATACCATATAATGTTACGTTATATAACGTAATACGTTATAACGTTATACTATGTATCGTTATGTTATATAACGTAATACGTTCTAACGCGTTACCATATAACGTATTACGTTATAACGTTATACCATATAACATTATGTCATATAACGTAATACGTTATAACGTTATGTTATATAACGTAATACGTTATAACGTTATACGATATAACGTATTACCTTATAACGTTATACCATATAACGTTATGTTATATAACGTAATACGTTATAACGTTATACCATATAACGTTATGTTATATAACACAATACGTTATAACGTTATACCATATAACGTAATACGTTATAACAATATGCCATATAACGTAATACGTTATAACGTTATACCATGTATCGTTATGTTATATAACGTAATACGTTATAACGTTATACCATGTATCGTTATGTTATATAACGTAATACGTTATAACGCGTTACCATATAACGTATTACGTTATAACGTTATACCATATAACGTTATGTCATATAACGTAATACGTTATAACGTTATGTTATATAACGTAATACGTTGTAACGTTATACGATATAACGAATTACCTTATAACGTTATACCATATAACGTTATGTTATATAACGTAATACGTTATAACGTTATACCATATAACCTTATGTTATATAACACAATACGTTATAACCTTATACCATATAACGTAATACGTTATAACAATATACCATATAACGTATTACGTCATAACGTTATACCATATAACGTATTACCTTATAAAGTTATACCATATAACGTTATGTTATATAAAGTAATACGTTATAGCGTAATACCATATAACGTATTAAATTACAACCTTATACGATATAACGTATTTCGTTATAACGTTATACCATACAACGTTATGTAATATAACGTATTACGTTATAACTTTATACCACATAACGTATTACGTTATAACGGTATGTTATATAACGTAATACGTTATAACGTTATACCATATAACGTTATGTTATATAACGCAATACGTTATAACGTTATACCATACAACGTATTACGTTATAACGTTATACCATATAACGTATTACCTTGTAAAGTTATACCATATAACGTTATGTTATATAACGTAATACGTTATAACGTTATACCATATAACGTATTAAACAACGTTATACCATATAACGTATTAAACAACGTTATACCATATAACGTATTACGTTATAACGTTATACCATACAACGTTATGTTATATAACGCATTACGTTATAACTTTATAACACATAACGTATTACGTTATAACGGTATGTCATATAACGTAATACGTTATAACGTTATACCATGTATCGTTATGTTATATAACGTAATACGTTATAACGTTATACCATGTATCGTTATGTTATATAACGTAATACGTTATAACGTTATACCATATAACGTTATGTTATATAACGTAATACGTTATAACGTTATACCATGTATCGTTATGTTATATAACGTAATACGTTATAACGCGTTACCATATAACGTATTACGTTATAACGTTATACCATATAACGTTACGTTATATAACGTAATACGTTATAACGTTATACTATGTATCGTTATGTTATATAACGTAATACGTTCTAACGCGTTACCATATAACGTATTACATTATAACGTTATACCATATAACGTTATGTCATATAACGTAATACGTTATAACGTTATGTTATATAACGTAATACGTTATACCGTTATACCATATATCGTTATGTTATATAACGCAATACGTTATAACGTTATACCATACAACGTAATACGTTATAACGTTATACCATATAACGTATTACGTTATAACGTTGTACCATATAACGTTACGTTATATAACGTAATACGTTATACCGTTATACCATATATCGTTATGTTATATAACGCAATACGTTATAACGTTATACCATATAACGTATTACCTTATAAAGTTATACCAGATAACGTTATGTTATATAACGTAATACGTTATAACGTTATACCATATAACGTATTACGTTACAACGTTATACCATATAACGTATTACGTTATAACGTTGTACCATATAACGTTACGTTATATAACGTAATACGTTATACCGTTATACCATATATCGTTATGTTATATAACGCGATACGTTATAACGTTATACCATACAACGTAATACGTTATAACGTTATACCATATAACGTATTACGTTATAACGTTATACCATTTAACGTATTACCTTGTAAAGTTATACCATATAACGTTATGTTATATAACGTAATACGTTATAACGTTATACCATATAACGTATTACGTTACAACGTTATACCATATAACGTATTACGTTATAACGTTATACCATACAACGTTATGTTATGTAACGTATTACGTTATAACTTTATACCATATAACGTTATGTTATATAACGTAATACGTTATAACGTTATACCATATAACGTATTACGTTATAACGTTATACCATTTAACGTATTACCTTGTAAAGTTATACCATATAACGTTATGTTATATAACGTAATACGTTATAACGTTATACCATATAACGTATTACGTTACAACGTTATACCATATAACGTATTACGTTATAACGTTATACCATACAACGTTATGTTATGTAACGTATTACGTTATAACTTTATACCATATAACGTTATGTTATATAACGTAATACGTTATAACGTTATACCGAACAACGTATTACGTTATAACGTTATACCATATAACGTATTACCTTGTAAAGTTATACCATATAACGTTATGTTATATAACGTAATACGTTATAACGTTATACCATATAACGTATTAAACGACGTTATACCATATAACGTATTACGTTATAACGTTATACCATACAACGTTATGTTATATAACGCATTACGTTATAACTTTATAACACAAAACCTATTACGTAATAACGGTATGTCATATAACGTAATACGTTATAACGTTATACCATGAATCGTTATGTTATATAACGTAATACGTTATAACGTTATACCATGTATCGTTATGTTATATAACGTAATACGTTATAACGTTATACCATATAACGTTATGTTATATAACGTAATACGTTATAACGTTATACCATGTATCGTTATGTTATATAACGTAATACGTTATAACGCGTTACCATATAACGTATTACGTTATAACGTTATACCATATAACGTTACGTTATATAACGTAATACGTTATAACGTTATACCATACAACGTTATGTTATATAACGTAACACGTTATAACGTTATACCATATAACGTATTACCTTATAAAGTTATACCAGATAACGTTATGTTATATAACGTAATACGTTATAACGTTATACCATATAACGTATTACGTTACAACATTATACCATATAACGTATTACGTTATAACGTTGTACCATATAACGTTACGTTATATAACGTAATATGTTATACCGTTATACCATATATCGTTATGTTATATAACGCAATACGTTGTAACGTTATACCATACAACGTAATACGTTATAACGTTATACCATATAACGTATTACGTTATAACGTTATACCATTTAACGTATTACCTTGTAAAGTTATACCATATAACGTTATGATATATAACGTAATACGTTATAACGTTATACCATATAACGTATTACGTTACAACGTTATAACATATAACGTATTACGTTATAACGTTATACCATACAACGTTATGTTATGTAACGTATTACGTTATAACTTTATACCATATAACGTTATGTTATATAACGTAATACGTTATAACGTTATACCATACAACGTATTACGTTATAACGTTATACCATATAACGTATTACCTTGTAAAGTTATACCATATAACGTTATGTTATATAACGTAATACGTTATAACGTTATACCATATAACGTATTAAACAACGTTATAGCATATAACGTATTACGTTATAACGTTATACCATACAACGTTATGTTATATAACGCATTACGTTATAACTTTATACCACATAACGTATTACGTTATAACGGTATGTCATATAACGTAATACGTTATAACGTTATACCATGTATCGTTATGTTATATAACGTAATACGTTATAACGTTATACCATGTATCGTTATGTTATATAACGTAATACGTTATAACGTTATACCATATAACGTTATGTTATATAACGTAATACGTTATAACGTTATACCATGTATCGTTATGTTATATAACGTAATACGTTATAACGCGTTACCATATAACGTATTACGTTATAACGTTATACCATATAACGTTACGTTATATAACGTAATACGTTATAACGTTATACCATACAACGTTATGTTATATAACGTAACACGTTATAACGTTATACCATATAACGTATTACCTTATAAAGTTATACCAGATAACGTTATGTTATATAACGTAACACGTTATAACGTTATACCATATAACGTATTACCTTATAAAGTTATACCAGATAACGTTATGTTATATAACGTAATACGTTATAACGTTATACCATATAACGTATTACGTTACAACGTTATACCATATAACGTATTACGTTATAAGGTTGTACCATATAACGTTACGTTATATAACGTAATACGTTATACCATTATACCATATATCGTTATGTTATATAACGCAATACGTTATAACGTTATACCATACAACGTAATACGTTATAACGTTATACCATATAACGTATTACGTTATAACGTTATACCATTTAACGTATTAGCTTGTAAAGTTATACCATATAACGTTATGTTATATAACGTAATACGTTATAACGTTATACCATATAACGTATTACGTTACAACGTTATACCATATAACGTATTACGTTATAACGTTATACCATACAACGTTATGTTATGTAACGTATTACGTTATAACTTTATACCATATAACGTTATGTTATATAACGTAACACGTTATAACGTTATACCAGATAACGTATTACCTTATAAAGTTATACCAGATAACGTTATGTTATATAACGTAATACGTTATAACGTTATACCATATAACGTATTATGTTACAACGTTATACCATATAACGTATTACGTTATAACGTTGTACCATATAACGTTACGTTATATAACGTAATACGTTATACCGTTATACCATATATCGTTATGTTATATAACGCAATTCGTTATAACGTTATACCATACAACGTAATACGTTATAACGTTATACCATATAACGTATTACGTTATAAAGTTATACCATTTAACGTATTACCTTGTAAAGTTATACCATATAACGTTATGTTATATAACGTAATACGTTATAACGTTATACCATATAACGTATTACGTTACAACGTTATACCATATAACGTATTACGTTATAACGTTATACCATGCAACGTTATGTTATGTAACGTATTACGTTATAACTTTATACCACTTAACCTATTACGTTATAACGGTATGTTATATAACGTAATACGTTATAACGTTATACCATATAACGTTACGTTAAATAACGTAATACGTTATAACGTTATACCACATAACGTTATGATATATAACTTAATACGTTATAACGATATACCATATAACGTTATGTTATATATCGTAATACGTTATAACGTTATACCATATAACGTTATGTTATATAACGTAATACGTTATAACGCGTTACCATATAACGCATTACCTTATAAAGTTATACCATATAACGTTATGTTATATAACGCAATACGTTATAACGTTATACCATATAACGTATTACGTTATAACGGTATATTATGTAACGTAATACCTTATAACGTTATACCATATAACGTTAGGTTATGTAACGTAACACGTTATAACGTTATACGATATGACGCATTACCTTATAAAGTTATACCATATAACGTTATGTTATATAACGCAATACGTTATAACGTTATACCATATAACGTATTACGTTACAACGTTATACCATATAACGTATTACGTTATAGAACGTAATACGTTATAACGTTATACCATATAACGTTATGTTATATAACGTAATACGTTATAACGTGTTACCATATAACGTTACGTTATATAACGTAATACGTTATAACGTTATGTTATATAACGTAATACGTTATAACGTGTTACCATATAACGTATTACGTTATAACGGTATGTTATATAACGTAATACGTTATAACGCGTTACCATATAACGCATTACCTTGTAAAGTTATACCATATAACGTTATGTTATATAACGCAATACGTTATAACGTTATACCATATAACGTATTACGTTACAACGTTATACCATATAACGTTACGTTATAGAACGTAATACGTTATAACGTTATACCATATAACGTTATGTTATATAACGTAATACGTTATAACGTGTTACCATATAACGTATTACGTTATATCGTTATACCATATAACGTTACGTTATATAACGTAATACGTTATAACGTTATGTTATATAACGTAATACGTTATAACGTGTTACCATATAACGTATTACGTTATAACGTGTTACCATATAACGTATTACGTTAAAACGTTATACCATATAACGTTACGTTATATAACGTAATACGTTGTTACGTTATGCCATATAACGTTATGTTATATAACGTAATACGTTATAACGTTATACTATATAACGTTATGTTATATAACGTAATACGTTATAACGTTATACCATATAACGTTATGTTATATAACGTAACACGTTATAACGTTATACCATATAACGCGTTACGTTACAACGTTATACCATATAACGTATTACGTTATAACGTTGTACCATATAACGTTACGTTATATAACGTAATACGTTATAACGTTATACCATATAACGTTATGTTATATAACTTAATACGTTATGACGTTATACCATATAACGTATTACGTTATAACGGTATATTATGTAACGTAATACCTTATAACGTTATACCACTTAACGTTAGGTTATGTAACGTAACACGTTATAACGTTATACGATATGACGCATTACCTTATAAAGTTATACCATATAACGTTATGTTATATAACGCAATACGTTATAACGTTATACCATATAACGTATTACGTTACAACGTTATACCATATAACGTATTACGTTATAGAACGTAATACGTTATAACGTTATAAAATATAACGTTATGTTATATAACGTAATACGTTATAACGTGTTACCATATAACGTATTACGTTATATCGTTATACCATATAACGTTACGTTATATAACGTAATACGTTATAACGTTATGTTATATAACGTAATACGTTATAACGTGTTACCATATAACGTATTACGTTATAACGGTATGTTATATAACGTAATACGTTATAACGTTATACCATATAACGTTATGTTATATAACGCAATACGTTATAACGTTATACCATACAACGTTATACGTTATAACGTTATACCATATAACGTATTACGTTATAACGTTATACCATATAACGTATTACCTTGTAAAGTTATACCATATAACGTTATGTTATATCACGTAATACGTTATAACGTTATACCATATAACGTATTAAACAACGTTATACCATATAACGTATTACGTTATAACGTTATACCATACAACGTTATGTTATATAACGTATTACGTTATAACTTTATACCTCATAACGTATTACGTTATAACGGTATGTTATATAACGTAATACGTTATAACGTTATACCATATAACGTTACGTTATATAACGTAATACGTTATAACGTTATACCATATAACGTTATGTTATATAACTTAATACGTTATAACGTTATACCATATAACGTTATGTTATATATCGTATTACGTTATAACGTTATACCATATAACGTTATGTTATATAACGTAATACGTTATAAAGTTATACGATATAACGTTATGTTATATAACGTAATACGTTATAACGTTATACGATATAACATATTACCTTACAAAGTTATACCATATAACGTTATGTTATATAACGTAACACGTTATAACGTTATACGATATGACGTATTACCTTATAAAGTTATACCATATAACGTTATGTTATATAACGCAATACGTTATAACGTTATACCATATAACGTTATGTTATATAACGTATTACGGTATAACTTTATACTATATAACGTATTACGTTATAACAGTATGTTATATAACGTAATACGTTATAACGTTATGTTATATAACGTAATACGTTATAACGTGTTGCCATATAACGTATTACGTTATAACGTTATACCATATAACGCTACGTTATATAACGTAATACGTTATAACGTTATACCATATAACGTTATGTTATATAACTTAATACGTTATAACGTTATACCATATAACGTTATGTTATATATCGTAATACGTTATAACGTTATACCATATAACGTTATGTTATATAACGTAATACGTTATAGAGCGTTACCATATAACGTATTACGTTATAACGTAATACCATATAACGTTATGTCATATAATGTAATAGGTTATAACGTTATACGATATGACGTATTACCTTATAAAGTTATACCATATAACGTTATGTTATATAACGCAATACGTTATAACGTTATACCATATAACGTATTACGTTACAACGTTATACCATATAACGTTACGCTATAGAACGTAATACGTTATAACGTTATACCATATAACATTATGTTATATAACGTAATCCGTTATAACGTGTTACCATATAACGTATTACGTTATATCGTTATACCATATAACGTTACGTTATATAACGTAATACGTTATAACGTTATGTTATATAACGTAATACGTTATAACGTGTTGCCATATAACGTATTACGTTATAACGGTATGTTATATAACGTAATACGTTATAACGTTATACCATATAACGTTATGTTATATAACGCAATACGTTATAACGTTATACCATACAACGTTATACGTTATAACGTTATACCATATAACGTATTACGTTATAACGTTATACCATATAACGTATTACCTTGTAAAGTTATACCATATAACGTTATGTTATATAACGTAATACGTTATAACGTTATGTTATATAACGTAATACGTTATAACGCGTTACCATATAACGTATTACCTTATAAAGTTATACCATATAACGTTATGTTATATAACGCAATACGTTATAACGTTATACCATATAACGTATTACATTACAACGTTATACCATATAACGTTACGCTATAGAACGTAATACGTTATAACGTTATACCATATAACGTTATGTTATATAACGTAATACGTTATAACGTGTTACCATATAACGTATTACGTTATATCGTTATACCATATAACGTTACGTTATATAACGTAATACGTTATAACGTTATGTTATATAACGTAATACGTTATAACGTGTTACCATATAACGTATTACGTTATAACGGTATGCTATATAACGTAATACGTTATAACGTTATACCATATAACGTTATGTTATATAACGCAATACGTTATAACGTTATACCATACAACGTTATACGTTATAACGTTATACCATATAACGTATTACGTTATAACGTTATACCATATAACGTATTACCTTGTAAAGTTATACCATATAACGTTATGTTATATAACGTAATACGTTATAACGTTATACCATATAACGTATTAAACAACGTTATACCATATAACGTATTACGTTATAACGTTATACTATACAACGTCATGTTATATAACGTAATACGTTATAACGTTATGTTATATAACGTAATTCGTTATAACGTGTTACCATATAACGTATTACGTTATAACGTTATACCATATAACGCTACGTTATAAAACGTAATACGTTATAACGTTATACCATATAACGCTACGTTATATAACGTAATACGTTATAACGTTATACCATATAACGTTATGTTATATAACGCAATACGTTATAACGTTATACCATACAACGTAATACGTTATAACGTTATACCATATAACGTATTACGTTATAACGTTATACCATATAACGTATTACCTTGTAAATTTATACCATGTAACGTTATGTTATATAACGTAATACGTTATAACGTTATACCATATAACGTATTAAACAACGTTATACCATATAACGTATTACGTTATAACGTTATACCATACAACGTTATTTTATATAAAGTATTACGTTATAACTTTATACCACATAACGTATTACGTTATAACGGTATGTTATATAACGTAATACGTTATAACGTTATACCATATAACGTTACGTTATATAACGTAATACGTTATATCGTTATACCATATAACGTTACGTTATATAACGTAATACGTTATAACGTTATACCATATAACGTTATGTTATATAACGTATTACGTTATAACGTTATACCATACAACGTTATTTTATATAAAGTATTACGTTATAACTTTATACCACATAACGTATTACGTTATAACGGTATGTTATATAACGTAATACGTTATAACGTTATACCATATAACGTTACGTTATATAACGTAATACGTTATATCGCTATACCATATAACGTTACGTTATATAACGTAATACGTTATAACGTTATACCATATAACGTTATGTCATATAATGTAATAGATTATACCGTTATGTTATATAACGTAATACGTTATAAAGTTATACGATATAACGTTATGTTACATAACGTAATACGTTATACCGTTATACCATATACGTTATGTTATATAACGCAATACGTTATAACGTTATACCATATAACGTTATGTTATATAACTTAATACGTTATAACGTTATACCATATAACGTTATGTTATATAACTTAATACGTTATAACGTTATACCATATAACGTTATGTTATATATCGTATTACCTTATAAAGTTATACCATATAACGTTATGTTATATAACGTAATACGTTATAACGTTATACCATATAACGTTATGTTATATATCGTATTACCTTATAACGTTATACCATATAACGTTACGTTACATAACGTAATACGTTATACCGTTATACCATATATCGTTATGTTATATAACGCAATACGTTATAACGTTATACCATACAACGTAATACGTTATAACGTTATACCATATAACGTATTACGTTATAAGGTTATACCATATAACGTATTACCTTGTAAAGTTATACCATATAACGTTATGTTATATAACGAATAGGTTATAACGTTATACCATATAACGTATTACGTTACAACGTTATACCATATAACGTATTACGTTATAACGTTATACCATACAACGTTATGTTATATAACGTATTACGTTACAACTTTATACCACATAACGTATTACGTTATAACGGTATGTTATATAACGTAATACGTTATAACGTTATACCATATAACGTAATACGTTATAACGTTATACCATATAACGTAATACGTTATAACGTTATACCACATAACGTTATGATATATATCGTAATACGCTATAACGTTATACCATGTAACGTTATGTTATATATCGTAATACGTTATAACGTTATACCATATAACGTTATGTTATATAACGTAATACGTTATAACGTTATACGATATAACATATTACCTTACAAAGTTATACCATATAACGTTATGTTATATAACGTAACACGTTATAACGTTATACGATATGACGTATTACCTTATAAAGTTATACGATATAACGTTATGTTATATAACGCAATACGTTATAACGTTATACCATATAACGTATTACGTTACAACGTTATACCATATAACGTATTACGTTATATCGTTATACTATACAACGTTATGTTATATAACGTATTACGGTATAACTTTATACTATATAACGTATTACGTTATAACAGTATGTTATATAACGTAATACGTTATAACGTTATGTTATATAACGTAATACGTTATAACGTGTTACCATATAACGTATTACGTTATAACGTTATACCATATAGCGTATGACGTTACAACGTTACACCATACAACGTTATGTTATATAACGTATTACGATATAACGTTATGTTATATAACGTAATACGTTATAACGTTATACCATATAACGTTATGTTATATATCGTATTACGTTATAACGTTATACCATATAACGTTATGTTATATAACGTAATACGTTATAGAGCGTTACCATATAACGTATTACGTTATAACGTAATACCATATAACGTTATGTCATATAATGTAATAGATTATACCGTTATGTTATATAACGTAATACGTTATAAAGTTATACGATATAACGTTATGTTATATAACGTAATACGTTATAACGTTATACCATATAACGTATTAAACAACGTTATACCATATAACGTATTAAACAACGTTATACCATATAACGTATTACGTTATAACGTTATACCATACAACGTTATTTTATATAAAGTATTACGTTATAACTTTATACCATGTAACGTTATGTTATATATCGTAATACGTTATAACGTTATACCATATAACGTATTACGTTATAACGTTATACCATACAACGTTATGTTATATAACGTATTGCGTTACAACTTTATACCACATAACGTATTACGTTATAACGGTATGTTATATAACGTAATACGTTATAACGTTATACCATATAACGTAATACGTTATAACGTTATACCACATAACGTTATGATATATAACTTAATACGTTATAACGTTATACCATGTAACGTTATGTTATATATCGTAATACGTTATAACGTTATACCATATAACGTTATGTTATATAACGTAATACGTTATAGAGCGTTACCATATAACGTATTAAGTTATAACGTAATACCATATAACGTTATGTCATATAATGTAATAGGTTATAACGTTATGTTATATAACGTAATACGTTATAAAGTTATACCATATAACGTTATGTTATATAACGTAATACGTTATAACGCGTTACCATATAACGTATTACCTTATAAAGTTATACCATATAACGTTATGTTATATAACGCAATACGTTATAACGTTATACCATATAACGTATTACATTACAACGTTATACCATATAACGTTACGCTATAGAACGTAATACGTTATAACGTTATACCATATAACGTTATGTTATATAACGTAATACGTTATAACGTGTTACCATATAACGTATTACGTTATATCGTTATACCATATAACGTTACGTTATATAACGTAATACGTTATAACGTTATGTTATATAACGTAATACGTTATAACGTGTTACCATATAACGTATTACGTTATAACGGTATGTTATATAACGTAATGCGTTATAACGTTATACCATATAACGTTATGTTATATAACGCAATACGTTATAACGTTATACCATACAACGTTATACGTTATAACGTTATACCATATAACGTATTACGTTATAACGTTATACCATATAACGTATTACCTTGTAAAGTTATACCATATAACGTTATGTTATATAACGTAATACGTTATAACGTTATACCATATAACGTATTAAACTACGTTATACCATATAACGTATTACGTTATAACGTTATACTATACAACGTCATGTTATATAACGTAATACGTTATAACGTTATGTTATATAACGTAATACGTTATAACGTGTTACCATATAACGTATTACGTTATAACGTTATACCATATAACGCTACGTTATATAACGTAATACGTTATAACGTTATACCATATAACGCTACGTTATATAACGTAATACGTTATAACGTTATACCATATAACGTTATGTTATATAACGCAATACGTTATAACGTTATACCATACAACGTAATACGTTATAACGTTATACCATATAACGTATTACGTTATAACGTTATACCATATAACGTATTACCTTGTAAATTTATACCATATAACGTTATGTTATATAACGTAATACGTTATAACGTTATACCATATAACGTATTACGTTATAACGTTATACCATACAACGTTATGTTATATAACGTATTACGTTACAACTTTATACCACATAACGTATTACGTTATAACGGTATGTTATATAGCGTAATACGTTATAACGTTATACCATATAACGTAATACGTTATAACGTTATACCACATAACGTTATGATATATAACTTAATACGTTATAACGTTATACCATGTAACGTTATGTTATATATCGTAATACGTTATAACGTTATACCATATAACGTTATGTTATATAACGTAATACGTTATAGAGCGTTACCATATAACGTATTACGTTACAACGTTATACCATATAACGTATTACGTTATAACGTTATACCATACAACGTTATGTTATATAACGTATTACGTTACAACTTTATACCACATAACGTATTACGTTATAACGGTATGTTATATAGCGTAATACGTTATAACGTTATACCATATAACGTAATACGTTATAACGTTATACCACATAACGTTATGATATATAACTTAATACGTTATAACGTTATACCATGTAACGTTATGTTATATATCGTAATACGTTATAACGTTATACCATATAACGTTATGTTATATAACGTAATACGTTATAGAGCGTTACCATATAACGTATTACGTTATAACGTAATACCATATAACGTTATGTCATATAATGTAATAGGTTATAACGTTATGTTATATAACGTAATACGTTATAAAGTTATACCATATAACGTTATGTTATATAACGTAATACGTTATAACGCGTTACCATATAACGTATTACCTTATAAAGTTATACCATATAACGTTATGTTATATAACGTAATACGTTATAGAGCGTCACCATATAACGTATTACGTTATAACGTAATACCATATAACGTTATGTCATATAATGTAATAGGTTATAACGTTACGTTATATAACGTAATACGTTATAACGTTATACCATATAACGTTATGTTATATAACTTAATACGTTATAACGTTATACCATATAACGTTATGTTATATATCGTATTACGTTATAACGTTATACCATATAACGTTATGTTATATAACGTAATACGTTATAGAGCGTTACCATATAACGTATTACGTTATAACGTAATACCATATAACGTTATGTCATATAATGTAATAGGTTAAACCGTTATGTTATATAACGTAATACGTTATAAAGTTATACGATATAACGTTATGTTATATAACGTAATACGTTATAACGTTATACGATATAACATATTACCTTACAAAGTTATACCATATAACGTTATGTTATATAACGTAACACGTTATAACGTTATACGATATGACGTATTACCTTATAAAGTTATACGATATAACGTTATGTTATATAACGCAATACGTTATAACGTTATACCATATAACGTATTACGTTACAACGTTATACCATATAACGTATTACGTTATATCGTTATACTATACAACGTTATGTTATATAACGTATTACGGTATAACTTTATTCTATATAACGTATTACGTTATAACAGTATGTTATATAACGTAATACGTTATAACGTTATGTTATATAACGTAATACGTTATAACGTGTTACCATATAACGTATTACGTTATAACGTTATACCATATAGCGTATGACGTTACAACGTTACACCATACAACGTTATGTTATATAACGTATTAAGATATAACGTTATGTTATATAACGTAATACGTTATAACGTTATGTCATATAACGTAATGCGTTAAAACGTTATGTTATATAACTTAATACGCTATAACGTGTTCCCATATAACGTATTACGTTATATCGTTATACCATATAACGTTATGTTATATAACGTAATACGTTATAACTTTATACCATATAACGTATTACGTTATATCGTTATACCATATAACGTTACGTTATATAACGTAATACGTTATAACGTTATGTTATATAACGTAATACGTTATAACGTGTTACCATATAACGTATTACGTTTTAACGGTATGTTATATAACGTAATACGTTATAACGTTATACCACATAACGTTATGTTATATAACGCAATACGTTATAACGTTATACCATACAACGTTATACGTTATAACGTTATACAATATAACGTATTACGTTATAACGTTATACCATATAACGTATTACCTTGTAAAGTTATACCATATAACGATATGTTATATAACGTAATACGTTATAACGTTATACCATATAACGTATTAAACAACGTTATACCATATAACGTATTACGTTATAACGTTATACCATACAACGTCATGTTATATAACGTAATACGTTATAACGTTATGTTATATAACGTAATACGTTATAACGTGTTACCATATAACGTATTACGTTATAACGTTATACCATATAACGCTACGTTATAAAACGTAATACGTTATAACGTTATACCATATAACGTTATGTTATATAGCGTAATACGTTATAACGTTATACCATATAACGTATTAAACAACGTTATACCATATAACGTATACGTTATAACGTTATACCATACAACGTTATTTTCTATAAAGTATTACGTTATAACTTTATACCACATAACGTATTACGTTATAACGGTATGTTATATAACGTAATACGTTATAACGTTATACCATATAACGTTACGTTATATAACGTAATACGTTATAACGTTATACCATATAACGTTATGTTATATATCGTATTACGTTATAACGTTATACCATATAACGTTATGTTATATAACGTAATACGTTATAGAGCGTTACCATATAACGTATTACGTTATAACGTAATACCATATAACGTTATGTCATATAATGTAATAGATTATACCGTTATGTTATATAACGTAATACGTCATAAAGTTATACGATATAACGTTATGTTATATAACGTAATACGTTATAACGTTATACGATATAACATATTACCTTATAAAGTTATACCATATAACGTTATGTTATATAACGTAATACGTTATAACGTGTTACCATATAACGTAATACGTTATAACGTTATGTTATATAACGTAATACGCTACAACGTGTTACCATATAACGTATTACGTTCTAACGTTACACCATATAAAGTAAAACCATATAACGTAATACGTTATAACGTTATACCATATAACGCATTACGTTATAACGTTACACCATACAACGTTATGTTATATAACGTATTACGTTACAACCTTATACAGTATTACGTATAACGTTATGACGTTACACAAGACAACGTTATGTTATATAACGTATTACGTTATAACGTTCCACCATATAACTTATTCCGTTATAACGTGTTACCATATAACGTATTACGTTATAACGTTATACCATATAGCGTATGACGTTACAACGTTACACCATACAACGTTATGTTATATAACGTATTACGATATAACGTTATGTTATATAACGTAATACGTTATAACGTTATGTCATATAACGTGATGCGTTAAAACGTTATGTTATATAACTTAATACGCTATAACGTGTTCCCATATAACGTATTACGTTATATCGTTATACCATATAACGTTATGTTATATAACGTAATACGTTATAACTTTATACCATATAACGTATTACGTTATGACGTTATACCATACAGCGTTATGTTATATAACGTAATACGTTATAACGTTATACCATATAACGTATTACGTTATAACGTTAAACCATACAACGTTATGTTACGTAACGTAATACGTTATAACGTTATACCATATAACGTTATGTTATATAACGTAATACGTTATAACTTTATACCATATAACGTATTGCGTTATGACGATACACCATACAACGTTATGGTATATAATGTGTTACGTTATAACGTTATACCATATAACGTGTTACGTTGTAACGTTACACAAGACAACGTTATGTTATTTAACGTATTACGTTATAACTTTATACCATATAACGTATTCCGTTATGACGTTATACCATACAACGTTATGTTACATAACGTAATACGTTATAACGTTATACCATATAACGTTATGTTATGTAACGTAGTAGGTTATAACGGTATTACATATAACGTATTACGTTATATCGTTATACCATATAACGTTATGTTATATAACGTAATACGTTATAACTTTATACCATATAACGTATTACGTTATAACGTTATACCATATAACGTGTTACGTTGTAACGTTACACAAGACAACGTTTTGTTATTTAACGTATTACGTTATAACGTTATACCATATAACGTAATACGTTATAACGCTATACCATATAACGTACTACGTTATAATTTTATACCATATAACGTATTACGTTAGAACGTGTTACCATATAACGTATTACGTTATAACGTTATACCATAAAGCGTATTACGTTACAACGTTACACCATACAACGTTATGTTATATAACGTATTCCGTTATAACGTTATACCACATAACGTAATACGTTATAACGTTATGTTATATAACGTAATACGCTACAACGTGTTACCATATAACGTATTACGTTATGACGTTATACCATACAGCGTTATGTTACATAACGTAATACGTTATATCGTTATACCATATAACGTTATGTTATATAACGTAATACGTTATAACTTTATACCATATAACGTATTACGTTATGACGTTATACCATACAGCGTTATGTTATATAACGTAATACGTTATAACGCTATACCATATAACGTATTACGTTATAATTTTATACCATGTAACGTATTACGTTAGAACGTATTACCATATAACGCAATAAGTTATAACGTTATACCATACAACGTTATGGTATATAACGTATTACGTTATAACGTTATACCATGTAACGTGTTACGTTGTAACATTACACAAGAAAACGTTATGTTATATAACGTATTACGTTATAACGTTATACCATATAACGTATTACGTTATAACGTGTTACCATATAACGTATTACGTTATAACGTTATACCATATAGCGTATTACGTTACAACGTTACACCATACAACGTTATGTTATATAACGTATTCCGTTATAACGTTATACCACATAACGTAATACGTTATAACGTTATGTTATATAACGTAATACGCTACAACGTGTTACCATATAACGTATTACGTTCTAACGTTACACCATATAAAGTAAAACCATATAACGTAATACGTTATAACGTTATAGCATATAACGCATTACGTTATAACGTTACACCATACAACGTTATGTTATATAACGTATTACGTTACAACCTTATACAATATAACGTACAACGTTATGACGTTACACAAGACAACGTTATGTTATATAACGTATTACGTTATAACGTTCCACCATATAACTTATTCCGTTATAACGTGTTACCATATAACGTATTACGTTATAACGTTATACCATATAGCGTATGACGTTACAACGTTACACCATACAATGTTATGTTATATAACGTATTACGATATAACGTTATGTTATATAACGTAATACGTTATAACGTTATGTCATATAACGTAATGCGTTAAAACGTTATGTTATATAACTTAATACGCTATAACGTGTTCCCATATAACGTATTACGTTATATCGTTATACCATATAACGTTATGTTATATAACGTAATACGTTATAACGTTATACCATATAGCGTATTACGTTACAACGTTACACCATACAACGTTATGTTATATAACGTATTCCGTTATAACGTTATACCACATAACGTAATACGTTATAACTTTATGTTATATAACGTAATACGCTACAACGTGTTACCATATAACGTATTACGTTCTAACGTTACACCATATAAAGTAAAACCATATAACGTAATACGTTATAACGTTATAGCATATAACGCATTACGTTATAACGTTACACCATACAACGTTATGTTATATAACGTATTACGTTACAACCTTATACAATATAACGTATAACGTTATGACGTTACACAAGACAACGTTATGTTATATAACGTATTACGTTATAACGTTCCACCATATAAGTTATTCCGTTATAACGTGTTACCATATAACGTATTACGTTATAACGTTATACCATATAGCGTATGACGTTACAACGTTACACCATACAACGTTATGTTATATAACGTATTACGATATAACGTTATGTTATATAACGTAATACGTTATAACGTTATGTCATATAACGTAATGCGTTAAAACGTTATGTTATATAACTTAATACGCTATAACGTGTTCCCATATAACGTATTACGTTATATCGTTATACCATATAACGTTATGTTATATAACGTAATACGTTATAACGTTATACCATATAGCGTATTACGTTACAACGTTACACCATACAACGTTATGTTATATAACGTATTCCGTTATAACGTTATACCACATAACGTAATACGTTATAACTTTATGTTATATAACGTAATACGCTACAACGTGTTACCATATAACGTATTACGTTCTAACGTTACACCATATAAAGTAAAACCATATAACGTAATACGTTATAACGTTATAGCATATAACGCATTACGTTATAACGTTACACCATACAACGTTATGTTATATAACGTATTACGTTACAACCTTATACAATATAACGTATAACGTTATGACGTTACACAAGACAACGTTATGTTATATAACGTATTACGTTATAACGTTCCACCATATAAGTTATTCCGTTATAACGTGTTACCATATAACGTATTACGTTATAACGTTATACCATATAGCGTATGACGTTACAACGTTACACCATACAACGTTATGTTATATAACGTATTACGATATAACGTTATGTTATATAACGTAATACGTTATAACGTTATGTCATATAACGTAATGCGTTAAAACGTTATGTTATATAACTTAATACGCTATAACGTGTTCCCATATAACGTATTACGTTATATCGTTATACCATATAACGTTATGTTATATAACGTAATACGTTATAACTTTATACCATATAACGTATTACGTTATGACGTTATACCATACAGCGTTATGTTATATAACGTAATACGTTATAACGTTATACCATATAACGTGTTACGTTGTAACGTTACACAAGACAACGTTATGTTATATAACGTATTAAGTTATAACGTTCCACCATATAACTTATACCGTTATAACTTTATACCATATAACGTATTACGTTATGACGATACACCATACAACGTTATGGTATATAACGTATTACGTTATAACGTTATACCATATAACGTGTTACGTTGTAACGTTACACAAGACAACGTTATGTTATTTAACGTATTACGTTATAACTTTATACCATATAACGTATTCCGTTATGACGTTATACCATACAACGTTATGTTACATAACGTAATACGTTATAACGTTATACCATATAACGTTATGTTATGTAACGTAGTACGTTATAACGGTATAACATATAACGTATTACGTTATATCGTTATACCATATAACGTTATGTTATATAACGTAATACGTTATAACTTTATACCATATAACGTATTACGTTATATCGTTATACCATATAACGTTATGTTATATAACGTAATACGTTATAACTTTATACCATATAACGTATTACGTTATAACGTTATACCATATAACGTGTTACGTTGTAACGTTACACAAGACAACGTTATGTTATTTAACGTATTACGTTATAACGTTATACCATATAACGTAATAAGTTATAACGCTATACCATATAACGTACTACGTTATAATTTTATACCATATAACGTATTACGTTAGAACGTGTTAAAATATAACGTATTACGTTATAACGTTATACCATAAAGCGTATTACGTTACAACGTTACACCATACAACGTTATGTTATATAACGTATTCCGTTATAACGTTATACCACATAACGTAATACGTTATAACGTTATGTTATATAACGTAATACGCTACAACGTGTTACCATATAACGTATTACGTTCTAACGTTACACCATATAAAGTAAAACCATATAACGTAATACGTTATAACGTTATACCATATAACGCATTACGTTATCACGTTACACCATTCAACGTTATGTTATATAACGTATTACGTTACAACCTTATACAATATAACGTATAACGTTATGACGTTACACAAGACAACGTTATGTTATATAACGTATTACGTTATAACGTTCCACCATATAACTTATTCCGTTATAACGTGTTACCATATAACGTATTACGTTATAACGTTATACCATATAGCGTATGACGTTACAACGTTACACCATACAACGTTATGTTATATAACGTATTACGATATAACGTTATGTTATATAACGTAATACGTTATAACGTTATGTCATATAACGTAATGCGTTAAAACGTTATGTTATATAACTTAAGACGCTATAACGTGTTCCCATATAACGTATTACGTTATATCGTTATACTATATAACGTTATGTTATATAACGTAATACGTTATAACTTTATACCATATAACGTATTACGTTATGACGTTATACCATACAGCGTTATGTTATATAACGTAATACGTTATAACGTTATACCATATAACGTATTACGTTATAACGTTAAACCATACAACGTTATGTTACGTAACGTAATACGTTATAACGTTATACCATATAACGTTATGTTATGTAACGTAGTACGTTATAACGTTATAACATATAACGTATTACGTTATATCGTTATACCATATAACGTTATGTTATATAACGTAATACGTTATAACTTAATACCATATAACGTATTACGTTATGACTATACACCATACAACGTTATGGTATATAACGTATTACGTTATAACGTTATACCATATAACGTGTTACGTTCTAACGTTACACAAGACAACGTTATGTTATTTAACGTATTACGTTATAACTTTATACCATATAACGTATTCCGTTATGACGTTATACCATACAACGTTATGTTACATAACGTAATACGTTATAACGTTATACCATATAACGTTATGTTATGTAACGTAGTACGTTATAACGGTATAACATATAACGCATTACGTTATATCGTTATACCATATAACGTTATGTTATATAACGTAATACGTTATAACTTTATACCATATAACGTATTACGTTATAACGTTATACCATATAACGTGTTACGTTGTAACGTTACACAAGACAACGTTATGTTATTTAACGTATTACGTTATAACGTTATACCATATAACGTAATACGTTATAACGCTATACCATATAACGTACTACGTTATAATTTTATACCATATAACGTATTACGTTAGAACGTGTTACCATATAACGTATTACGTTATAACGTTATACCATAAGGCGTATTACGTTACAACGTTACACCATACAACGTTATGTTATATAACGTATTCCGTTATAACGTTATACCACATAACGTAATACGTTATAACGTTATGTTATATAACGTAATACGCTACAACGTGTTACCATATAACGTATTACGTTATGACGTTATACCATACAGCGTTATGTTACATAACGTAATACGTTATATCGTTATACCATATAACGTTATGTTATATAACGTAATACGTTATAACGCTATACCATATAACGTATTACGTTATAATTTTATACCATATAACGTATTACGTTAGAACGTAATACCATATAACGCAATAAGTTATAACGTTATACCATACAACGTATTACGTTACAACGTTACACCATACAACGTTATGTTATTTAACGTATTACGTTATAACTTTATACCATATAACGTATTCCGTTATGACGTTATACCATACAACGTTATGTTATTTAACGTATTACGTTATAACGTTATACCATATAACGTAATACGTTATAACGTTATGTTATATAACGTAATACGCTACAACGTGTTACCATATAACGTATTACGTTCTAACGTTACACCATATAAAGTAAAACCATATAACGTAATACGTTATAACGTTATACCATATAACGCATTACGTTACAACGTTACACCATACAACGTTATGTTATATAACGTATTCCGTTATAACGTTATACCACATAACGTAATACGTTATAACGTTATGTTATATAACGTAATACGCCACAACGTGTTACCATATAACGTATTACGTTCTAACGTTACACCATATAAAGTAAAACCATATAACGTAATACGTTATAACGTTATACCATATAACGCATTACGTTATAACGTTACACCATACAACGTTATGTTATATAACGTATTACGTTACAACCTTATACAATATAACGTATAACGTTATAACGTTACACAAGACAACGTTACGTTATATAACGTATTAAGTTATAACGTTCCACCATATAACTTATACCGTTATAACGCGTTACCATATAACGTATTACGTTATAACGTTATACCATATAGCGTATTACGTTACAACGTTACGCCATACAACGTTATGTTATATAACGTATTACGATATAACGTTACGTTATATAACGTAATACGTTATAACGTTATGTCATATAACGTAACACGTTAAAACGTTATGTTATATAACGTAATACGCTATAACGTGTTCCCATATAACGTATTACGTTATATCGTTATACCATATAACGTTATGTTATATAACGTAATACGTTATAACTTTATACCATATAACGTATTCCGTTATAACGTTATACCACATAACGTATTACGTTATAACGTTATGTTATATAACGTAATACGCGATAACGTGTTACCATATAACGTACTACGTTATATCGTTATACCATATAACGTTATGTTATATAACGTGATACGTTATAAATTTATACTATATAACGTATTACGTTATGACTTTATACCATACAACGTTATGTTATATAACGTAATACGTTATAACGTTATACCATATAACGTATTACGTGATAACGTTATACCATATAACGTATTACGTTATAACGTTATACTATATAATGTTATGCTATATAACGTAATACCATATAACGTATTACGTTCTAGCGTTACACAAGACAACGTTATGTTATATAACGTATTACGTTATAACGTTATACCATATAACGTATTACGTTCTAACGTTACACAAGACATCGTTATGTTATATAACGTATTACGTTATAACGTTACACCATATAACTTATTCCGTTATAACGTGTTACCATATAACGTATTACGTTATATCGTTATAACATATAACTTATTACGTTACAACGTTACACCATACAACGTTATGTTATATAACGTATTACGATATAACGTTATGTTATATAACGTAATACGTTATAACATTATGTCATACAACGTAATACGTTATAACGTTATGTCATATAACGTAATACGTTAAAACGTTATGTTATATAACGTAATACGCTATAACGTGTTCCCATATAACGTATTACGTTATATCGTTATACCATATAACGTTATGTTATATAACGTAATACGTTATAACTTTATACCATATAACGTATTATGTTATGACGTTATACCATACAGCGTTATGTTATATAACGTAATACGTTATAACGTTATACCATATAACGTATTACGTTATAACGTTAAACCATACAACGTTATGTTACATAACGTAATACGTTATAACGTTATACCATATAACGTAATGTTATGTAACGTAGTACGTTATAACGTTATAACATATAACGTATTACGTTATATCGTTATACCATATAACATTATGTTATATGACGTAATACGTTGTAACTTTATACCATATAACGTATTACGTTATGACGTTTTACCATACAGCGTTATGTTACATAACGTAATACGTTACAACTTTATACCATATAACGTTATGTTATATAACGTAATACGTTATAACTCTATACCATATAACATATTACGTTATGACGTTATACCATACAGCGTTATGTTACATAACGTAATACGTTATAACGTTATACCATATAACGTTATGTTATATAACGTAATACGTTATAACTTTATACTATATAACGTATTACCGTATGACTTTATACCATACAACGTTATGTTATATAACGTAATACGTTATAACGTTATACCATATAACGTATTACGTGATAACGTTATACCATATAACGTATTACGTTATAACGTTATACTATATAATGTTGTGCTATATAACGTAATACCATATAACGTATTACGTTCTAGCGTTACACAAGACAACGTTATGTTATATAACGTATTACGTTATAACGTTACACCATATAACTTATTCCGTTATAACGTGTTACCATATAACGTATTACGTTATAACGTTATACCATATAGCGTATTACGTTACAACGTTACACCATACAACGTTATGTTATATAACGTATTACGATATAACGTTATGTTATATAACGTAATACGTTATAACGTTGTGTTATATAACGTAATACGTTATAACGTTATGTCATATAACGTAATACGTTAAAACGTTATGTTATATAACGTAATACGCTATAACGTGTTCCCATATAACTTATTACGTTATATCGTTATACCATATAACGTTATGTTATATAACGTAATACGTTATAACTTTATACCATATAACGTATTACGTTATGACGTTATACCATACAGCCTTATGTTATATAACGTAATACGTTATAACGTTATACCATATAACGTATTACGTTATAACGTTAAACCATACAACGTTATGTTACATAACGTAATACGTTATAACGTTATACCATATAACGTTATGTTATATAACGTATTACGTTATAACGTTACACCATATAACTTATTCCGTTATAACGTGTTACCATATAACGTATTACGTTATATCGTTATACCATATAACGTATTACGTTACAACGTTACACCATACAACGTTATGTTATATAACGTATTACGATATAACGTTATGTTATATAACGTAATACGTTATAACATTATGTCATATAACGTAATACGTTATAACGTTATGTCATATAACGTAATACGTTAAAACGTTATGTTATATAACGTAATACGCTATAACGTGTTCCCATATAACGTATTACGTTATATCGTTATACCATATAACGTTATGTTATATAACGTAATACGTTATAACTTTATACCATATAACGTATTACGTTATGACGTTATACCATACAGCGTTATGTTATATAACGTAATACGTTATAACGTTATACCATATAACGTATTACGTTATAACGTTAAACCATACAACGTTATGTTACATAACGTAATACGTTATAACGTTATACCATATAACGTAATGTTATGTAACGTAGTACGTTATAACGTTATAACATATAACGTATTACGTTATATCGTTATACCATATAACGTTATGTTATATAACGTAATACGTTATAACTCTATACCATATAACATATTACGTTATGACGTTATACCATACAACGTTATGTTATATAACGTAATACGTTATAACGTTATACCATATAACGTATTACGTGATAACGTTATACCATATAACGTATTACGTTATAACGTTATACTATATAATGTTATGCTATATAACGTAATACCATATAACGTATTACGTTCTAGCGTTACACAAGACAACGTTATGTTATATAACGTATTACGTTATAACGTTATACCATATAACGTATTACGTTCTAACGTTACACAAGACATCGTTATGTTATATAACGTATTACGTTATAACGTTACACCATATAACTTATTCCGTTATAACGTGTTACCATATAACGTATTACGTTATAACGTTATACCATATAGCGTATTACGTTACAACGTTACACCATACAACGTTATGTTATATAACGTATTACGATATAACGTTATGTTATATAACGTAATACGTTATAACGTTATGTTATATAACGTAATACGTTATAACGTTATGTCATATAACGTAATACGTTAAAACGTTATGTTATATAACGTAATACGCTATAACGTGTTCCCATATAACTTATTACGTTATATCGTTATACCATATAACGTTATGTTATATAACGTAATACGTTATAACTTTATACCATATAACGTATTACGTTATGACGTTATACCATACAGCCTTATGTTATATAACGTAATACGTTATAACGTTATACCATATAACGTATTACGTTATAACGTTAAACCATACAACGTTATGTTACATAACGTAATACGTTATAACGTTATACCATATAACGTTATGTTATATAACGTATTACGTTATAACGTTACACCATATAACTTATTCCGTTATAACGTGTTACCATATAACGTATTACGTTATATCGTTATACCATATAACGTATTACGTTACAACGTTACACCATACAACGTTATGTTATATAACGTATTACGATATAACGTTATGTTATATAACGTAATACGTTATAACATTATGTCATATAACGTAATACGTTATAACGTTATGTCATATAACGTAATACGTTAAAACGTTATGTTATATAACGTAATACGCTATAACGTGTTCCCATATAACGTATTACGTTATATCGTTATACCATATAACGTTATGTTATATAACGTAATACGTTATAACTTTATACCATATAACGTATTACGTTATGACGTTATACCATACAGCGTTATGTTATATAACGTAATACGTTATAACGTTATACCATATAACGTATTACGTTATAACGTTAAACCATTCAACGTTATGTTACATAACGTAATACGTTATAACGTTATACCATATAACGTAATGTTATGTAACGTAGTACGTTATAACGTTATAACATATAACGTATTACGTTATATCGTTATACCATATAACGTTATGTTATATAACGTAATACGTTATAACTCTATACCATATAACATATTACGTTATGACGTTATACCATACAACGTTATGTTATATAACGTAATACGTTATAACGTTATACCATATAACGTATTACGTGATAACGTTATACCATATAACGTATTACGTTATAACGTTATACTATATAATGTTATGCTATATAACGTAATACCATATAACGTATTACGTTCTAGCGTTACACAAGACAACGTTATGTTATATAACGTATTACGTTATAACGTTATACCATATAACGTATTACGTTCTAACGTTACACAAGACATCGTTATGTTATATAACGTATTACGTTATAACGTTACACCATATAACTTATTCCGTTATAACGTGTTACCATATAACGTATTACGTTATAACGTTATACCATATAGCGTATTACGTTACAACGTTACACCATACAACGTTATGTTATATAACGTATTACGATATAACGTTATGTTATATAACGTAATACGTTATAACGTTATGTTATATAACGTAATACGTTATAACGTTATGTCATATAACGTAATACGTTAAAACGTTATGTTATATAACGTAATACGCTATAACGTGTTCCCATATAACTTATTACGTTATATCGTTATACCATATAACGTTATGTTATATAACGTAATACGTTATAACTTTATACCATATAACGTATTACGTTATGACGTTATACCATACAGCCTTATGTTATATAACGTAATACGTTATGACGTTATACCATATAACGTATTACGTTATAACGTTAAACCATACAACGTTATGTTACATAACGTAATACGTTATAACGTTATACCATATAACGTTATGTTATATAACGTATTACGTTATAACGTTACACCATATAACTTATTCCGTTATAACGTGTTACCATATAACGTATTACGTTATATCGTTATACCATATAACGTATTACGTTACAACGTTACACCATACAACGTTATGTTATATAACGTATTACGATATAACGTTATGTTATATAACGTAATACGTTATAACATTATGTCATATAACGTAATACGTTATAACGTTATGTCATATAACGTAATACGTTAAAACGTTATGTTATATAACGTAATACGCTATAACGTGTTCCCATATAACGTATTACGTTATATCGTTATACCATATAACGTTATGTTATATAACGTAATACGTTATAACTTTATAACATATAACGTATTACGTTATGACGTTATACCATACAGCGTTATGTTATATAACGTAATACGTTATAACGTTATGTTATATAACGCATTACGTTATAACGTTACACAAGACAACGTTATGTTATAGAACGTATTACGATATAACGTTATACCATATAACGTATTACGTTATAACGTTACACAAGACAACGTTATGTTATATAACGTATTACGTTATAACGTTATACCATGTAACGTATTACGTTATAACGTTATGTTATATAACTTAATACGTTATAACGTTATGTTATATAACGTAATACGTTATAACGTTATACCATATAACGTAATACGTTATAACGTCATACCATATAACGTTATGCTATATAACGTAATACGTTATAACGTTATACCATGTAACGTTATGTTATATAACGTTGTACGATATAACGGTATGTTATATAACGTAATACGTTATAGCATTATGCTATATAACGTAATACGTTATAACGTTGTAGCATATAATGTAATACGTTATAACGTTATGTTATATAACGTATTACGTTATAACGTTACACAAGACAACGTTATGTTATATAACGTATTACGATATAACGTTATACCATATAACGTATTACGTTATAACGTTACACAAGACAACGTTATGTTATATAACGTATTACGTCATAACGTTATACCATATAACGTTATGTTATATAACGTAATACGTTATAACCTTATACCAAATAACGTTATGTTATATAACGTAATATGCCATAACGATATACGATACAACGTATTACGTTATAACGTTATACCATATAACGTATAACGTTATAACGTTATGCCATATAACGTATTACGTTGTAACGTTATGTTATATAACGTAATACGTTATATCGTTATACCATTATAACGTTGTGTTATATAACATAATACGTTATAACGTTATACCATGTAACGAATTACGTTAGAACGTTATACCATATAAGGTTATGTTATATAACGTAATACGTTATATCGTTATGTTATATAACGTAATACGTTATAACGTTATGTTATATAACGTAATACGTTATAAGGTTATACCATGTAACGTTATGTTATATAACGTAGTGCGTTATAACGGTATGTTATATAACGTATTACGTTATAACGTGGTACCATATAACGTATTACGTTATAACGTTATGTTATATAACGTAATACGTTATAACGTTATGTTATATAACGTAATACGTTATAACGTTACGTTATATAACGTAATACGTTATAACGTTATACCATATAACGTAAAGCGTTATAACGTTATGTTATATAACGCATTACGTTATAACGTTACACAAGACAACGTTATGTTATATAACGTATTACGATATAACGTTATACCATATAACGTATTACGTTATAACGTTACACAAGACAACGTTATGTTATACAACGTATTACGTTATAACGTTATGCCATATAACGTATTACGTTATAACGCGTTACCATACAACGTATTGCGTTATAACGTTATACCATATAGAGTCCTGCGTTACAACGTTACACCATACAACGTTATGTTATATAACGTATTCCGTTATAACGTTATACCATATAACGTTTTATGTTAAAACGTAATGTTATATAACGTAATACGTTATAACGTTATGTTATATAACGTAATACGCTATAACGTTATACCATATAACGTATTACGTTTTAACGTTATGATATATAACTTAATACGTTATAACGTTATGTTATATAACTTAATACGTTATAACGATATGTTATATAACGTAATACGTTATAACGTTATACCATATAACGTAATAAGTTATAACGTTATTCCATATAGCGTATTACGTTACAACGTTACACCATACAACGTTATGTTATATAACGTATTCCGTTATAACGTCATACCATATAACGTATAACGTTATAACGTTATGCCATATAACGTATTACGTTATAACGTTATGTTATATAACTTAATACGTTATAACGTTATGTTATATAACGTAATACGTTATAACGTTATACCATATAACGTAATACGTTATAACGTTATACCATATAGCGTATTACGTTACAACGTTACACCAAACAACGTTATGTTATATAACGTATTCCGTTATAACGTTATACCACGTAACGTATTTCGTTATAACGTTATGTTATATAACGTAATATGTTATAACGGTATGTTATATAACGTAATACGTTATAACGTGGTGCCATATAACGCATTACGTTATAACGTTATACAAAATAACGTTATGTTATATAACGTATTACGTTATAACGTATTACGGTATAAAGTTATACCAAATAACGTTATGTTATATAACGTATTACGTTATAACGTTATACCATATAACGTATTACTTTATAACGTTGTACCATATAACGTATTACGTTATAACGTTATGATATATAACTTAATACGTTATAACGTTATGTTATATAACGTAATACGTTATAACGTTATACCATATAACGTAATACGTTATAACGTCATACCATATAACGTTATGTTATATAACGTAATACGTTATAACGTTATACCATATAACGTATTCCGTTATAACGTTATACCATATAACGTTTTATGTTATAACGTTATGTTATATAACGTAATACGTTATAACGTTATGTTATATAACGTAATACGTTATAGCGTTATGTTATATAACGTAATACGTTATACCGTTATGTTATATAACGTAATACGTTATAACGTATTACCTTATAACGTATTACGTTACAACGTTACACCATACAACGTTATGTTATATAACGTATTCCGTTATAACGTTATACCATATAACGTATTACGTTATAACGTTATGCCATATAACGTATTACGTTATAACGTTATGTTATATAACTTAATACGTTATAACGTTATACCATGTAACGTTATGTTATGTAACGTTGTACGATATAACGGTATGTTATATAACGTAATACGTTATAGCGTTATGTTATATAACTTAATACGTTATAACGTTATACCATATAACCTAATACGTTATAACGTTATGTTATATAACGTATTACGTTATAACGTTGCGCAAGACAACGTTATGTTATATAACGTTTTACGATACAACGTTATACCATATAACGTATTACGTTATAACGTTACACAAGACAACGTTATGTTATATAACGTATTACGTTATTACGTTATACCATATAACGTATTACGTTATATCGCGTTGCCATATAACGTATTACGTTATAACGTTATACCATATAGAGTACTGCGTTACAACGTTACACCATACAACGTTATGTTATATAACGTATTCCGTTATAACGTTATACTATATAACATTTTATGTTATAACGTTATGTTATATAACGTAATACGTTATAACGTTATGTTATATAACGTAATACGCTATAGCGTTATGTTATATAACGTAATACGTTATAACGTTATGTTATATAACGTAATACGTTATAACGTTATACCATATAACGTATTACGTAATAACGTTATGATATATAACTTAATACGTTATAACGTTATGCCATATAACGTATTACGTTATAACGTTATGTTATATAACTTAATACGTTATAACGTTATGTTATATAACGTAATACGTTATAACGTTATACCATATAACGTGTTACGTTATAACGTTATACCATTTAACGTATTACGTTATAACGTTATACCAAATAACGTTATGTTATATAACGTATTACGTTATAACGTATTACGTTATAAAGTTATACCAAATAACGTTATGTTATATAACGTATTACGTTATAACGTTATACCATATAACGTATTACGTTATAACGTTATACCATATAACGTATTACGTTATAACGTTATGATATATAACTTAATACGTTATAACGTTATGTTATATAACTTAATACGTTATAACGTTATGTTATATAACGTAATACGTTATAACGTTATACCATATAACGTAATACGTTATAACGTTATACCATATAACGTATTACGTAATAACGTTATGATATATAACTTAATACGTTATAACGTTATGCCATATAACGTATTACGTTATAACGTTATGTTATATAACTTAATACGTTATAACGTTATGTTATATAACGTAATACGTTATAACGTTATACCATATAACGTGTTACGTTATAACGTTATACCATTTAACGTATTACGTTATAACGTTATACCAAATAACGTTATGTTATATAACGTATTACGTTATAACGTATTACGTTATAAAGTTATACCAAATAACGTTATGTTATATAACGTATTACGTTATAACGTTATACCATATAACGTATTACGTTATAACGTTATACCATATAACGTATTACGTTATAACGTTATGATATATAACTTAATACGTTATAACGTTATGTTATATAACTTAATACGTTATAACGTTATGTTATATAACGTAATACGTTATAACGTTATACCATATAACGTAATACGTTATAAGGTCATACCATATTGCGTATTACGTTACAACGTTACACCATACAACGATATGTTATATAACGTATTCCGTTATAACGTTATACCATATATTACGTTATAACGTTATGTTATATTATATATCGTAATACGTTATAACGTTATGTTATATAACGTAATACGTTATAACGTTATGTTATATAACGTAATACGTTATAACGTTATGTTATATAACGTAATACGTTATAACGTTATACCATATAACGTAATACGTTATAACGTTATGTTATATAACGCATTACGTTATAACGTTACACAAGACAACGTTATGTTATATAACGTATTACGTTATAACTTTATGTTATATAACTTAATACGTTATAACGTTATGTTATATAACGTAATACGTTATAACGTTATACCATATAACGTAATACGTTATAACGTTATACCATATAACGTATTACGTTATAACGTTATACCATATAACGTGTTACGTTATAACGTTATACCATATAACGTATTACGTTATAACGTTATACCAAATAACGTTATGTTATATAACGTATTACGTTATAACGTATTACGTTATAAAGTTATACCAAATAACGTTATGTTATATAACGCAATACGTTATAGCGTTATGTTATATAACGTAATACGTTATACCGTTATGTTATATAACGTAATACGTTATAACGTTATACCATATAACATTATGTTATATAACGTAATACGTTATAACGTTATAGCATATAACGTAATACGTTATAACGTTATTCCATATAGCGTATTACGTTACAGCGTTACACCATACAACGTTATGTTATATAACGTATTCCGGTATAACGTTATACCATATAACGTATTACGTTATAACGTTATGCCATATAACGTAATACGTTATAACGTTATGCCATATAACGTATTACGTTATAACGTTATGTTATATAACTTAATACGTTATAACGTTATGTTATATAACGTAATACGGTATATCGTTATACCATATAACGTTATGTTATATAACGTAATACGTTATAACATTATACCATGTAACGTTATGTTATATAACGTATTACGTTATAACGTTATGTTATATAACGTAATATGTTATAACGGTATGTTATATAACGTAATACGTTATAACGTGGTGCCATATAACGCATTACGTTATAACGGTAAAACATACAACCTTATGTCATATAACGTATTACGTTATAACGTTATACCATATAACGTGTTACGTTATAACGTTGTACCATGTAACGTATTACGTTATAACGTTATAATATATAACTTAATACGTTATAACGTTATGTTATATAACTTAATACGTTATAGCGTTATGTTATATAACGTAATACGTTATAACGTTATACCATATAACGTAATACGTTATAACGTCATACCATATAACGTTATGTTATATAACGTAATACGTTATAACGTTATACCATGTAACGTGTTACGTTATAACGTTATACCATTTAACGTATTACGTTATAACGTTATACCAAATAACGTTATGTTATATAACGTATTACGTTATAACGTATTACGTTATAAAGTTATACCAAATAACGTTATGTTATATAACGTATTACGTTATAACGTTATACCATATAACGTATTACGTTATAACGTTATACCATATAACGTATTACGTTATAACGTTATGATATATAACTTAATACGTTATAACGTTATGTTATATAACTTAATACGTTATAACGTTATGTTATATAACGTAATACGTTATAACGTTATACCATATAACGTAATACGTTATAAGGTCATACCATATTGCGTATTACGTTACAACGTTACACCATACAACGATATGTTATATAACGTATTCCGTTATAACGTTATACCATATATTACGTTATAACGTTATGTTATATAACGTAATACGTTATAACGTTATGTTATATAACGTAATACGTTATAACGTTATGTTATATAACGTAATACGTTATAACGTTATACCATATAACGTAATACGTTATAACGTTATGTTATATAACGCATTACGTTATAACGTTACACAAGACAACGTTATGTTATATAACGTATTACGTTATAACTTTATGTTATATAACTTAATACGTTATAACGTTATGTTATATAACGTAATACGTTATAACGTTATACCATATAACGTAATACGTTATAACGTTATACCATATAACGTATTACGTTATAACGTTATACCATATAACGTGTTACGTTATAACGTTATACCATATAACGTATTACGTTATAACGTTATACCAAATAACGTTATGTTATATAACGTATTACGTTATAACGTATTACGTTATAAAGTTATACCAAATAACGTTATGTTATATAACGCAATATGTTATAGCGTTATGTTATATAACGTAATACGTTATACCGTTATGTTATATAACGTAATACGTTATAACATTATGTTATATAACGTAATACGCTATAGCGTTATGTTATATAACGTAATACGTTATAACGTTATGTTATATAACGTAATACGTTATAACGTTATACCATATAACGTAATACGTTATAACGTTATGTTATATAACGCATTACGTTATAACGTTACACAAGACAACGTTATGTTATATAACGTATTACGATATAACGTTATACCATATAACGTATTACGTTATAACGTTACACAAGACAACGTTATGTTATACAACGTATTACGTTATAACGTTATGCCATATAACGTATTACGTTATAACGCGTTACCATACAACGTATTGCGTTATAACGTTATACCATATAGAGTCCTGCGTTACAACGTTACACCATACAACGTTATGTTATATAACGTATTCCGTTTTAACGTTATACCATATAACGTTTTATGTTATAACGTAATGTTATATAACGTAATACGTTATAACGTTATGTTATATAACGTAATACGTTCTAACATTATGTTATATAACGTAATACGTTATAGCGTTATGTTATATAACGTAATACGTTATAACGTTATGTTATATAACGTAATACGCTATAACGTTATACCATTTAACGTATTACGTTATAACGTTATGATATATAACTTAATACGTTATAACGTTATGTTATATAACTTAATGCGTTATAACGATATGTTATATAACGTAATACGTTATAACGTTATACCATATAACGTAATAAGTTATAACGTTATTCCATATAGCGTATTACGTTACAACGTTACACCATACAACGCTATGTTATATAACGTATTCCGTTATAACGCCATACCATATAACGTATAACGTTATAACGTTATGCCATATAACGTATTACGTTATAACGTTATGTTATATAACGTAATACGTTATAACGTTATGTTATATAACGTAATACGTTATAACGTTATGTTATATAACGTAATACGTTTATAACGTTATACCATATAACGTAATACGTTATAACGTTATGTTATATAACGCATTACGTTATAACGTTACACAAGACAACGTTATGTTATATAACGTATTACGATATAACGTTATGTTATATAACGTAATACGTTATAACGTTATGTTATATAACGTAATACGTTATAACGTTATACCATATAACGTAATACGTTATAACGTTATGTTATATAACGCATTACGTTATAATGTTACACAAGACAACGTTATGTTATATAACGTATTACGTTATAACGTTATACCATATAACGTATTACGTTATAACGTTACACAAGACAACGTTATGTTATATAACGTATTACGTTATAACGTTACACAGGACAACGTTATGTTATATAACGTAATACGTTATAACGTTATGTTATATAACGTAATACGTTATAACATTATGTTATATAACGTAATACGTTATAACGTTATGTTATATAACGTAATACGTTATAACGTTATGTTATATAACGTAATACGCTATAACGTTATACCATATAACGTATTACGTTATAACGTTATGATATATAACTTAATACGTTATAACGTTATGTTATATAACTTAATACGTTATAACGATATGTTATATAACGTAATACGTTATAACGTTATACCATATAACGTAATAAGTTATAACGTTATTCCATATAGCGTATTACGTTACAACGTTACACCATACAACGTTATGTTATATAACGTATTCCGTTATATCGCCATACCATATAACGTATAACGTTATAACGTTATGCCATATAACGTATTACGTTATAACGTTATGTTATATAACTTAATACGTTATAACGTTATGTTATATAACGTAATACGTTATAACGTTATACCATATAACGTAATACGTTATAACGTTATACCATATAGCGTATTACGTTAGAACGTTACACCATACAACGTTATGTTATATAACGTATTCAGTTATAACGTTATACCATGTAACGTATTACGTTATAACGTTATGTTATATAACGTAATATGTTATAACGGTATGTTATATAACGTAATACGTTATAACGTGGTGCCATATAACGCATTACGTTATTACGGTAGAACATACAACCTTATGTTATATAACATATTACGTTATAACGTTATGTTATATAACGTAATACGTTATAACGTTATACCATATAACGTAATACGTTATAACGTTATACCATATAGCGTATTACGTTACAACGTTACACCATACAACGTTATGTTATATAACGTATTCCGTTATAACGTTATACCATATAACGTATTACGTTATAACGTTATGATATATAACTTAATACGTTATAACGTTATGTTATATAACTTAATACGTTATAACGATATGTTATATAACGTAATACGTTATAACGTTATACCATATAACGTAATAAGTTATAACGTTATTCCATATAACGTATTACGTTATAACGTTATACCATATAACGTATTACGTTATAACGTTGTACCATATAACGTATTACGTTATAACGTTATGATATATAACTTAATACGTTATGACGTTATGTTATATAACTTAATACGTTATAACGTTATGTTATATAACGTAATACGTTATAACGTTATACCATATAACGTAATACTTATAACGTCATACCATATAACGTTATGTTATATAACGTAATACGTTATAACGTTATACCATGTAACGTATTACGTTATAACGTTATGTTATATAACTTAATACGTTATAACGTTATGTTATATAACGCAATACGTTATAACGTTATGTTATATAACGTATTACGTTATAACGTTACACAAGACAACGTTATGTTATATAACGTATTACGATACAACGTTATACCATATAACGTATTACGTTATAACGTTACACAAGACAACGTTATGTTATATAACGTATTACGTCATAACGTTATACCATATAACGTTATGTTATATAACGTAATACGTTATAACGTTATACCAAATAACGTTATGTTATATAACGTAATATGCCATAACGATATACGATATAACGTATTACGTTATAACGTTATACCATATAACGTATAACGTTATAACGTTATGCCATATAACGTATTACGTTGTAACGTTATGTTATATAACGTAATACGTTATATCGTTATACCATATAACGTTATGTTATATAACATAATACGTTATAACGTTACACAAGACAACGTTATGTTATATAACGTATTACGATATAACGTTATACCATATAACGTATTACGTTATAACGTTACACAAGACAACGTTATGTTATACAACGTATTACGTTATAACGTTATGCCATATAACGTATTACGTTATAACGCGTTACCATACAACGTATTGCGTTATAACGTTATACCATATAGAGTCCTGCGTTACAACGTTACACCATACAACGTTATGTTATATAACGTATTCCGTTTTAACGTTATACCATATAACGTTTTATGTTATAACGTAATGTTATATAACGTAATACGTTATAACGTTATGTTATATAACGTAATACGTTCTAACATTATGTTATATAACGTAATACGTTATAGCGTTATGTTATATAACGTAATACGTTATAACGTTATGTTATATAACGTAATACGCTATAACGTTATACCATTTAACGTATTACGTTATAACGTTATGATATATAACTTAATACGTTATAACGTTATGTTATATAACTTAATGCGTTATAACGATATGTTATATAACGTAATACGTTATAACGTTATACCATATAACGTAATAAGTTATAACGTTATTCCATATAGCGTATTACGTTACAACGTTACACCATACAACGCTATGTTATATAACGTATTCCGTTATAACGCCATACCATATAACGTATAACGTTATAACGTTATGCCATATAACGTATTACGTTATAACGTTATGTTATATAACGTAATACGTTATAACGTTATGTTATATAACGTAATACGTTATAACGTTATGTTATATAACGTAATACGTTTATAACGTTATACCATATAACGTAATACGTTATAACGTTATGTTATATAACGCATTACGTTATAACGTTACACAAGACAACGTTATGTTATATAACGTATTACGATATAACGTTATGTTATATAACGTAATACGTTATAACGTTATGTTATATAACGTAATACGTTATAACGTTATACCATACAACGTATTACGTTATAACGTTATGTTATATAACGTATTACGTTATAATGTTACACAAGACAACGTTATGTTATATAACGTATTACGTTATAACGTTATACCATATAACGTATTACGTTATAACGTTACACAAGACAACGTTATGTTATATAACGTATTACGTTATAACGTTACACAGGACAACGTTATGTTATATAACGTAATACGTTATAACGTTATGTTATATAACGTAATACGTTATAACATTATGTTATATAACGTAATACGTTATAACGTTATGTTATATAACGTAATACGTTATAACGTTATGTTATATAACGTAATACGCTATAACGTTATACCATATAACGTATTACGTTATAACGTTATGATATATAACTTAATACGTTATAACGTTATGTTATATAACTTAATACGTTATAACGATATGTTATATAACGTAATACGTTATAACGTTATACCATATAACGTAATAAGTTATAACGTTATTCCATATAGCGTATTACGTTACAACGTTACACCATACAACGTTATGTTATATAACGTATTCCGTTATATCGCCATACCATATAACGTATAACGTTATAACGTTATGCCATATAACGTATTACGTTATAACGTTATGTTATATAACTTAATACGTTATAACGTTATGTTATATAACGTAATACGTTATAACGTTATACCATATAACGTAATACGTTATAACGTTATACCATATAGCGTATTACGTTAGAACGTTACACCATACAACGTTATGTTATATAACGTATTCAGTTATAACGTTATACCATGTAACGTATTACGTTATAACGTTATGTTATATAACGTAATATGTTATAACGGTATGTTATATAACGTAATACGTTATAACGTGGTGCCATATAACGCATTACGTTATTACGGTAGAACATACAACCTTATGTTATATAACATATTACGTTATAACGTTATGTTATATAACGTAATACGTTATAACGTTATACCATATAACGTAATACGTTATAACGTTATACCATATAGCGTATTACGTTACAACGTTACACCATACAACGTTATGTTATATAACGTATTCCGTTATAACGTTATACCATATAACGTATTACGTTATAACGTTATGATATATAACTTAATACGTTATAACGTTATGTTATATAACTTAATACGTTATAACGATATGTTATATAACGTAATACGTTATAACGTTATACCATATAACGTAATAAGTTATAACGTTATTCCATATAACGTATTACGTTATAACGTTACACAAGACAACGTTATGTTATATAACGTATTACGATACAACGTTATACCATATAACGTATTACGTTATAACGTTACACAAGACAACGTTATGTTATATAACGTATTACGTCATAACGTTATACCATATAACGTTATGTTATATAACGTAATACGTTATAACGTTATACCAAATAACGTTATGTTATATAACGTAATATGCCATAACGATATACGATATAACGTATTACGTTATAACGTTATACCATATAACGTATAACGTTATAACGTTATGCCATATAACGTATTACGTTGTAACGTTATGTTATATAACGTAATACGTTATATCGTTATACCATATAACGTTATGTTATATAACATAATACGTTATAACGTTATACCATGTAACGAATTACGTTAGAACGTTATACCATATAAGGTTATGTTATATAACGTAATACGTTATATCGTTATGTTATATAACGTAATACGTTATAACGTTATGTTATACAACGTAATACGTTATAAGGTTACACCATACAACGTTATGTTATATAACGTATTCCGTTATAACGCCATACCATATAACGTATAACGTTATAACGTTATGCCATATAACGTATTACGTTATAACGTTATGTTATATAACTTAATACGTTATAACGTTATGTTATATAACGTAATACGTTATAACGTTATACCATATAACGTAATACGTTATAACGTTATACCATATAGCGTATTACGTTACAACGTTACACCATACAACGTTATGTTATATAACGTATTCCGTTATAACGTTATACCATGTAACGTATTACGTTATAACGTTATGTTATATAACGTAATATGTTATAACGGTATGTTATATAACGTAATACGTTATAACGTGGTGCCATATAACGCATTACGTTATTGCGGTAGAACATACAACCTTATGTTATATAACGTATTACGTTATAACGTTATGTTATATAACGTAATACGTTATAACGTTATACCATATAACGTAATACGTTATAACGTTATACCATATAGCGTATTACGTTACAACGTTACACCATACAACGTTATGTTATATAACGTATTCCGTTATAACGTTATACCATATAACGTATTACGTTATAACGTTATGATATATAACTTAATACGTTATAACGTTATGTTATATAACTTAATACGTTATAACGATATGTTATATAACGTAATACGTTATAACGTTATACCATATAACGTAATAAGTTATAACGTTATTCCATATAACGTATTACGTTATAACGTTATACCATATAACGTATTACGTTATAACGTTGTACCATATAACGTATTACGTTATAACGTTATGATATATAACTTAATACGTTATGACGTTATGTTATATAACTTAATACGTTATAACGTTATGTTATATAACGTAATACGTTATAACGTTATACCATATAACGTAATACTTATAACGTCATACCATATAACGTTATGTTATATAACGTAATACGTTATAACGTTATACCATGTAACGTATTACGTTATAACGTTATGTTATATAACTTAATACGTTATAACGTTATGTTATATAACGCAATACGTTATAACGTTATGTTATATAACGTATTACGTTATAACGTTACACAAGACAACGTTATGTTATATAACGTATTACGATACAACGTTATACCATATAACGTATTACGTTATAACGTTACACAAGACAACGTTATGTTATATAACGTATTACGTCATAACGTTATACCATATAACGTTATGTTATATAACGTAATACGTTATAACGTTATACCAAATAACGTTATGTTATATAACGTAATATGCCATAACGATATACGATATAACGTATTACGTTATAACGTTATACCATATAACGTATAACGTTATAACGTTATGCCATATAACGTATTACGTTGTAACGTTATGTTATATAACGTAATACGTTATATCGTTATACCATATAACGTTATGTTATATAACATAATACGTTATAACGTTACACAAGACAACGTTATGTTATATAACGTATTACGATATAACGTTATACCATATAACGTATTACGTTATAACGTTACACAAGACAACGTTATGTTATACAACGTATTACGTTATAACGTTATGCCATATAACGTATTACGTTATAACGCGTTACCATACAACGTATTGCGTTATAACGTTATACCATATAGAGTCCTGCGTTACAACGTTACACCATACAACGTTATGTTATATAACGTATTCCGTTATAACGTTATACCATATAACGTTTTATGTTATAACGTAATGTTATATGACGTAATACGTTATAACGTTATGTTATATAACGTAATACGTTATAACATTATGTTATATAACGTAATACGTTATAGCGTTATGTTATATAACGTAATACGTTATAACGTTATGTTATATAACGTAATAAGCTATAACGTTATACCATATAACGTATTACGTTATAACGTTATGATATATAACTTAATACGTTATAACGTTATGTTATGTAACTTAATACGTTATAACGATATGTTATATAACGTAATACGTTATAACGTTATACCATATAACGTAATAAGTTATAACGTTATTCAATATAGCGTATTACGTTACAACGTTACACCATACAACGTTATGTTATATAACGTATTCCGTTATAACGCCATACCATATAACGTATAACGTTATAACGTTATGCCATATAACGTATTACGTTATAACGTTATGTTATATAACTTAATACGTTATAACGTTATGTTATATAACGTAATACGTTATAACGTTATACCATATAACGTATTACGTTATAATGTTATGATTTATAACTTAATACGTTATAACGTTATGTTATATAACTTAATACGTTATAACGATATGTTATATAACGTAATACGTTATAACGTTATACCATATAACGTAATAAGTTATAACGTTATTCCATATAACGTATTACGTTATAACGTTATACCATATAACGTATTACGTTATAACGTTGTACCATATAACGTATTACGTTATAACGTTATGATATATAACTTAATACGTTATAACGTTATGTTATATAACTTAATACGTTATAACGTTATGTTATATAACGTAATACGTTATAACGTTATACCATATAACGTAATACGTTATAACGTCATACCATATAACGTTATGTTATATAACGTAATACGTTATAACGTTATACCATGTAACGTTATGTTATATAACGTTGTACGATATAACGGTATGTTATATAACGTAATACGTTATAGCGTTATGTTATATAACGTAATACGTTATAACGTTATACCATATAACGTAATACGTTATAACGTTATGTTATATAACGTATTACGTTATAACGTTACACAAGACAACGTTATGTTATATAACGTATTACGATATAACGTTATACCATATAACGTATTACGTTATAACGTTACACAAGACAACGTTATGTTATATAACGTATTACGTCATAACGTTATACCATATAACGTTATGTTATATAACGTAATATGCTATAACGACATACGATATAACGTATTACGTTATAACGTTATACCATATAACGTATAACCTTATAACGTTATGCCATATAACGTATTACGTTGTAACGTTATGTTATATAGCGTAATACGTTATATCGTTATAACGTTATGTTATATAACGTAATACGTTTTAACGTTATACCATATAACGTAATACGTTATAACGTTATGTTATATAACGCTTTACGTTATAACGTTACACAAGACAACGTTATGTTATATAACGTATTACGATATAACGTTATACCATATAACGTATTACGTTATAACGTTACACAAGACAACGTTATGTTATATAACGTATTACGATATAACGTTATACCATATAACGTATTACGTTATAACGTTACACAAGACAACGTTATGTTATATAACGTATTACGATATAACGTTATACCATATAACGTATTACGTTATAACGTTACACAAGACAACGTTATGTTATATAACGTATTACGTCATAACGTTATACCATATAACGTTATGTTATATAACGTAATACGTTATAACCTGATACCAAATAACGTTATGTTATATAACGTAATATGCCATAACGATATACGATATAACGTATTACGTTATAACGTTATACCATATAACGTATAACGTTATAACGTTATGCCATATAACGTATTACGTTGTAACGTTATGTTATATAACGTAATACGTTATATCGTTATACCATTATAACGTTATGTTATATAACATAATACGTTATAACGTTATGTTATATAACGTAATACGTTATATCGTTATGTTATATAACGTAATACGTTATAACGTTATGTTATATAACGTAATACGTTATAAGGTTATACCATGTAACGTTATGTTATATAACGTAGTGCGTTATAACGGTATGTTATATAACGTAATACGTTATAATGTGGTACCATATAACGTATTACGTTATAACGTTATGATATATAACGTAATACGTTACAACGTTACACCATACAACGTTATGTTATATAACGTATTCCGTTATAACGTTATACCATGTAACGTATTACGTTATAACGTTATGTTATATAACGTAATATGTTATAACGGTATGTTATATAACGTAATACGTTATAACGTGGTGCCATATAACGCATTACGTTATTACGGTAGAACATACAACCTTATGTTATATAACGTATTACGTTATAACGTTATGTTATATAACGTAATACGTTATAACGTTATACCATATAACGCAATACGTTATAACGTTATACCATATAGCGTATTACGTTACAACGTTACACCATACAACGTTATGTTATATAACGTATTCCGTTATAACGTTATACCATATAACGTATTACGTTATAACGTTATGATATATAACTTAATACGTTATAACGTTATGTTATATAACTTAATACGTTATAACGATATGTTATATAACGTAATACGTTATAACGTTATACCATATAACGTAATAAGTTATAACGTTATTCCATATAACGTATTACGTTATAACGTTATACCATATAACGTATTACGTTATAACGTTGTACCATATAACGTATTACGTTATAACGATATGTTATATAACGTAATACGTTATAACGTTATACCATATAACGTAATACGTTATAACGTTATACCATATAACGTAATACGTTATAACGTCATACCATATAACGTTATGTTATATAACGTAATACGTTATATCGTTATACCATGTAACGTTATGTTATATAACGTTGTACGATATAACGGTATGTTATATAACGTAATACTTTATAGCGTTATGTTATGATATAACGTTATACCATATAACGTATTACGTTATAACGTTACACAAGACAACGTTATGTTATATAACGTATTACGTTATAACGTTATACCATATAACGTATTACGTTATAACGCGTTACCATATAACGTATTACGTTATAACGTTATACCATAGAGAGTTTTGCGTTACAACGTTACACCATACAACGTTATGTTATATAACGTATTCCGTTATAACGTTATACCATATAACGTAATAAGTTATAACGTTATTCCATATAACGTATTACGTTATAACGTTATACCATATAACGTATTACGTTATAACGTTGTACCATATAACGTATTACGTTATAACGTTATGATATATAACTTAATACGTTATAACGTTATGTTATATAACTTAATACGTTATAACGTTATGTTATATAACGTAATACGTTATAACGTTATACCATATAACGTAATACTTATAACGTCATACCATATAACTTTATGTTATATAACGTAATACGTTATAACGTTATACCATGTAACGTATTACGTTATAACGTTATGTTATATAACTTAATACGTTATAACGTTATGTTATATAACGCAATACGTTATAACGTTATGTTATATAACGTATTACGTTATAACGTTACACAAGACAACGTTATGTTATATAACGTATTACGATACAACGTTATACCATATAACGTATTACGTTATAACGTTACACAAGACAACGTTATGTTATATAACGTATTACGTCATAACGTTATACCATATAACGTTATGTTATATAACGTAATACGTTATAACGTTATACCAAATAACGTTATGTTATATAACGTAATATGCCATAACGATATACGATATAACGTATTACGTTATAACGTTATACCATATAACGTATAACGTTATAACGTTATGCCATATAACGTATTACGTTGTAACGTTATGTTATATAACGTAATACGTTATATCGTTATACCATATAACGTTATGTTATATAACATAATACGTTATAACGTTATACCATGTAACGAATTACGTTAGAACGTTATACCATATAAGGTTATGTTATATAACGTAATACGTTATATCGTTATGTTATATAACGTAATACGTTATAACGTTATGTTATACAACGTAATACGTTATAAGGTTATACCATGTAACGTTATGTTATATAACGTAGTGCGTTATAACGGTATGTTATATAACGTAATACGTTATAACGTTATGTTATATAACGTAATACATTATAACGTTATGTTATATAACGTAATACGTTATAACGTTATGTTATATAACGTAATACGTTATAACGTTATACCATATAACGTAATACGTTATAACGTTATGTTATATAACGCATTACGTTATAACGTTACACAAGACAACGTTATGTTATATAACGTATTACGATATAACGTTATACTATATAACGTATTACGTTATAACGTTACACAAGACAACGTTATGTTATACAACGTATTACGTTATAACGTTATGCCATATAACGTATTACGTTATAACGCGTTACCATACAACGTATTGCGTTATAACGTTATACCATATAGAGTCCTGCGTTACAACGTTACACCATACAACGTTATGTTATATAACGTATTCCGTTATAACGTTATACCATATAACGTTTTATGTTATAACGTAATGTTATATGACGTAATACGTTATAACGTTATGTTATATAACGTAATACGTTATAACATTATGTTATATAACGTAATACGTTATAGCGTTATGTTATATAACGTAACACGTTATAACGTTATGTTATATAACGTAATAAGCTATAACGTTATACCATATAACGTATTACGTTATAACGTTATGATATATAACTTAATACGTTATAACGTTATGTTATGTAACTTAATACGTTATAACGATATGTTATATAACGTAATACGTTATAACGTTATACCATATAACGTAATAAGTTATAACGTTATTCAATATAGCGTATTACGTTACAACGTTACACCATACAACGTTATGTTATATAACGTATTCCGTTATAACGCCATACCATATAACGTATAACGTTATAACGTTATGCCATATAACGTATTACGTTATAACGTTATGTTATATAACTTAATACGTTATAACGTTATGTTATATAACGTAATACGTTATAACGTTATACCATATAACGTAATACGTTATAACGTTATACCATATAGCGTATTACGTTACAACGTTACACCATACAACGTTATGTTATATAACGTATTCCGTTACAACGTTATACCATGTAACGTATTACGTTATAACGTTATGTTATATAACGTAATATGTTATAACGGTATGTTATATAACGTAATACGTTATATCGTGGTGCCATATAACGCATTACGTTATTACGGTAGAACATACAACCTTATGTTATACAACGTATTACGTCATAACGTTATGTTATATAACGTAATACGTTATAACGTTATACCATATAACGTAATACGTTATAACGTTATACCATATAGCGTATTACGTTACAACGTTACACCATACAACGTTATGTTATATAACGTATTCCGTTATAACGTTATACCATATAACGTATTACGTTATAACGTTATGATTTATAACTTAATACGTTATAACGTTATGTTATATAACTTAATACGTTATAACGATATGTTATATAACGTAATACGTTATAACGTTATACCATATAACGTAATAAGTTATAACGTTATTCCATATAACGTATTACGTTATAACGTTATACCATATAACGTATTACGTTATAACGTTGTACCATATAACGTATTACGTTATAACGTTATGATATATAACTTAATACGTTATAACGTTATGTTATATAACTTAATACGTTATAACGTTATGTTATATAACGTAATACGTTATAACGTTATACCATATAACGTAATACGTTATAACGTCATACCATATAACGTTATGTTATATAACGTAATACGTTATAACGTTATACCATGTAACGTTATGTTATATAACGTTGTACGATATAACGGTATGTTATATAACGTAATACGTTATAGCGTTATGTTATATAACGTAATACGTTATAACGTTATACCATATAACGTAATACGTTATAACGTTATGTTATATAACGTATTACGTTATAACGTTACACAAGACAACGTTATGTTATATAACGTATTACGATATAACGTTATACCATATAACGTATTACGTTATAACGTTACACAAGACAACGTTATGTTATATAACGTATTACGTCAAAACGTTATACCATATAACGTTATGTTATATAACGTAATATGCTATAACGACATACGATATAACGTATTACGTTATAACGTTATACCATATAACGTATAACCTTATAACGTTATGCCATATAACGTATTACGTTGTAACGTTATGTTATATAGCGTAATACGTTATATCGTTATACCATATAACGTTATGTTATATAACTTAATACGTTATAACGTTATGTTATATAACATAATACGTTATAACGTTATACCATATAACGTAATACGTTATAACGATATGTTATATAACGTAATACGTTATAACGTTATACCATATAACGTAATACGTTATAACGTTATTCCATATCGCGTATTACGTTACAACGTTACACCATACAACGATATGTTATATAACGTATTCCGTTATAACGTTATACCAAATAACGTATTACGTTATAACGTTATGTTATATAACGTAATACGTTATAACGTTATGTTATATAACGTAATACGTTATAACGTTATGTTATATAACGTATTACGTTATAACGTTATACCATGTAACGTATTACGTTATAACGTCATACCATATAACGTTATGCTATATAACGTAATACGTTATAACGCTATACCATGTAACGTTATGTTATATAACGTTGTACGATATAACGGTATGTTATATAACTTAATACGTTATAACGTTATGTTATATAACGTAATACGTTACAACGTTATACCATATAACGTAATACGTTATAACGTCATACCATATAACGTTATGCTATATAACGTAATACGTTATAACGTTATACCATGTAACGTTATGTTATATAACGTTGTACGATATAACGGTATGTTATATAACGTAATACGTTATAGCGTTATGCTATATAACGTAATACGTTATAACGTTGTACCATATAACGTAATACGTTATAACGTTATGTTATATAACGTATTACGTTATAACGTTACACAAGACAACGTTATGTTATATAACGTATTACGATATAACGTTATACCATATAACGTATTACGTTATAACGTTACACAAGACAACGTTATGTTATATAACGTATTACGTCATAACGTTATACCATATAACGTTATGTTATATAACGTAATACGTTATAACCTTATACCAAATAACGTTATGTTATATAACGTAATATGCCATAACGATATACGATATAACGTATTACGTTATAACGTTATACCATATAACGTATAACGTTATAACGTTATGCCATATAACGTATTACGTTGTAACGTTATGTTATATAACGTAATACGTTATATCGTTATACCATTATAACGTTATGTTATATAACATAATACGTTATAACGTTATACCATGTAACGAATTACGTTGGAACGTGATACCATATAAGGTTATGTTATATAATGTAATACGTTATATCGTTATGTTATATAACGTAATACGTTATAACGTTATGTTATATAACGTAATACGTTATAAGGTTATACCATGTAACGTTATGTTATATAACGTAGTGCGTTATAACGGTATGTTATATAACGTAATTCGTTATAACGTGGTACCATATAACGTATTACGTTATAACGTTATGTTATATAACGTAATACGTTATAACGTTATGTTATATAACGTAATACGTTATAACGTTATGTTATATAACGTAATACGTTATAACGTTATACCATATAACGTAATACGTTATAACGTTATACCATATAACGTAATACGTTATAACGTTATGTTATATAACGCATTACGTTATAACTTTACACAAGACAACGTTATGTTATATAACGTATTACGAAATAACGTTATACCATATAACGTATTACGTTATAACGTTACACAAGACAACGTTATGTTATACAACGTATTACGTTATAACGTTATGCCATATAACGTATTACGTTATAACGCGTTACCATACAACGTATTGCGTTATAACGTTATACCATATAGAGTCCTGCGTTACAACGTTACACCATACAACGTTATGTTATATAACGTATTCCGTTATAACGTTATACCATATAACGTTTTATGTTAAAACGTAATGTTATATAACGTAATACGTTATAACGTTATGTTATATAACGTAATACGTTATAACATTATGTTATATAACGTAATACGTTATAGCGTTATGTTATATAACGTAATACGTTATAACGTTATGTTATATAACGTAATACGTTATAACGTTATGTTATATAACGTAATACGTTATAACGTTATACCATATAACGTATTACGTTTTAACGTTATGATATATAACTTAATACGTTATAACGTTATGTTATATAACTTAATACGTTATAACGATATGTTATATAACGTAATACGTCATAACGTTATACCATATAACGTAATAAGTTATAACGTTATTCCATATAGCGTATTACGTTACAACGTTACACCATACAACGTTATGTTATATAACTTATTCCGTTATAACGTCATACCATATAACGTATAACGTTATAACGTTATGCCATATAACGTATTACGTTATAACGTTATGTTATATAACTTAATACGTTATAACGTTATGTTATATAACGTAATACGTTATAACGTTATACCATATAACGTAATACGTTATAACGTTATACCATATAGCGTATTACGTTACAACGTTACACCATACAACGTTATGTTATATAACGTATTCCGTTATTACGTTATACCATGTAACGTATTTCGTTATAACGTTATGTTATATAACGTAATATGTTATAACAGTATGTTATATAACGTAATACGTTATAACGTGGTGCCATATAACTCATTACGTTATTACGGTAGAACATACAACCTTATGTTATATAACGTATTACGTTATAACGTTATACCATATAACGTGTTACGTTATAAAGTTATACCATATAACGTATTACGTTATAACGTTATACAAAATAACGTTATGTTATATAACGTATTCCGTTATAACGTTATACCATGTAACGTATTACGTTATAACGTTATGTTATATATCTTAATACGTTATAACGTTATGTTATATAACGTAATACGTTATAGCGTTATGTTATATAACGTAATACGTTATACCGTTATGTTATATAACGCATTACGTTATAACGTTACACAAGACAACGTTATGTTATACAACGTATTACGATATAACGTTATGTTATATAACGTAATACGTTATAACGTTATGTTATATAACGTAATACGTTATAACGTTATACCATATAACGTAATACGTTATAACGTCATACCATATAACGTTATGTTATATAACGTAATACGTTATAACGTTATACCATATAACGTTATGTTATATAACGTAATACGTTATAACGTTATGTTATATAACGTAATACGTTATAACATTATGTTATATAACGTAATACGTTATAGCGTTATGTTATATAACGTAATACGTTATAACGTTATGTTATATAACGTAATACGTTATAACGTTATACCATATAACGTATTACGTTTTAACGTTATACCATATAACGTGTTACGTTATAAAGTTATACCATATAACGTATTACGTTATAACGTTATACAAAATAACGTTATGTTATATAACGTATTCCGTTATAACGTTATACCATGTAACGTATTACGTTATAACGTTATGTTATATAACTTAATACGTTATAACGTTATGTTATATAACGTAATACGTTATAGCGTTATGTTATATAACGTAATACGTTATACCGTTATGTTATATAACGCATTACGTTATAACGTTACACAAGACAACGTTATGTTATACAACGTATTACGATATAACGTTATGTTATATAACGTAATACGTTATAACGTTATGTTATATAACGTAATACGTTATAACGTTATACCATATAACGTAATACGTTATAACGTCATACCATATAACGTTATGTTATATAACGTAATACGTTATAACGTTATACCATATAACGTTATGTTATATAACGTAATACGCTATAACGTTATACCATATAACGTAATACGTTATAACGTTATGTTATATAACGCATTACGTTATAACGTTACACAAGACAACGTTATGTTATACAACGTATTACGATATAACGTTATTCCATATAACGTATTACGTTATAACGTTATACCATATAACGTATTACGTTATAACGTTGTACCATATAAAGTATTACGTTATAACGTTATGATATATAACTTAATACGTTATAACGTTATGTTATATAACTTAATACGTTATAACGTTATGTTATATAACGTAATGCGTTATAACGTTATACCATATAACGTAATACGTTATAACGTCATACCATATAACGTTATGTTATATAACGTAATACGTCACATCGTTATACCATGTAACGTTATGTTATATAACGTTGTACGATATAACGGTATGTTATATAACGTGATACGTTATAGCGTTATGTTATATAACGTAATACGTTATAACGTAATACCATATAACGTAATACGTTATAACGTTATGTTATATAACGTATTACGTTATAACGTTACACAAGACAACGTTATGTTATATAACGTATTACGATATAACGTTATACCATATAACGTATTACGTTATAACGTTACACAAGACAACGTTATGTTATATAACGTATTACGTCATAACGTTATACCATATAACGTATTACGTTATAACGTTATACCATATAACGTATTACGTTATAACGTTGTACCATATAACGTATTACGTTATAACGTTATGATATATAACTTAATACGTTATAACGTTATGTTATATAACTTAATACGTTATAACGTTATGTTATATAACGTAATGCGTTATAACGTTATACCATATAACGTAATACGTTATAACGTTATGTTATATAACGCATTACGTTATAACGTTACACAAGACAACGTTATGTTATACAACGTATTACGATATAACGTTATTCCATATAACGTATTACGTTATAACGTTATACCATATAACGTATTACGTTATAACGTTGTACCATATAACGTATTACGTTATAACGTTATGATATATAACTTAATACGTTATAACGTTATGTTATATAACTTAATACGTTATAACGTTATGTTATATAACGTAATGCGTTATAACGTTATACCATATAACGTAATACGTTATAACGTCATACCATATAACGTTATGTTATATAACGTATTCCGTTATAACGTTATACCATATAACGTATTACGTTATAACGTTATGTTATATAACGTAATACGTTATAACGTTATGTTATATAACGTAATACGTTATAACGTTATGTTATATAACGTAATACGTTTTAACGTTATACCATATAACGTAATACGTTATAACGTTATGTTATATAACGCTTTACGTTATAACGTTACACAAGACAACGTTATGTTATATAACGTATTACGATATAACTTTATACCATATAACATATTACGTTATAACGTTACACAAGACAACGTTATGTTATATAACGTATTACGTTATAACGTTATACCATATAACGTATTACGTTATAACGCGTTACCATATAACGTATTACGTTATAACGTTATACCATAGAGAGTATTGCGTTACAACGTTACACCATACAACGTTATGTTATATAACGTATTCCGTTATAACGTTATACCATATAACGTTTTATGTTATAAAGTTATGTTATAGAACGTAATACGTTATAACGTTATGTTATATAACGTAATACGTTATAGCGTTATGTTATATAACGTAATACGTTATACCGTTATGTTATATAACGTAATACGTTATAACGTTATACCATATAACGTTATGTTATATAACGTAATACGTTATAACGTTATACCATATAACGTAATACGTTATAACGTTATGTTATATAACGCATTACGTTATAACGTTACACAAGACAACGTTATGTTATACAACGTATTACGATATAACGTTATGTTATATAACGTAATACGTTATAACGTTATGTTATATAACGTAATACGTTATAACGTTATACCATATAACGTAATACGTTATAACGTTATGTTATATAACGCATTACGTTATAACGTTACACAAGACAACGTTATGTTACAGAACGTATTACGATATAACGTTATACCATATAACGTATTACGTTATAACGTTACACAAGACAACGTTATGTTATATAACGTATTACGTTATAACGTTATACCATGTAACGTATTACGTTATAACGTTATGTTATATAACTTAATACGTTATAACGTTATGTTATATAACGTAATACGTTATAACGTTATACCATATAACGTAATACGGTATAACGTCATACCATATAACGTTATGCTATATAACGTAATACGTTATAACGTTATACCATGTAACGTTATGTTATATAACGTTGTACGATATAACGGTATGTTATATAACGTAATACGTTATAGCGTTATGCTATATAACGTAATACGTTATAACGTTGTACCATATAACGTAATACGTTATAACGTTATGTTATATAACGTATTACGTTATAACGTTACACAAGACAACGTTATGTTATATAACGTATTACGATATAACGTTATACCATATAACGTATTACGTTATAACGTTACACAAGACAACGTTATGTTATATAACGTATTACGTCATAACGTTATACCATATAACGTTATGTTATATAACGTAATACGTTATAACCTTATACCAAATAACGTTATGTTATATAACGTAATATGCCATAACGATATACGATATAACGTATTACGTTATAACGTTATACCATATAACGTATAACGTTATAACGTTATGCCATATAACGTATTACGTTGTAACGTTATGTTATATAACGTAATACGTTATATCGTTATACCATTATAACGTTATGTTATATAACATAATACGTTATAACGTTATACCATGTAACGAATTACGTTAGAACGTGATACCATATAAGGTTATGTTATATAACGTAATACGTTATATCGTTATGTTATATAACGTAATACGCTATAACGTTATGTTATATAACGTAATACGTTATAAGGTTATACCATGTAACGTTATGTTATATAACGTAGTGCGTTATAACGGTGTGTTATATAACGTAATACGTTATAACGTGGTACCATATAACGTATTACGTTATAACGTTATGTTATATAACGTAATACGTTATAACGTTATGTTATATAACGTAATACGTTATAACGTTATGTTATATAACGTAATACGTTATAACGTTATACCATATAACGTAATACGTTATAACGTTATGTTATATAACGCATTACGTTATAACGTTACACAAGACAACGTTATGTTATATAACGTATTACGATATAACGTTATACCATATAACGTATTACGTTATAACGTTACACAAGACAACGTTATGTTATACAACGTATTACGTTATAACGTTATGCCATATAACGTATTACGTTATAACGCGTTACCATACAACGTATTGCGTTATAACGTTATACCATATAGAGTCCTGCGTTACAACGTTACACCATACAACGTTATGTTATATAACGTATTCCGTTATAACGTTATACCATATAAAGTTTTATGTTAAAACGTAATGTTATATAACGTAATACGTTATAACGTTATGTTATATAACGTAATACGTTATAACATTATGTTATATAACGTAATACGTTATAGCGTTATGTTATATAACGTAACACGTTATAACGTTATGTTATATAACTTATTCCGTTATAACGTCATACCATATAACGTATAACGTTATAACGTTATGCCATATAACGTATTACGTTATAACGTTATGTTATATAACTTATTCCGTTATAACGTCATACCATATAACGTATAACGTTATAACGTTATGCCATATAACGTATTACGTTATAACGTTATGTTATATAACTTAATACATTATAACGTTATGTTATATAACGTATTCCGTTATAACGTTATACCATGTAACGTATTACGTTATAACGTTATGTTATATAACGTAATATGTTATAACGGTATGTTATATAACGTAATACGTTATAACGTGGTGCCATATAACGCATTACGTTATTACGGTAGAACATACAACCTTATGTTATATAACGTATTACGTTATAACGTTATACCATATAACGTGTTACGTTATAAAGTTATACCATATAACGTATTACGTTATAACGTTATACAAAATAACGTTATGTTATATAACGTATTCCGTTATAACGTTATACCATGTAACGTATTACGTTATAACGTTATGTTATATAACTTAATACGTTATAACGTTATTTTATATAACTTAATACGTTATAACGTTATGTTATATAACGTAATACGTTATAACGTTATACCATATAACGTAATACGTTATAACGTCATACCATATAACGTTATGTTATATAACGTAATACGTTATAACGTTATACCATATAACGTATTCCCTTATAACGTTATACCATATAACGTTTTATGTTATAACGTTATGTTATATAACTTAATACGTTATAACGTTATGTTATATAACGTAATACGTTATAACGTTATACCATATAACGTAATACGTTATAACGTTATACCATATAGCGTATTACGTTACAACGTTACACCATACAACGTTATGTTATGTAACGTATTCCGTTATAACGTTATACCATATAACCTATTACGTTATAATGTTATGTTATATAACGTAATACGTTATAACTTTATGTTATATAACTTAATACGTTATAACGTTATGTTATATAACGTAATACGTTATAACGTTATACCATATAACGTAATACGTTATAACGTTATACCATATAACTTATTACGTTATAACGTTTTGTTATATAATGTAATACGCTATAACGTATTACCTTATAACGTATTACGTTATAACGTTACACCATATAAAGTTATACCATATAACGTAATACGTTATAACGTTATGTTATATAACGTAATATGTTATAACTTTATGTTATATAACGTAATATGTTATAACTTTATGTTATATAACGTAATACGTTATAACGTTATGTTATATAACGTAATACGTTATAGCGTTATGTTATATTACGTAATACGTTATACCGTTATGTTATATAATGTAATACGTTATAACGTTATACCATATAACGTTATGTTATAGAACGTAATACGTTATAACGTTATACCATATAACGTAATACGTTATAACGTTATTCCATATAGCGTATTACGTTACAACGTTACACCATACAACGTTATGTTATATAACGTATTCCGGTATAACGTTATACCATATAACGTATTACGTTATAACGTTATGCCATATAACGTATTACGTTATAACGTTATGTTATGTAACGTAATACGGTATATCGTTATACAATATAACGTTATGTTATATAACGTAATACGTTATAACGTTATACCATGTAACGTTATGTTATATAACGTAGTACGTTATAACGGTATGTTATATAACGTAATACGCTATAACGTATTACCTTATAACGTATTACGTTACAACGTTACACCATACAACGTTATGTTATATAACGTATTCCGTTATAACGTTATACCATATAACGTATTACGTTATAACGTTATGCCATATAACGTATTACGTTATAACGTTATGTTATATAACTTAATACGTTATAACGTTATGTTATATAACGTAATACGGTATATCGTTATACCATATAACGTTATGTTATATAACGTAATACGTTATAACATTATACCATGTAACGTTATGTTATATAACGTATTACGTTATAACGTTATGTTATATAACGTAATATGTTATAACGGTATGGTATATAACGTAATACGTTATAACGTGGTGCCATATAACGCATTACGTTATAACGGTAAAACATACAACCTTATGTTATATAACGTATTACGTTATAACGTTATACCATATAACGTGTTACGTTATAACGTTGTACCATATAACGTATTACGTTATAACGTTATAATATATAACTTAATACGTTATAACGTTATGTTATATAACTTAATACGTTATAGCGTTATGTTATATAACGTAATACGTTATAACGTTATACCATATAACGTAATACGTTATAACGTCATACCATATAACATTATGTTATATAACGTAATACGTTATAACGTTATACCATGTAACGTTATGTTATATAACGTTGTACGATATAACGGTATGTTATATAACGTAATACGTTATAGCGTTATGTTATATAACGTATTACGTTATAACGTTATACCATATAACCTAATACGTTATAACGTTATGTTATATAACGTATTACGTTATAACGTTGCACAAGACAACGTTATGTTATATAACGTATTACGATATAACGTTATACCATATAACGTATTACGTTATAACGTTACACAAGACAACGTTATGTTATATAACGTATTACGTTATAACGTTATACCATATAACGTATTACGTTATTACGCGTTGCCATATAACGTATTACGTTATAAGGTTATACCATATAGAGTACTGCGTTACAACGTTACACCATACAACGTTATGTTATATAACGTATTCCGTTATAACGTTATACCATATAACGTTTTATGTTATAACGTTATGTTATATAACGTAATACGTTATAACGTTATGTTATATAACGTAATACGTTATAACATTATGCTATATAACGTAATACGCTATAGCGTTATGTTATATAACGTAATACGTTATAACGTTATGTTATATAACGTAATACGTTATAACGTAATACCATATAACGTATTACGTAATAACGTTATGATATATAACTTAATACGTTATAACGTTATGCCATATAACGTATTACGTTATAACATTATGTTATATAACTTAATACGTTATAACGTTATGTTATATAACGTAATACGTTATAACGTTATACCATATAACGTGTTACGTTATAACGTTATACCATTTAACGTATTACGTTATAACGTTATACCAAATAACGTTATGTTATATAACGTATTACGTTATAACGTATTACGTTATAAAGTTATACCAAATAACGTTATGTTATATAACGTATTACGTTATAACGTTATACCATATAACGTATTACGTTATAACGTTATACCATATAACGTATTACGTTATAACGTTATGATATATAACTTAATACGTTATAACGTTATGTTATATAACTTAATACGTTATAACGTTATGTTATATAACGTAATACGTTATAACGTTATACCATATAACGTAATACGTTATAAGGTCATACCATATTGCGTATTACGTTACAACGTTACACCATACAACGATATGTTATATAACGTATTCCGTTATAACGTTATACCATATAACGTATTACGTTATAACGTTATGTTATATAACGTAATACGTTATAACGTTATGTTATATAACGTAATACGTTATAACGTTATGTTATATAACGTAATACGTTATAACGTTATACCATATAACGTAATACGTTATAACGTTATGTTATATAACGCATTACGTTATAACGTATTACGTTATAAAGTTATACCAAATAACGTTATGTTATATAACGTAATACGTTATAGCGTTATGTTATATAACGTAATACGTTATACCGTTATGTTATATAACGTAATACGTTATAACGTTACACAAGACAACGTTATGTTATATAACGTATTACGTTATAACTTTATGTTATATAACTTAATACGTTATAACGTTATGTTATATAACGTAATACGTTATAACTTTATACCATATAACGTAATACGTTATAACGTTATACCATATAACGTGTTACGTTATAACGTTATACCATATAACGTATTACGTTATAACGTTATACCAAATAACGTTATGTTATATAACGTATTACGTTATAACGTATTACGTTATAAAGTTATACCAAATAACGTTATGTTATATAACGTAATACGTTATAGCGTTATGTTATATAACGTAATACGTTATACCGTTATGTTATATAACGTAATACGTTATAACGTTATACCATATAACGTTATGTTATATAACGTAATACGTTATAACGTTATACCATATAACGTAATACGTTATAACGTTATTCCATATAGCGTATTACGTTACAACGTTACACCATACAACGTTATGTTATATAACGTATTCCGGTATAACGTTATACCATATAACGTATTACGTTATAACGTTATGCCATATAACGTAATACGTTATAACGTTATGTTATATAACGTAATACGGTATATCGTTATACAATATAACGTTATGTTATATAACGTAATACGTTATAACGTTATACCATGTAACGTTATGTTATATAAAGTAGTACGTTATAACGGTATGTTATATAACGTAATACGCTATAACGTATTACCTTATAACGTATTACGTTACAACGTTACACCATACAACGTTATGTTATATAACGTATTCCGTTATAACGTTATACCATACAACGTATTACGTTATAACGTTATGCCATATAACGTATTACGTTATAACGTTATGTTATATAACTTAATACGTTATAACGTTATGTTATATAACGTAATACGTTATAACGTTATGTTATATAACGTAATACGTTATAACGTTATACCATATAACGTATTACGTAATAACGTTATGACATATAACTTAATACGTTATAACGTTATGTTATATAACTTAATACGTTATAACGTTATGTTATATAACGTAATACGTTATAACGTTATACCATATAACGTAATACGTTATAACGTTATACCATATAGCGTATTACGTTACAACGTTACACCATACAACGTTATGTTATATAACGTATTCCGTTATAACATTATACCATATAACGTATTACGTTATATCGTTATGATATATATCTTAATACGTTATAACGTTATGTTATATAACATAATACGTTATAACGTTATGTTATATAACGTAATACGTTATAACGTTATACCATATAACGTAATACGTTATAACGTTATACCATATAGCGTATTACGTTACAACGCTACACCATACAACGTTATGTTATATAACGTATTCCGTTATAACGTTATACCATATAACGTATTACGTTATAACGTTATGCCATATACCGTATTACGTTATAACGTTATGTTATATAACTTAATACGTTATAACGTTATGTTATATAACGTAATACGTTATAACGTTATACCATATAACGTAATACGTTATAACGTTATACCATATAACGTATTACGTTATAGCGTTATGCCATATAACGTATTACGTTATAACGTTACGTTATATAACTTAATACGTTATAACGTTATGCCATATAACTTATTACGTTATAACGTTATGTTATATAACTTAATACGTTATAACGTTATGTTATATAACGTAATACGTTATAACGTTATACCATAAAACGTGTTACGTTATAACGTTATACCATATAACGTATTACGTTATAACGTTATGATATATAACTTAATACGTTATAACGTTATGTTATATAACTTAATACGTTATAACGTTATGTTATATAACGTAATGCGTTATAACGTTATACCATATAACGTAATACGTTATAACGTCATACCATATAACGTTATGTTATATAACGTATTCCGTTATAACGTTATACCATATAACGTATTACGTTATAACGTTATGTTATATAACGTAATACGTTATAACGTTATGTTATATAACGTAATACGTTATAACGTTATGTTATATAACGTAATACGTTTTAACGTTATACCATATAACGTAATACGTTATAACGTTATGTTATATAACGCTTTACGTTATAACGTTACACAAGACAACGTTATGTTATATAACGTATTACGATATAACTTTATACCATATAACGTATTACGTTATAACGTTACACAAGACAACGTTATGTTATATAACGTATTACGTTATAACGTTATACCATATAACGTATTACGTTATAACGCGTTACCATATAACGTATTACGTTATAACGTTATACCATAGAGAGTATTGCGTTACAACGTTACACCATACAACGTTATGTTATATAACGTATTCCGTTATAACGTTATACCATATAACGTTTTATGTTATAACGTTATGTTATAGAACGTAATACGTTATAACGTTATGTTATATAACGTAATACGTTATAGCGTTATGTTATATAACGTAATACGTTATACCGTTATGTTATATAACGTAATACGTTATAACGTTATACCATATAACGTTATGTCATATAACGTAATACGTTATAACGTTATACCATATAACGTAATACGTTATAACGTTATGTTATATAACGCATTACGTTATAACGTTACACAAGACAACGTTATGTTATACAACGTATTACGATATAACGTTATGTTATATAACGTAATACGTTATAACGTTATGTTATATAACGTAATACGTTATAACGTTATACCATATAACGTAATACGTTATAACGTTATGTTATATAACGCATTACGTTATAACGTTACACAAGACAACGTTATGTTATATAACGTATTACGTTATAACGTTATACCATGTAACGTATTACGTTATAACGTTATGTTATATAACTTAATACGTTATAACGTTATGTTATATAACGTAATACGTTATAACGTTATACCATATAACGTAATACGGTATAACGTCATACCATATAACGTTATGCTATATAACGTAATACGTTATAACGTTATACCATGTAACGTTATGTTATATAACGTTGTACGATATAACGGTATGTTATATAACGTAATACGTTATAGCGTTATGCTATATAACGTAATACGTTATAACGTTGTACCATATAACGTAATACGTTATAACGTTATGTTATATAACGTATTACGTTATAACGTTACACAAGACAACGTTATGTTATATAACGTATTACGATATAACGTTATACCATATAACGTATTACGTTATAACGTTACACAAGACAACGTTATGTTATATAACGTATTACGTCATAACGTTATACCATATAACGTTATGTTATATAACGTAATACGTTATAACCTTATACCAAATAACGTTATGTTATATAACGTAATATGCCATAACGATATACGATATAACGTATTACGTTATAACGTTATACCATATAACGTATAACGTTATAACGTTATGCCATATAACGTATTACGTTGTAACGTTATGTTATATAACGTAATACGTTATATCGTTATACCATTATAACGTTATGTTATATAACATAATACGTTATAACGTTATACCATGTAACGAATTACGTTAGAACGTGATACCATATAAGGTTATGTTATATAACGTAATACGTTATATCGTTATGTTATATAACGTAATACGTTATAACGTTATGTTATATAACGTAATACGTTATAAGGTTATACCATGTAACGTTATGTTATATAACGTAGTGCGTTATAACGGTGTGTTATATAACGTAATACGTTATAACGTGGTACCATATAACGTATTACGTTATAACGTTATGTTATATAACGTAATACGTTATAACGTTATGTTATATAACGTAATACGTTATAACGTTATGTTATATAACGTAATACGTTATAACGTTATACCATATAACGTAATACGTTATAACGTTATGTTATATAACGCATTACGTTATAACGTTACACAAGACAACGTTATGTTATATAACGTATTCCGGTATAACGTTATACCATATAACGTATTACGTTATAACGTTATGCCATATAACGTATTACGTTATAACGTTATGTTATGTAACGTAATACGGTATATCGTTATACAATATAACGTTATGTTATATAACGTAATACGTTATAACGTTATACCATGTAACGTTATGTTATATAACGTAGTACGTTATAACGGTATGTTATATAACGTAATACGCTATAACGTATTACCTTATAACGTATTACGTTACAACGTTACACCATACAACGTTATGTTATATAACGTATTCCGTTATAACGTTATACCATATAACGTATTACGTTATAACGTTATGCCATATAACGTATTACGTTATAACGTTATGTTATATAACTTAATACGTTATAACGTTATGTTATATAACGTAATACGGTATATCGTTATACCATATAACGTTATGTTATATAACGTAATACGTTATAACATTATACCATGTAACGTTATGTTATATAACGTATTACGTTATAACGTTATGTTATATAACGTAATATGTTATAACGGTATGGTATATAACGTAATACGTTATAACGTGGTGCCATATAACGCATTACGTTATAACGGTAAAACATACAACCTTATGTTATATAACGTATTACGTTATAACGTTATACCATATAACGTGTTACGTTATAACGTTGTACCATATAACGTATTACGTTATAACGTTATAATATATAACTTAATACGTTATAACGTTATGTTATATAACTTAATACGTTATAGCGTTATGTTATATAACGTAATACGTTATAACGTTATACCATATAACGTAATACGTTATAACGTCATACCATATAACATTATGTTATATAACGTAATACGTTATAACGTTATACCATGTAACGTTATGTTATATAACGTTGTACGATATAACGGTATGTTATATAACGTAATACGTTATAGCGTTATGTTATATAACGTATTACGTTATAACGTTATACCATATAACCTAATACGTTATAACGTTATGTTATATAACGTATTACGTTATAACGTTGCACAAGACAACGTTATGTTATATAACGTATTACGATATAACGTTATACCATATAACGTATTACGTTATAACGTTACACAAGACAACGTTATGTTATATAACGTATTACGTTATAACGTTATACCATATAACGTATTACGTTATTACGCGTTGCCATATAACGTATTACGTTATAAGGTTATACCATATAGAGTACTGCGTTACAACGTTACACCATACAACGTTATGTTATATAACGTATTCCGTTATAACGTTATACCATATAACGTTTTATGTTATAACGTTATGTTATATAACGTAATACGTTATAACGTTATGTTATATAACGTAATACGTTATAACATTATGCTATATAACGTAATACGCTATAGCGTTATGTTATATAACGTAATACGTTATAACGTTATGTTATATAACGTAATACGTTATAACGTAATACCATATAACGTATTACGTAATAACGTTATGATATATAACTTAATACGTTATAACGTTATGCCATATAACGTATTACGTTATAACATTATGTTATATAACTTAATACGTTATAACGTTATGTTATATAACGTAATACGTTATAACGTTATACCATATAACGTATTACGTTATAACGTTATACCATTTAACGTATTACGTTATAACGTTATACCAAATAACGTTATGTTATATAACGTATTACGTTATAACGTATTACGTTATAAAGTTATACCAAATAACGTTATGTTATATAACGTATTACGTTATAACGTTATACCATATAACGTATTACGTTATAACGTTATACCATATAACGTATTACGTTATAACGTTATGATATATAACTTAATACGTTATAACGTTATGTTATATAACTTAATACGTTATAACGTTATGTTATATAACGTAATACGTTATAACGTTATACCATATAACGTAATACGTTATAAGGTCATACCATATTGCGTATTACGTTACAACGTTACACCATACAACGATATGTTATATAACGTATTCCGTTATAACGTTATACCATATAACGTATTACGTTATAACGTTATGTTATATAACGTAATACGTTATAACGTTATGTTATATAACGTAATACGTTATAACGTTATGTTATATAACGTAATACGTTATAACGTTATACCATATAACGTAATACGTTATAACGTTATGTTATATAACGCATTACGTTATAACGTATTACGTTATAAAGTTATACCAAATAACGTTATGTTATATAACGTAATACGTTATAGCGTTATGTTATATAACGTAATACGTTATACCGTTATGTTATATAACGTAATACGTTATAACGTTACACAAGACAACGTTATGTTATATAACGTATTACGTTATAACTTTATGTTATATAACTTAATACGTTATAACGTTATGTTATATAACGTAATACGTTATAACTTTATACCATATAACGTAATACGTTATAACGTTATACCATATAACGTGTTACGTTATAACGTTATACCATATAACGTATTACGTTATAACGTTATACCAAATAACGTTATGTTATATAACGTATTACGTTATAACGTATTACGTTATAAAGTTATACCAAATAACGTTATGTTATATAACGTAATACGTTATAGCGTTATGTTATATAACGTAATACGTTATACCGTTATGTTATATAACGTAATACGTTATAACGTTATACCATATAACGTTATGTTATATAACGTAATACGTTATAACGTTATACCATATAACGTAATACGTTATAACGTTATTCCATATAGCGTATTACGTTACAACGTTACACCATACAACGTTATGTTATATAACGTATTCCGGTATAACGTTATACCATATAACGTATTACGTTATAACGTTATGCCATATAACGTAATACGTTATAACGTTATGTTATATAACGTAATACGGTATATCGTTATACAATATAACGTTATGTTATATAACGTAATACGTTATAACGTTATACCATGTAACGTTATGTTATATAAAGTAGTACGTTATAACGGTATGTTATATAACGTAATACGCTATAACGTATTACCTTATAACGTATTACGTTACAACGTTACACCATACAACGTTATGTTATATAACGTATTCCGTTATAACGTTATACCATATAACGTATTACGTTATAACGTTATGCCATATAACGTATTACGTTATAACGTTATGTTATATAACTTAATACGTTATAACGTTATGTTATATAACGTAATACGTTATAACGTTATGTTATATAACGTAATACGTTATAACGTTATACCATATAACGTATTACGTAATAACGTTATGACATATAACTTAATACGTTATAACGTTATGTTATATAACTTAATACGTTATAACGTTATGTTATATAACGTAATACGTTATAACGTTATACCATATAACGTAATACGTTATAACGTTATACCATATAGCGTATTACGTTACAACGTTACACCATACAACGTTATGTTATATAACGTATTCCGTTATAACATTATACCATATAACGTATTACGTTATATCGTTATGATATATATCTTAATACGTTATAACGTTATGTTATATAACATAATACGTTATAACGTTATGTTATATAACGTAATACGTTATAACGTTATACCATATAACGTAATACGTTATAACGTTATACCATATAGCGTATTACGTTACAACGCTACACCATACAACGTTATGTTATATAACGTATTCCGTTATAACGTTATACCATATAACGTATTACGTTATAACGTTATGCCATATACCGTATTACGTTATAACGTTATGTTATATAACTTAATACGTTATAACGTTATGTTATATAACGTAATACGTTATAACGTTATACCATATAACGTAATACGTTATAACGTTATACCATATAACGTATTACGTTATAGCGTTATGCCATATAACGTATTACGTTATAACGTTACGTTATATAACTTAATACGTTATAACGTTATGCCATATAACTTATTACGTTATAACGTTATGTTATATAACTTAATACGTTATAACGTTATGTTATATAACGTAATACGTTATAACGTTATACCATAAAACGTGTTACGTTATAACGTTATACCATATAACGTATTACGTTATAACGTTATGATATATAACTTAATACGTTATAACGTTATGTTATATAACTTAATACGTTATAACGTTATGTTATATAACGTAATGCGTTATAACGTCATACCATATAACGTAATACGTTATAACGTCATACCATATAACGTTATGTTATATAACGTATTCCGTTATAACGTTATACCATATAACGTATTACATTATAACGTTATGTTATATAACGTAATACGTTATAACGTTATGTTATATAACGTAATACGTTATAACGTTATGTTATATAACGTAATACGTTTTAACGTTATACCATATAACGTAATACGTTATAACGTTATGTTATATAACGCTTTACGTTATAACGTTACACAAGACAACGTTATGTTATATAACGTATTACGATATAACTTTATACCATATAACGTATTACGTTATAACGTTACACAAGACAACGTTATGTTATATAACGTATTACGTTATAACGTTATACCATATAACGTATTACGTTATAACGCGTTACCATATAACGTATTACGTTATAACGTTATACCATAGAGAGTATTGCGTTACAACGTTACACCATACAACGTTATGTTATATAACGTATTCCGTTATAACGTTATACCATATAACGTTTTATGTTATAACGTTATGTTATAGAACGTAATACGTTATAACGTTATGTTATATAACGTAATACGTTATAGCGTTATGTTATATAACGTAATACGTTATACCGTTATGTTATATAACGTAATACGTTATAACGTTATACCATATAACGTTATGTTATATAACGTAATACGTTATAACGTTATACCATATAACGTAATACGTTATAACGTTATGTTATATAACGCATTACGTTATAACGTTACACAAGACAACGTTATGTTATACAACGTATTACGATATAACGTTATGTTATATAACGTAATACGTTATAACGTTATGTTATATAACGTAATACGTTATAACGTTATACCATATAACGTAATACGTTATAACGTTATGTTATATAACGCATTACGTTATAACGTTACACAAGACAACGTTATGTTATATAACGTATTACGTTATAACGTTATACCATGTAACGTATTACGTTATAACGTTATGTTATATAACTTAATACGTTATAACGTTATGTTATATAACGTAATACGTTATAACGTTATACCATATAACGTAATACGGTATAACGTCATACCATATAACGTTATGCTATATAACGTAATACGTTATAACGTTATACCATGTAACGTTATGTTATATAACGTTGTACGATATAACGGTATGTTATATAACGTAATACGTTATAGCGTTATGCTATATAACGTAATACGTTATAACGTTGTACCATATAACGTAATACGTTATAACGTTATGTTATATAACGTATTACGTTATAACGTTACACAAGACAACGTTATGTTATATAACGTATTACGATATAACGTTATACCATATAACGTATTACGTTATAACGTTACACAAGACAACGTTATGTTATATAACGTATTACGTCATAACGTTATACCATATAACGTTATGTTATATAACGTAATACGTTATAACCTTATACCAAATAACGTTATGTTATATAACGTAATATGCCATAACGATATACGATATAACGTATTACGTTATAACGTTATACCATATAACGTATAACGTTATAACGTTATGCCATATAACGTATTACGTTGTAACGTTATGTTATATAACGTAATACGTTATATCGTTATACCATTATAACGTTATGTTATATAACATAATACGTTATAACGTTATACCATGTAACGAATTACGTTAGAACGTGATACCATATAAGGTTATGTTATATAACGTAATACGTTATATCGTTATGTTATATAACGTAATACGTTATAACGTTATGTTATATAACGTAATACGTTATAAGGTTATACCATGTAACGTTATGTTATATAACGTAGTGCGTTATAACGGTGTGTTATATAACGTAATACGTTATAACGTGGTACCATATAACGTATTACGTTATAACGTTATGTTATATAACGTAATACGTTATAACGTTATGTTATATAACGTAATACGTTATAACGTTATGTTATATAACGTAATACGTTATAACGTTATACCATATAACGTAATACGTTATAACGTTATGTTATATAACGCATTACGTTATAACGTTACACAAGACAACGTTATGTTATATAACGTATTACGATATAACGTTATACCATATAACGTATTACGTTATAACGTTACACAAGACAACGTTATGTTATACAACGTATTACGTTATAACGTTATGCCATATAACGTATTACGTTATAACGCGTTACCATACAACGTATTGCGTTATAACGTTATACCATATAGAGTCCTGCGTTACAACGTTACACCATACAACGTTATGTTATATAACGTATTCCGTTATAACGTTATACCATATAAAGTTTTATGTTAAAACGTAATGTTATATAACGTAATACGTTATAACGTTATGTTATATAACGTAATACGTTATAACATTATGTTATATAACGTAATACGTTATAGCGTTATGTTATATAACGTAACACGTTATAACGTTATGTTATATAACTTATTCCGTTATAACGTCATACCATATAACGTATAACGTTATAACGTTATGCCATATAACGTATTACGTTATAACGTTATGTTATATTAGGTTAAGTAAAAAGTTCTGAGCGTTTTTCGCTAGATGTCTTTAGTGAGCCATATCTCACGATGTGCACATCGCATCGAGTCATAGTATACACCGATTTCAAGGTGATATTACGCATCAAAAAGGTTCTTTGTCAGTTTTGTGTTCGGTGAAGCCAGTTGTGTGTTACAGCGTTCGAAAATGGAGATAAAAAAAGAGAAAATTCGATACATTCTTCAGTACCACTACGACCAAGGTGAAAAGGCGGAGCAGGCGGCCAAAAAAATTTGTGCTGTTTATGGACCCAGTACAGTATCGAATGCAACAGCAAAGCGGTGGTTCCAACGATTCCGTTCTGGTAATATGGACGTCGAAGATGAGGCACGCTCTGGTAGGCCAATCGTCGAAAATGTGGATAAAATCATGGAAATCGTCGAGTCGGACCGGCATGTGAGCACTTATTCCATTGCCCAGGAACTGAAGATTAGCCAGAAAACCGTTTGGAACCATTTGCATAAGGCTGGTCTCAAGAAGAAGCTCGACGTATGGGTGCCACATGAATTGACGCAAAAGAACCTTTTGGACCGAATTGATGCCTGCGATTCTTTGTTGAGACGTAACGAAATCGACCCATTTTTGAAGCGGATGGTGACTGGCGATGAAAAATGGGTCACATACGAGAACAACAGCCGAAAAAGATCGTGGTCCAATCGCGGTGGGCCGGCCCAAACGATCGCCAAGCGTGGATTAACGGCCAAGAAGGTTTTATTGTGTGTTTGGTGGGATTGGAAGGGAATCATCCATTATGAGCTGCTCCCATCGGGGCAAACACTTAATTCGGACCTCTATTGTCAACAACTGACCAGACTGAAGCAGGCGATCGACCAGAAGCGGCCAGAATTGGCCAATAGGAAAGGTGTTGTGTTCCATCAAGACAACGCCAGGCCGCACACATCTTTAACGACGCGTCAGAAGCTCCGAGAGCTTGGCTGGGAGGTTCTATCGCATCCGCCGTACAGTCCAGACCTGGCACCAAGCGATTATCACCTTTTTAAGTTTTTGCAAAATTTTCTTGATGGTACAAAACTGGCCTCAAGAGAGGCTTGTGAAAATGAGCTGGTCAAGTTTTTTACCAATAGGGACGAGGACTTCTTCAACCGCGGAATTATGAAATTGCCTTCAAAATGGACAAAAGTAATCGAACAAAACGGCGCATATTTAATCTAAATCGAATAATCTTGACTATGTTAATTTCATCGTCGAAATAAAGCGAAAAAGCGCTCAGAACTTTTTACTTCACCTAATATAACTTATTCCGTTATAACGTCATACCATATAACGTATAACGTTATAACGTTATGCCATATAACGTATTACGTTATAACGTTATGTTATATAACTTAATACATTATAACGTTATGTTATATAACGTATTCCGTTATAACGTTATACCATGTAACGTATTACGTTATAACGTTATGTTATATAACGTAATATGTTATAACGGTATGTTATATAACGTAATACGTTATAACGTGGTGCCATATAACGCATTACGTTATTACGGTAGAACATACAACCTTATGTTATATAACGTATTACGTTATAACGTTATACCATATAACGTGTTACGTTATAAAGTTATACCATATAACGTATTACGTTATAACGTTATACAAAATAACGTTATGTTATATAACGTATTCCGTTATAACGTTATACCATGTAACGTATTACGTTATAACGTTATGTTATATAACTTAATACGTTATAACGTTATTTTATATAACTTAATACGTTATAACGTTATGTTATATAACGTAATACGTTATAACGTTATACCATATAACGTAATACGTTATAACGTCATACCATATAACGTTATGTTATATAACGTAATACGTTATAACGTTATACCATATAACGTATTCCCTTATAACGTTATACCATATAACGTTTTATGTTATAACGTTATGTTATATAACGTAATACGTTATAACGTTATGTTATATAACGTAATACGTTATAGCGTTATGTTATATTACGTAATACGTTATACCGTTATGTTATATAATGTAATACGTTATAACGTTATACCATATAACGTTATGTTATAGAACGTAATACGTTATAACGTTATACCATATAACGTAATACGTTATAACGTTATTCCATATAGCGTATTACGTTACAACGTTACACCATACAACGTTATGTTATATAACGTATTCCGGTATAACGTTATACCATATAACGTATTACGTTATAACGTTATGCCATATAACGTATTACGTTATAACGTTATGTTATGTAACTTAATACGTTATAACGTTATGTTATATAACGTAATACGTTATAACGTTATACCATATAACGTAATACGTTATAACGTTATACCATATAGTGTATTACGTTAGAACGTTATGTTATATAACGTAATACGCTATAACGTATTACCTTATAACGTATTACGTTATAACGTTACACCATATAAAGTTATACCATATAACGTAATACGTTATAACGTTATGTTATATAACGTAATACGTTATAACGTTATGTTATATAACGTAATACGTTATAACGTTATGTTATATAACGTAATACGTTATAACGTTATGTTATATAACGTAATACGGTATATCGTTATACAATATAACGTTATGTTATATAACGTAATACGTTATAACGTTATACCATGTAACGTTATGTTATATAACGTAGTACGTTATAACGTTATGTTATATAACGTAATATGTTATAACGGTATGGTATATAACGTAATACGTTATAACGTGGTGCCATATAACGCATTACGTTATAACGGTAAAACATACAACCTTATGTTATATAACGTATTACGTTATAACGTTATACCATATAACGTGTTACGTTATAACGTTGTACCATATAACGTATTACGTTATAACGTTATAATATATAACTTAATACGTTATAACGTTATGTTATATAACTTAATACGTTATAGCGTTATGTTATATAACGTAATACGTTATAACGTTATACCATATAACGTAATACGTTATAACGTCATACCATATAACATTATGTTATATAACGTAATACGTTATAACGTTATACCATGTAACGTTATGTTATATAACGTTGTACGATATAACGGTATGTTATATAACGTAATACGTTATAGCGTTATGTTATATAACGTATTACGTTATAACGTTATACCATATAACCTAATACGTTATAACGTTATGTTATATAACGTATTACGTTATAACGTTGCACAAGACAACGTTATGTTATATAACGTATTACGATATAACGTTATACCATATAACGTATTACGTTGTAACGTTACACAAGACAACGTTATGTTATATAACGTTTACGTTATAACGTTATACCATATAACGTATTACGTTATTACGCGTTGCCATATAACGTATTACGTTATAAGGTTATACCATATAGAGTACTGCGTTACAACGTTACACCATACAACGTTATGTTATATAACGTATTCCGTTATAACGTTATACCATATAACGTTTTATGTTATAACGTTATGTTATATAACGTAATACGTTATAACGTTATGTTATATAACGTAATACGTTATAACATTATGCTATATAACGTAATACGCTATAGCGTTATGTTATATAACGTAATACGTTATAACGTTATGTTATATAACGTAATACGTTATAACGTAATACCATATAACGTATTACGTAATAACGTTATGATATATAACTTAATACGTTATAACGTTATGCCATATAACGTATTACGTTATAACGTTATGTTATATAACTTAATACGTTATAACGTTATGTTATATAACGTAATACGTTATAACGTTATACCATATAACGTGTTACGTTATAACGTTATACCATTTAACGTATTACGTTATAACGTTATACCAAATAACGTTATGTTATATAACGTATTACGTTATAACGTATTACGTTATAAAGTTATACCAAATAACGTTATGTTATATAACGTAATACGTTATAACGTTATACCATATAACGTATTACGTTATAACGTTATACCATATAACGTATTACGTTATAACGTTATGATATATAACTTAATACGTTATAACGTTATGTTATATAACTTAATACGTTATAACGTTATGTTATATAACGTAATACGTTATAACGTTATACCATATAACGTAATACGTTATAAGGTCATACCATATTGCGTATTACGTTACAACGTTACACCATACAACGATATGTTATATAACGTATTCCGTTATAACGTTATACCATATAACGTATTACGTTATAACGTTATGTTATATAACGTAATACGTTATAACGTTATGTTATATAACGTAATACGTTATAACGTTATGTTATATAACGTAATACGTTATAACGTTATACCATATAACGTAATACGTTATAACGTTATGTTATATAACGCATTACGTTATAACGTATTACGTTATAAAGTTATACCAAATAACGTTATGTTATATAACGTAATACGTTATAGCGTTATGTTATATAACGTAATACGTTATACCGTTATGTTATATAACGTAATACGTTATAACGTTACACAAGACAACGCTATGTTATATAACGTATTACGTTATAACTTTATGTTATATAACTTAATACGTTATAACGTTATGTTATATAACGTAATACGTTATAACTTTATACCATATAACGTAATACGTTATAACGTTATACCATATAACGTGTTACGTTATAACGTTATACCATATAACGTATTACGTTATAACGTTATACCAAATAACGTTATGTTATATAACGTATTACGTTATAACGTATTACGTTATAAAGTTATACCAAATAACGTTATGTTATATAACGTAATACGTTATAGCGTTATGTTATATAACGTAATACGTTATACCGTTATGTTATATAACGTAATACGTTATAACGTTATACCATATAACGTTATGTTATATAACGTAATACGTTATAACGTTATACCATATAACGTAATACGTTATAACGTTATTCCATATAGCGTATTACGTTACAACGTTACACCATACAACGTTATGTTATATAACGTATTCCGGTATAACGTTATACCATATAACGTATTACGTTATAACGTTATGCCATATAACGTAATACGTTATAACGTTATGTTATATAACGTAATACGGTATATCGTTATACAATATAACGTTATGTTATATAACGTAATACGTTATAACGTTATACCATGTAACGTTATGTTATATAACGTAGTACGTTATAACGGTATGTTATATAACGTAATACGCTATAACGTATTACCTTATAACGTATTACGTTACAACGTTACACCATACAACGTTATGTTATATAACGTATTCCGTTATAACGTTATACCATATAACGTATTACGTTATAACGTTATGCCATATAACGTATTACGTTATAACGTTATGTTATATAACTTAATACGTTATAACGTTATGTTATATAACGTAATACGTTATAACGTTATGTTATATAACGTAATACGTTATAACGTTATACCATATAACGTATTACGTAATAACGTTATGACATATAACTTAATACGTTATAACGTTATGTTATATAACTTAATACGTTATAACGTTATGTTATATAACGTAATACGTTATAACGTTATACCATATAACGTAATACGTTATAACGTTATACCATATAGCGTATTACGTTACAACGTTACACCATACAACGTTATGTTATATAACGTATTCCGTTATAACATTATACCATATAACGTATTACGTTATATCGTTATGATATATATCTTAATACGTTATAACGTTATGTTATATAACATAATACGTTATAACGTTATGTTATATAACGTAATACGTTATAACGTTATACCATATAACGTAATACGTTATAACGTTATACCATATAGCGTATTACGTTACAACGCTACACCATACAACGTTATGTTATATAACGTATTCCGTTATAACGTTATACCATATAACGTATTACGTTATAACGTTATGCCATATACCGTATTACGTTATAACGTTATGTTATATAACTTAATACGTTATAACGTTATGTTATATAACGTAATACGTTATAACGTTATACCATATAACGTAATACGTTATAACGTTATACCATATAACGTATTACGTTATAGCGTTATGCCATATAACGTATTACGTTATAACGTTACGTTATATAACTTAATACGTTATAACGTTATGCCATATAACGTATTACGTTATAACGTTATGTTATATAACTTAATACGTTATAACGTTATGTTATATAACGTAATACGTTATAACGTTATACCATATAACGTGTTACGTTATAACGTTATACCATTTAACGTATTACGTTATAACGTTATACCAAATAACGTTATGTTATATAACGTATTACGTTATAACGTATTGCGATATAAAGTTATACCAAATAACGTTATGTTATATAACGTAGTACGTTATAACGTTATACCATATAACGTATTACGTTATAACGTTATGATATATAACTTAATACGTTATAACGTTATGTTATATAACTTAATACGTTATAACGTTATGTTATATAACGTAATACGTTATAACGTTATACCATATAACGTAATACGTTATAAGGTCATACCATATTGCGTATTACGTTACAACGTTACATCATACAACGATATGTTATATAACGTATTCCGTTATAACGTTATACCATATAACGTATTACGTTATAACGTTATGTTATATAACGTCATACGTTATAACGTTATGTTATATAACGTAATACGTTATAACGTTATGTTATATAACGTAATACGTTATAACGTTATACCATATAACGTAATACGTTATAACGTTATGTTATATAACGCATTACGTTATAACGTTACACAAGACAACGTTATGTTATATAACGTATTACGTCATAACTTTATGTTATATAACTTAATACGTTATAACGTTATGTTATATAACGTAATACGTTATAACGTTATACCATATAACGTAATACGTTATAACGTTATGCCATATAACGTATTACGTTATAACGTTATACCATATAACGTGTTACGTTATAAAGTTATACCATATAACGTATTACGTTATAACGTTATACCAAATAACGTTATGTTATATAACGTATTACGTTATAACGTATTACGTTATAAAGTTATACCAAATAACGTTATGTTATATAACGTATTACGTTATAACGTTATACCATATAACGCATTACGTTATAATTTTATACCATATAATGTGTTACGTTATAACGTTATACCATATAACGTATTACGTTATAACGTTATACCAAATAACGTTATGTTATATAACGCATTACGTTATAACGTTACACAAGACAACGTTATGTTATATAACGTATTACGTTATAACTTTATGTTATATAACTTAATACGTTATAACGTTATGTTATATAACGCAATACGTTATAACGTTATACCATATAACGTATTACGTTATAACGTTATACCATATAACGTGTTACGTTATAACGTTATACCATATAACGTATTACGTTATAACGTTATACCAAATAACGTTATGTTATATAACTTAATGCGTTATAACGTTATGTTATATAACGTAATACGTTATAACGTTATACCATATAACGTAATACGTTATAACGTCATACCATATTGCGTATTACGTTACAACGTTACGCCATACAACGATATGTTATATATCGTATTCCGTTATAACGTTATACCATATAACGTATTACGTTATAACGTTATGTTATATAACGTAATACGTTATAACGTTATGTTATATAACGTAATACGTTATAACGTTATGTTATATAACTTAATACGTTATAACGTAATGTTATATAACGTAATACGTTATAACGTTATACCATATAACGTAATACGTTATAACGTTATACCATATAGAGTATTACGTTACAACGCTACACCATACAACGTTATGTTATATAACGTATTACGTTATAACTTTATGTTATATAACTTAATACGTTATAACGTTATGTTATATAACGCAATACGTTATAACGTTATACCATATAACGTTTTACGTTATAACGTTATACCATATAACGTATTACGTTATAACGTTATGCCATATAACGTATTACGTTATAACGTTATGTTATATAACTTAATACGTTATAACGTTATGTTATATAACGTAATACGGTATATCGTTATACCATATAACGTTATGTTATATAACGTAATACGCTATAACATTATACCATGTAACGTTATGTTATATAACGTATTACGTTATAACGTAATGTTATATAACGTAATATGTTATAACGGTATGTTATATAACGTAATACGTTATAACGTGGTGCCATATAACGCATTACGTTATAACGGTAAAACATACAACCTTATCTTATATAACGTATTACGTTATAACGTTATACCATATAACGTGTTACGTTATAACGTTGTACCATATAACGTATTACGTTATAACGTTATAATATATAACTTAATACGTTATAACGTTATGTTATATAACTTAATACGTTATAGCGTTATGTTATATAACGTAATACGTTATAACGTTATACCATATAACGTAATACGTTATAACGTCATAACATATAACGTTATGTTATATAACGTAATACGTTATAACGTTATACCATGTAACGTTATGTTATATAACGTTGTACGATATAACGGTATGTTATATAACGTAATACGTTATAGCGTTATGTTATATAACGTAATACGTTATAACGTTATACCATATATCCTAATACGTTATAACGTTATGTTATATAACGTATTACGTTATAACGTTACACAAGACAACGTTATGTTATATAACGTATTACGATATAACGTTATATCATATAACGTATTACGTTATAACGTTACACAAGACAACGTTATGTTATATAACGTATTACGTTATAACGTTATACCATATAACGTATTACGTTATAACGCGTTGCCATATAACGTATTACGTTATAACGTTATACCATATAGAGTACTGCGTTACAACGTTACACCATACAACGTTATGTTATATAACGTATTCCGTTATAACGTTATACCATATAACGTTTTATGTTATAACGTTATGTTATTTAACGTAATACGTTATAACGTTATGTTATATAACGTAATACGTTATAACATTATGTTATATAACGTAATACGCTATAGCGTTATGTTATATAACGTAATACGTTATAACGTTATGTTATATAACGTAATCCGTTATAACGTTATACCATATAACGTATTACGTAATAACGTTATGATATATAACTTAATACGTTATAACGTTATGTTATATAACTTAATACGTTATAGCGTTATGTTATATATCGTAATACGTTATAACGTTATACCATATAACGTAATACGTTATAACGTTATACCATATAGCGTATTACGTTACAACGCTACACCATACAACGTTATGTTATATAACGTATTCCGTTATAACGTTATACCATATAACGTATTACGTTATAACGTTATGCCATATACCGTATTACGTTATAACGTTATGTTATATAACGTATTACGTTATAACGTTATGCCATATACCGTATTACGTTATAACGTTATGTTATATAACTTAATACGTTATAACGTTATGTTATATAACGTAATACGTTATAACGTTATACCATATAACGTAATACGTTATAACGTTATACCATATAACGTATTACGTTATAGCGTTATGCCATATAACGTATTACGTTATAACGTTACGTTATATAACTTAATACGTTATAACGTTATGCCATATAACGTATTACGTTATAACGTTATGTTATATAACTTAATACGTTATAACGTTATGTTATATAACGTAATACGTTATAACGTTATACCATATAACGTGTTACGTTCAAACGTTATACCATTTAACGTATTACGTTATAACGTTACGCCATACAACGATATGTTATATATAGTATTCCGTTATAACGTTATACCATATAACGTATTACGTTATAACGTTATGTTATATAACGTAATACGTTATAACGTTATGTTATATAACGTAATACGTTATAACGTTATGTTATATAACTTAATACGTTATAACGTTATATTATATAACGTAATACGTTATAACGTTATACCATATAACGTAATACGTTATAACGTTATACCATATAGCGTATTACGTTACAACGCTACACCATACAACGTTATGTTATATAACGTATTCCGTTATAACGTTATACCATATAACGTATTACGTTATAACGTTATGCCATATAACGTATTACGTTATAACGTTATGTTATATAACTTAATACGTTATAACGTTATGTTATATAACGTAATACGTTACAACGTTATACCATATAACGTAATACGTTATAACGTTATACCATATAACGTATTACGTTATAACGTTATGCCATATAACGTATTACGTTATAACGTTACGTTATATAACTTAATACGTTATAACGTTATGCCATATAACGTATTACGTTATAGCGTTATGTTATATAACTTAATACGTTATAACGTTATGTTATATAACGTAATACGATGTAACGTTATACCATATAACGTGTTACGTTATAACGTTATACCATTTAATGTATTACGTTATAACGTTATACCAAATAACGTTATGTTATATAACGTATTACGTTATAACGTATTACGTTATAAAGTTACACCAAATAACGTTATGTTATATAACGTATTACGTTATAACGTTATACCATATAACGTATCACGTTATAACGTTATACCATATAACGTATTACGTTATAACGTTATGATATATAACTTAATACGTTATAACGTTATGTTATATAACTTAATACGTTATAACGTTATGTTATATAACGTAATACGTTATAACGTTATACCATATAACGTAATACGTTATAAGGTCATACCATATTGCGTATTACGTTACAACGTTACACCATACAACGATATGTTATATAACGTATTCCGTTATAACGTTATACCATATAACGTATTACGTTATAACGTTATGTTATATAACGTAATACGTTATAACGTTATGTTATATAACGTAATACGTTATAACGTTATGTTATATAACGTAATACGTTATAACGTTATACCATATAACGTAATACGTTATAACGTTATGTTATATAACGCATTACGTTATAACGTTACACAAGACAACGTTATGTTATATAACGTATTACGTTATAACTTTATGTTATATAACTTAATATGTTATAACGTTATGTTATATAACGTAATACGTTATAACGTTATACCATGTAACGTTATGTTATATAACGTTGTACGATATAACGGTATGTTATATAACGTAATACGTTATAGCGTTATGTTATATAACGTAATACGTTATAACGTTATACCATATAACCTAATACGTTATAACGTTATGTTATATAACGTATTACGTTATAACGTTACACAAGACAACGTTATGTTATATAACGTATTACGATATAACGTTATATCATATAACGTATTACGTTATAACGTTACACAAGACAACGTTATGTTATATAACGTATTACGTTATAACGTTATACCATATAACGTATTACGTTATAACGCGTTGCCATATAACGTATTACGTTATAACGTTATACCATATAGAGTACTGCGTTACAACGTTACACCATACAACGTTATGTTATATAACGTATTCCGTTATAACGTTATACCATATAACGTTTTATGTTATAACGTTATGTTATATAACGTAATACGTTATAACGTTATGTTATATAACGTAATACGTTATAACATTATGTTATATAACGTAATACGCTATAGCGTTATGTTATATAACGTAATACGTTATAACGTTATGTTATATAACGTATTACGATATAACGCGTTGCCATATAACGTATTACGTTATAACGTTATACCATATAGAGTACTGCGTTACAACGTTACACCATACAACGTTATGTTATATAACGTATTCCGTTATAACATTATACCATATAACGTTTTATGTTATAACGTTATGCCATATAACGTATTACGTTATAACGTTATGTTATATAACTTAATACGTTATAACGTTATGTTATATAACGTAATACGATGTAACGTTATACCATATAACGTGTTACGTTATAACGTTATACCATTTAATGTATTACGTTATAACGTTATACCAAATAACGTTATGTTATATAACGTATTACGTTATAACGTATTACGTTATAAAGTTATACCAAATAACGTTATGTTATATAACGTATTACGTTATAACGTTATACCATATAACGTATCACGTTATAACGTTATACCATATAACGTATTACGTTATAACGTTATGATATATAACTTAATACGTTATAACGTTATGTTATATAACTTAATACGTTATAACGTTATGTTATATAACGTAATACGTTATAACGTTATACCATATAACGTTTTATGTTATAACGTTATGTTATATAACGTAATACGTTATAACGTTATGTTATATAACGTAATACGTTATAACATTATGTTATATAACGTAATACGCTATAGCGTTATGTTATATAACTTAATACGTTATAACGTTATGTAATATAACGTAATACGTTATAACGTTATACCATATAACGTAATACGTTATAACGTTATACCATATAACGTATTACGTTATAACGTTATACCATATAACGTGTTACGTTATAACGTTATACCATATAACGTATTACGTTATAACGTTATACCAAATAACGTTATGTTATATAACGTATTACGTTATAACGTATTACGTTATAAAGTTATACCAAATAACGTTATGTTATATAACGTATTACGTTATAACGTTATACCATATAACGTGTTACGTTATAACGTTATACCATATAACGTATTACGTTATAACGATATACCAAATAACGTTATGTTATATAACGTATTACGTTATAACGTATTACGTTATAAAGTTATACCAAATAACGTTATGTTATATAACGTATTACGTTATAACGTTATACCATATAACGTATTACGTTATAACGGTATGTTATATAACGTAATACGTTATAACGTTATGTTATATAACGTAATACGTTATAACGTTATGTTATATAACGTAATACGTTATAACGTTATACCATATAACGTAATACGCTATAACGTTATGTTATATAACGCATTACGTTATAACGTTACACAAGACAACGTTATGTTATATAACGTAATACGCTATAACGTATTACCTTATAACGTATTACGTTATAACGTTACACCATATAAAGTTATACCATATAACGTAATACGTTATAACGTTATGTTATATACCGTAATACGGTATATCGTTATACCATATAACGTTATGTTATATAACGTAATACGTTATAACGTTATACCATGTAACGTTATGTTATATAACGTAGTACGTTATAACGGTATGTTATATAACGTAATACGTTATAACCTTATACCATCTAACGTAATACGTTATAACGTTATACCATATAGCGTATTACGTTACAACGTTACACCATACAACGTTATGTTATATAACGTATTCCGTTATAACGTTATACCATGTAACGTATTACGTTATAACGTTATGTTATATAAAGTAATATGTTATAACGGTATGTTATATAACGTAATACGTTATAACGTGGTGCCATATAACGCATTACGTTATAACGGTAGAACATACAACCTTACGTTATAACGCTATACCATATAACGTATTCCGTTATAACATTATACCATATAACGTATTACGTTATAACGTTATGATATATAACTTAATACGTTATAACGTTATGTTATATAACTTAATAGGTTATAACGTTATGTTATATAACGCAATACGTTATAACGTTATACCATATAACGTAATACGTTATAACGTTATACCATATAGCGTATTACGTTACAACGTTACACCATACAACGTTATGTTATATAACGTATTCCGTTATAACATTATACCATATAACGTATTACGTTATAACGTTATGATATATAACTTAATACGTTATAACGCTATGTTATATAACTTAATACGTTATAACGTTATGCCATATAACGTATTACGTTATAACGTTATGTTATATAACATAATACGTTATAACGTTATGTTATATAACGTAATACGTTATAACGTTATGTTATATAACGTAATACGTTAAACGTTATACCATATAACGTAATACGCTATAACGTTATGTTATATAACGCATTACGTTGTAACGTTACACAAGACAACGTTATGTTATATAACGTATTACGATATAACGTTATACCATATAACTTAATACGTTATAACGTTATGTTATATAACGTAATACGTTATAACGTTATGTTATATAACGTAATACGTTATAACGTTATACCATATAACGTGTTACGTTATAACGTTATACCATATAACGTATTACGTTATAACGTTATACCAAATAACGTTGTGTTATATAACGTATTACGTTATAACGTATTACGTTATAAAGTTATACCAAATAACGTTATGTTATATAACGTATTACGTTATAACGTTATACCGTATAATGTATTACGTTATAACGTTATGTTATATAACTTACTAAGTTATAATGTTATGTTATATAACGTATTACGTTATAACGTTACACCATATAACGTGTTACGTTATAACGTTATACCATATAACGTATTACGTTATAACGTTATACCAAATATCGTTGTGTTATATAACGTATTAAGTTATAACGTATTACGTTATAAAGTTATACCAAATAACGTTATGTTATATAACGTATTACGTTATAACTGTTATACCATATAACGTATTACGTTATAACGTTATACCATATAACGTATTACGTTATAACGTTATGATATATAACTTAATACGTTATAACGTTATGTTATATAACTTAATACGTTATAACGTTATGTTATATAACGTAATACGTTATAACGTTATACCATATAACGTAATACGTTATAACGTCATACCATATAACGTATTACGTTATAACGTTATACCAAATAACGTTGTGTTATATAACGTATTACGTTATAACGTATTACGTTATAAAGTTATACCAAATAACGTTATGTTATATAACGTATTACGTTATAACGTTATACCGTATAATGTATTACGTTATAACGTTATGTTATATAACTTACTAAGTTATAATGTTATGTTATATAACGTATTACGTTATAACGTTACACCATATAACGTGTTACGTTATAACGTTATACCATATAACGTATTACGTTATAACGTTATACCAAATATCGTTGTGTTATATAACGTATTAAGTTATAACGTATTACGTTATAAAGTTATACCAAATAACGTTATGTTATATAACGTATTACGTTATAACTGTTATACCATATAACGTATTACGTTATAACGTTATACCATATAACGTATTACGTTATAACGTTATGATATATAACTTAATACGTTATAACGTTATGTTATATAACTTAATACGTTATAACGTTATGTTATATAACGTAATACGTTATAACGTTATACCATATAACGTAATACGTTATAACGTCATACCATATTGCGTATTACGTTACAACGTTACACCATACAACGATATGTTATATAACGTATTCCGTTATAACGTTATACCATATAACGTTTTATGTTATAACGTTATGTTATATAACGTAATACGTTATAACGTTATACCATATAACGTAATACGTTATAACGTTATACCATATAGCGTATTACGTTACAACGTTACACCATACAACGTTATGTTATATAGCGTATTCCGTTATAACGTTATACCATATAACGAATTACGTTATAACGTTATGCCATATAACGTATTACGTTATAACGTTATGTTATATAACTTAATACGTTATAACGTTATGTAATATAACGTAATACGTTATAACGTTATTCCATTTAACGTAATACGTTATAACGTTATACCATATAACGTATTACGTTATAACGTTATGTTATATAACGTAATATGTTATAACATTATGTTATATAACGTTATACGTTATAACGTTATGTTATATAACTTAATACGTTATAACGATATACCATATAACGTAATACGTTATAACGTTATACCATATAGCGTATTACGTTACAACGTTACACCATTCAACGTTATGTTATATAACGTATCCCGTTATAACGTTATACCATATAACGTATAACGTTATAACGTTATGCCATATAACGTATTACGTTATAACGTTATGTTATATAACTTGATACGTTATAACGTTATGTAATATAAAGTAATACGTTATAACGTTATACCATATAACGTAATACATTATAACGTTATACCATATAACGTATTACGTTATAACGTTATACCATATAACGTGTTACGTTATAACGTTATACCATATAACGTATTACGTTATAACGTTATACCAAATAACGTTATGTTATATAACGTATTACGTTATAACGTATTACGTTATAAAGTTATACCAAATAACGTTATGTTATATAACGTATTACGTTATAACGTTATACCATATAACGTATTACGTTATAACGGTATGTTATATAACGTAATACGTTATAACGTTATGTTATATAACGTAATACGTTATAACGTTATGTTATATAACGTAATACGTTATAACGTTATACCATCTAACGTAATACGCAATAACGTTATGTTATATAACGCATTACGTTATAACGTTACACAAGACAACGTTATGTTATATAACGAATTACGATATAACGTTATACCATATAACGTATTACGTTATAACGTTACACAAGACAACGTTATGTTATATAACGTATTACGTTATGACGTTATACCATATAACGTATTACGTTATAACGCGTTACCATATAACGTATTACGTTATAACGTTATACCATATAGAGTACTGCGTTACAACGTTACACCATACAACGATATGTTATATAACGTATTCCGTTATAAAGTTATACCATATAACGTTTAATGTTATAACGTTATGTTATATAACGTAATACGTTATAACGTTATGTTATATAACGTAATACGTTATAACATTATGTTATATAACGCAATACGTTATAGCGTTATGTTATATAACGTAATACGTTATAACGTTATGTTATATAACGTAATACGTTTTAACGTTATACCATATAACGTATTACGTTATAACATTATGATATATAACTTAATACGTTATAACGTTATGTTACATAACTTAATACGTTATAACGTTATGTTATATAACGTAATACGTTATAACGTTATACCATATAACGTAATACGTTATAACGTTATTCCATATGGCGTATTACGTTACAACGTTACACCATACAACGTTATGTTATATAACGTATTCCGTTATAAAGTTATACCATATAACGTATTACGTTATAACGTTATGCCATACAACGTATTACGTTATAACGTTATGTTATATAACTTAATACGTTATAACGTTATGTTATATAACGTAATACGTTATAACGTTATACCATATAACGTAATACGTTATAACGTTATACCATATAACGTATTACGTTATAACGTTATGTTATATAATGTAATACGCTATAACGTATTACCTTATAACGTATTACGTTATAACTTTACACCATATAAAGTTATACCATATAACGTAATACGTTATAACGTTATGTTATATAACGTAATACGGTATATCGTTATACCATATAACTTTATGTTATATAACGTAATACGTTATAACGTTATACCATATAACGTAATACGTTATAACGTTATACCATGTAACGTATTACGTTATAACGTTATGTTATATAACGTAATATGTTATAACGGTATGTTATATAACGTAATACGTTATAACGTGGTGCCATATAACGCATTACGTTATAACGGTAGAACATACAACCTTACGTTATATAACGTATTACGTTATAACGTTATACCATGTAACGTATTACGTTATAACGTTATGTTATATAACGTAATATGTTATAACGGTATGTTATATAACGTAATACGCTATAACGTATTACCTTATAACGTATTACGTTATAACGTTACACCATATAAAGTTATACCATATAACGTAATACGGTATATCGTTAGACCATATAACGTTATGTTATATAACGTAATACGTTATAACGTTATACCATGTAACGTTATGTTATATAACGTAGTACGTTATAACGGTATGTTATATAACGTGATACGTTATAACGTTATACCATATAACGTAATACGTTATAACGTTATACCATATAGCGTATTATGTTACAACGTTACACCATACAACGTTATGTTATATAACGTATTCCGTTATAACGTTATTATATGTAACGTATTACGTTATAACGTTATGTTATATAACGTAATATGTTATAACGGTATGTTATATAACGTAATACGTTATAACGTGGTGCCATATAACGCATTACGTTATAACGGTAGAACATACAACCTTACGTTATATAACGTATTACGTTATAACGTTATACCATATAACGTATTCCGTTATAACTTTATACCATATAACGTATTACGTTATAACGTTATGATATATAACTTAATACGTTATAACGTTATGTTATATAACTTAATACGTTATAACGTTATGTTACATAACGTAATACGTTGTAACGTTATACCATATAACGTAATACGTTATAACGTTATACCATATAGCGTATTACGTTACAACGTTACACCATACAACGTTATGTTATGTAACGTATTCCGTTATAACGTTATACCATATAACGTATTACGTTATAACGTTATGCCATATAACGTATTACGTTATAACGTTATGTTATATAACTTAATACGTTATAACGTTATGTTATATAACGTAATACGTTATAACGTTATACCATATAACGTAATACGTTATAACGTTATACCATATAACGTAATACGTTATAACGTTATACCATATAGAGTATTACGTTACAACGTTACACCATACAACGTTATGTTATATAACGTATTCCGTTATAACGTTATACCATATAACGTATTACGTTATAACGTTATGCCATATAACGTATTACGTTATAACGTTATGTTATATAACTTAATACGTTATAACGTTATGTTATATAACGTATTACGTTATAACGTTATACCATATAACGTATTACGTTATAACGTTATGATATATAACTTAATACGTTATAACGTTATGTTACATAACTTAATACGTTATAACGTTATGTTATATAACGTATTCCGTTATAACGTTATACCATATAACGTATTACGTTATAACGATATGTTATATAACGTAATATGTTATAACTTTATGTTATATAACGTAATATGTTATAACTTTATGTTATATAACGTAATACGTTATAACGATATGTTATATAACGTAATACGTTATAACGTTATGTTATATAACGTAATATGTTATAACATTATGTTATATAACGTAATATGTTATAACTTTATGTTATATAACGTAATACGTTATAACGTTATGTTATATAACGTAATACGTTATAACGTTATACCATGTAATGTTATGTTATATAACGTAGTACGTTATAACGGTATGTTATATAACGTAATACGTTATAACGTCATACCATATTGCGTATTACGTTACAACGTTACACCATACAACGACATGTTATATAACGTATTCCGTTATAACGTTATACCATATAACGAATTACGTTATAACGGTAGAACATACAATCTTACGTTATATAACGTATTACGTTATAACGTTATACCATATAACGTATTCCGTTATAACATTATACCATATAACGTATTACGTTATAACGTTATGATATATAACTTAATACGTTATAACGTTATGTTATATAACTTAATACGTTATAACGTTATGTTACATAACGTAATACGTTGTAACGTTATACCATATAACGTAATACGTTATAACGTTATACCATATAGCGTATTACGTTACAACGTTACACCATACAACGTTATGTTATGTAACGTATTCCGTTATAACGTTATACCATATAACGTATTACGTTATAACGTTATGCCATATAACGTATTACGTTATAACGTTATGTTATATAACTTAATACGTTATAACGTTATGTTATATAACGTAATACGTTATAACGTTATACCATATAACGTAATACGTTATAACGTTATACCATATAACGTAATACGTTATAACGTTATACCATATAGAGTATTACGTTACAACGTTACACCATACAACGTTATGTTATATAACGTATTCCGTTATAACGTTATACCATATAACGTATTACGTTATAACGTTATACCATATAACGTATTACGTTATAACGTTATGTTATATAACTTAATACGTTATAACGTTATGTTATATAACGTATTACGTTATAACGTTATACCATATAACGTATTACGTTATAACGTTATGATATATAACTTAATACGTTATAACGTTATGTTACATAACTTAATACGTTATAACGTTATGTTATATAACGTATTCCGTTATAACGTTATACCATATAACGTATTACGTTATAACGATATGTTATATAACGTAATATGTTATAACTTTATGTTATATAACGTAATATGTTATAACTTTATGTTATATAACGTAATACGTTATAACGATATGTTATATAACGTAATACGTTATAACGTTATGTTATATAACGTAATATGTTATAACATTATGTTATATAACGTAATATGTTATAACTTTATGTTATATAACGTAATACGTTATAACGTTATGTTATATAACGTAATACGTTATAACGTTATACCATGTAATGTTATGTTATATAACGTAGTACGTTATAACGGTATGTTATATAACGTAATACGTTATAACGTTATACCATATAACGTAATACGTTATAACGTCATACCATATTGCGTATTACGTTACAACGTTACACCATACAACGACATGTTATATAACGTATTCCGTTATAACGTTATACCATATAACGAATTACGTTATAACGTTATGTTATATAACGTAATACGTTATAACGTTATGTTATATAACGTAATACGTTATAACGTTATGTTATATAACGTAATACGTTATAACGTTATACCATATGACGTAATACGTTATAACGTCATACCATATTGCGTATTACGTTACAACGTTACACCATACAACGACATGTTATATAACGTATTCCGTTATAACGTTATACCATATAACGAATTACGTTATAACGTTATGTTATATAACGTAATACGTTATAACGTTATGTTATATAACGTAATACGTTATAACGTTATGTTATATAACGTAATACGTTATAACGTTATGTTATATAACGTAATACGTTATAACGTCATACCATATTGCGTATTACGTTACAACGTTACACCATACAACGACATGTTATATAACGTATTCCGTTATAACGTTATACCATATAACGAATTACGTTATAACGTTATGTTATATAACGTAATACGTTATAACGTTATACCATGTAATGTTATGTTATATAACGTAGTACGTTATAACGGTATGTTATATAACGTAATACGTTATAACGTTATACCATATAACGTAATACGTTATAACGTCATACCATATTGCGTATTACGTTACAACGTTACACCATACAACGACATGTTATATAACGTATTCCGTTATAACGTTATACCATATAACGAATTACGTTATAACGTTATGTTATATAACGTAATACGTTATAACGTTATGTTATATAACGTAATACGTTATAACGTTATGTTATATAACGTAATACGTTATAACGTTATACCATATGACGTAATACGTTATAACGTTATGTTACATAACGCATTACGTTATAACGTTACACAAGACAACGTTATGTTATATAACGTATTACGATATAACGTTATACCATATAACGTATTACGTTATAACGTTATACCATATAACGTATTACGTTATAACGTTATGATATATAACTTAATACGTTATAACGTTATGTTATATAACTTAATACGTTATAACGTTATGTTATATAACGTAATACGTTATAACGTTATGCCATATAACGTAATACGTAATAACGTTATACCATATAGCGTATTACGTTACAACGTTACACCATACAACGTTATGTTATATAACGTATTCCGTTATAACGTTATACCATATAACGTATTACGTTATAACGTTATGCCATATAACGTATTACGTTATAACGTTATGTTATATAACTTAATACGTTATAACGTTATGTTATATAACGTAATACGTTATAACGTTATACCATATAACGTAATACGTTATAACGTTATACCATATAGCGTATTACGTTAGAACGTTACACCATACAACGTTATGTTATATAACGTATTCCGTTATAACGTTATACCATATAACGTATTACGTTATAACGTTATGTTATATAACGTAATACGTTATAACGTTATGATATATTACGTAATATGTTATAACTTTATGTTATATAAAGTAATACGTCATAACGTTATGTTATATAACGTAATACGTTATAACGTTATGTTATATAACGTAATACGTTATAACGTTATGTTATATAACGTAATACGCTATAACGTATTACCTTATAACGTATTACGTTATAAATTTACACCATATAAAGTTTTACCATATAACGTAATACGTTATATCGTTATACCATATAACGTTATGTTATATAACGTAATACGTTATAACGTTATACCATGTAACGTTATGTTATATAACGTAATACGTTATAACGTTATGGTATATAACGTAATACGTTATAACGTTATGTTATATAACGTAATACGTAATAACGTTATACCATATAACGTAATACGTTATAACGTTATGTTATATAACGCATTACGTTATAACGTTACACAAGACAACGTTATGTTATATAACGTATTACGATATAACGTTATACCATATAACGTATTACGTTATAACGTTACACAAGACAACGTTATGTTATATAACGTACTACGTTATAACGTTATGTTATATAACGTAATACGTTATAACGTTATACCATATAGCGTATTACGTTACAACGTTACACCATACAACGTTATGTTATATAACGTATTCCGTTATAACGTTATACCATATAACGTATTACGTTATAACGTTATGCCATATAACGTATTACCTTATAACGTTATGTTATATAACTTAATACGTTATAACGTTATTTTATATAACGTAATACGTTATAACGTTATACCATATAACGTAATACGTTATAACGTTATACCATATAACGTATTACGTTATAACGTTATACCATATAACGTGTTACGTTATAACGTTATACCATATAACGTATTACGTTATAACGTTATACCAAATAACGTTATGTTATATAACGTATTACGTTATAACGTATTACGTTATAAAGTTATACCAAATAACGTTATGTTATATAACGTATTACGTTATAACGTTATACCATATAACGTATTACGTTATAACGGTATGTTATATAACGTAATACGTTATAACGTTATGTTATATAACGTAATACGTTATAACGTTATGTTATATAACGTAATACGTTATAACGTTATACCATATAACGTAATACGCTATAACGTTATGTTATATAACGCATTACGTTATAACGTTACACAAGACAACGTTATGTTATATAACGTATTACGATATAACGTTATACCATATAACGTATTACGTTATAACGTTACACAAGACAACGTTATGTTATATAACGTATTACGTTATGACGTTATACCATATAACGTATTACGTTATAACGTTATGCCATATAACGTATTACGTTATAACGTTATGTTATATAACGTACTACGTTATAACGTTATGTTATATAACGTAATACGTTATAACGTTATACCATATAACGTATTACGTTATAACGTTATACCAAATAACGTTATGTTATATAACGTATTACGTTATAACGTATTACGTTATAAAGTTATACCAAATAACGTTATGTTATATAACGTATTACGTTATAACGTTATACCATATAACGTATTACTTTATAACGGTATGTTATATAACGTAATACGTTATAACGTTATGTTATATAACGTAATACGTTATAACGTTATGTTATATAACGTAATACGTTATAACGTTATGTTATATAACGTAATACGTTATAACGTTATACCATATAACGTAATACGCTATAACGTTATGTTATATAACGCATTACGTTATAACGTTACACAAGACAACGTTATGTTATATAACGTATTACGATATAACGTTATACCATATAACGTATTACGTTATAACGTTACACAAGACAACGTTATGTTATATAACGTATTACGTTATGACGTTATACCATATAACGTATTACGTTATAACGCGTTACCATATAACGTATTACGTTATAACGTTATACCATATAGAGTACTGCGTTACAACGTTACACCATACAACGTTATGTTATATAACGTATTCCGTTATAAAGTTATACCATATAACGTTTAATGTTATAACGTTATGTTATATAACGTAATACGTTATAACGTTATGCTATATAACGTAATACGTTATAACATTATGTTATATAACGTAATACGTTATAGCGTTATGTTATATAACGTAATACGTTATAACGTTATGTTATATAACGTAATACGTTATAACGTTATACCATATAACGTATTACGTTATAACGTTATGATATATAACTTAATACGTTATAACGTTATGTTACATAACTTAATACGTTATAACGTTATGTTATATAACGTAATACGTTATAACGTTATACCATATAACGTAATACGTTATAACGTTATTCCATATAGCGTATTACGTTACAACGTTACACCATACAACGTTATGTTATATAACGTATTCCGTTATAACGTTATACCATATAACGTAATACGTTATAACGTTATTCCATATAGCGTATTACGTTACAACGTTACACCATACAACGTTATGTTATATAACGTATTCCGTTATAACGTTATACCATATAACGTATTACGTTATAACGTTATGCCATACAACGTATTACGTTATAACGTTATGTTATATAACTTAATACGTTATAACGTTATGTTATATAACGTAATACGTTATAACGTTATACCATATAACGTAATACGTTATAACGTTATACCATATAACTTATTACGTTATAACGTTTTGTTATATAATGTAATACGCTATAACGTATTACCTTATAACGTATTACGTTATAACGTTACACCATATAAAGTTATACCATATAACGTAATACGTTATAACGTTATGTTATATAACGTAATACGGTATATCGTTATACCATATAACGTTATGGTATATAACGTAATACGTTATAACGTTATACCATATAACGTAATACGTTATAACGTTATTCCATATAGCGTATTACGATACAACGTTACACCATACAACGTTATGTTATATAACGTATTCCGTTATAACGTTATACCATATAACGTATTACGTTATAACGTTATGTTATATAACGTAATACGTTATAACGTTATGTTATATAACGTAATATGTTATAACTTTATGTTATATAACGTACTACGTTATAACGTTATGTTATATAACGTAATACGTTATAACGTTATACCATATAACGTAATACGTTATAACGTTATGCCATATAGCGTATTACGTTACAACGTTACACCATACAACGTTATGTTATATAACGTATTCCGTTATAACGTTATACCATATAACGTATTACGTTATAACGTTATGCCATATAACGTATTACGTTATAACGTTATGTTATATAACTTAATACGTTATAACATTATGTTATATAACGTAATACGTTATAACGTTATACCATATAACGTAATACGTTATAACGTTATACCATATAACGTATTACGTTATAACGTTACGTTATATAACTTAATACGTTATAACGTTATGCCATATAACGTATTTCGTTATAACGTTATGTTATATAACTTAATACGTTATAACGTTATGTTATATAACGTATTACGTTATAACGTTATACCATATAACGTATTACGTTATAACGTTATGATATATAACTTAATACGTTATAACGTTATGTTACATAAATTAATACGTTATAACGTTATGTTATATAACGTAATACGTTATAACGTTATACCATATAACGTAATACGTTATAACGTTATTCCATATAGCGTATTACGTTACAACGTTACACCATACAACGTTATGTTATATAACGTATTCCGTTATAACGTTATACCATATAACGTAATACGTTATAACGTCATACCATATTTGGTATTACGTTACAACGTTACACCATACAACGACATGTTATATAACGTATTCCGTTATAACGTTATACCATATAACGAATTACGTTATAACGTTATGTTATATAACGTAATACGTTATAACGTTATGTTATATAACGTAATACGTTATAACGTTATGTTATATAACGTAATACGTTATAACGTTATGTTATATAACGTAATACGTTATAACGTTATACCATATAACGTAATACGTTATAACGTTATGTTATATAACGCATTACGTTATAACGTTACACAAGACAACGTTATGTTATATAACGTATTACGATATAACGTTATACCATATAACGTATTACGTTATAACGTTACACAAGACAACGTTATGTTATATAACGTACTACGTTATAACGTTATACCATATAACGTATTACGGTATAACGCGTTACCATATAACGTATTACGTTATAACGTTATACCATATAGAGTACTACGTTACAACGTTACACCATACAACGTTATGTTATATAACGTGTTCCGTTATAACGTTATACCATATAACGTAATACGTTATAGCGTTATGTTATATAACGTAATACGTTATAACGTTATGTTATATAACGTAATACGTTATAACGTTATACCATATAACGTATTACGTTATAACGTTATGATATATAACTTAATACGTTATAACGTTATGTTATATAACTTAATACGTTATAACGTTATGTTATATAACGTAATACGTTATAACGTAATGCCATATAACGTAATACGTAATAACGTTATACCATATAGCGTATTACGTTACAACGTTACACCATACAACGTTATGTTATATAACGTATTCCGTTATAACGTTATACCATATAACGTATTACGTTATAACGTTATGCCATATAACGTATTACGTTACAACGTTATGTTATATAACTTAATACGTTATAACGTTATGTTATATAACGTAATACGTTATAACGTTATACCATATAACGTAATACGCTATAACGTTATACCATATAGCGTATTACGTTAGAACGTTACACCATACAACGTTATGTTATATAACGTATTCCGTTATAACGTTATACCATATAACGTATTACGTTATAACGTTATGTTATATAACGTAATACGTTATAACGTTATGTTATATAACGTAATATGTTATAACTTTATGTTATATAACGTAATACGTTATAACGTTATGTTATATAACGTAATACGTTATAACGTTATGTTATATAACGTAATACGTTATAACGTTATGTTATATAACGTAATACGTTATAACGTTATACCATATAACGTAATACGTTATAACGTTATGTTATATAACGCATTACGTTATAACGTTACACAAGACAACGTTATGTTATATAACGTATTACGATATAACGTTATACCATATAACGTATTACGTTATAACGTTACACAACACAACGTTATGTTATATAACGTACTACGTTATAACGTTATACCATATAACGTATTACGGTATAACGCGTTACCATATAACGTATTACGTTATAACGTTATACCATATAGAGTACTACGTTACAACGTTACACCATACAACGTTATGTTATATAACGTGTTCCGTTATAACGTTATACCATATAACGTAATACGTTATAGCGTTATGTTATATAACGTAATACGTTATAACGTTATGTTATATAACGTAATACGTTATAACGTTATACCATATAACGTATTACGTTATAACGTTATGATATATAACTTAATATGTTATAACGTTATGTTATATAACTTAATACGTTATAACGTTATGTTATTTAACGTAATACGTTATAACGTTATGCCATATAACGTAATACGTAATAACGTTTTACCATATAGCGTATTACGTTACAACGTTACAGCATACAACGTTATGTTATATAACGTATTCCATTATAACGTTATACCATATAACGTATTACGTTATAACGTTATGCCATGTAACGTATTACGTTATAACGTTATGTTATATAACTTAATACGTTATAACGTTATGTTATATAATGTAATACGTTATAACGTTATACCATATAACGTAATACGTTACAACGTTATACCATATAGCGTATTACGTTAGAACGTTACACCATACAACGTTATGTTATATAACGTATTCCGTTATAACGTTATACCATATAACGTATTACGTTATAACGGTATGATATATAACTTAATACGTTATAACGTTATGTTATATAACTTAATACGTTATAACGTTATGTTATATAACGTAATACGTTATAAGGTTATGCCATATAACGTAATACGTAATAACGTTATACCATATAGCGTATTACGTTACAACGTTACACCATACAACGTTATGTTATATAACGTATTCCGTTATAACGTTATACCATATAACGTATTACGTTATAACGTTATGCCATATAACGTATTACGTTATAACGTTATGTTATATAACTTAATACGTTATAACGTTATGTTATATAACGTAATACGTTATAACGTTATACCATATAACGTAATACGTTATAACGTTATACCATATAGCGTATTACGTTAGAACGTTACACCATACAACGTTATGTTATATAACGTATTCCGTTATAACGTTATACCATATAACGTATTACGTTATAACGTTATGTTATATAACGTAATACGTTATAACGTTATGATATATTACGTAATATGTTATAACTTTATGTTATATAAAGTAATACGTCATAACGTTATGTTATATAACGTAATACGTTATAACGTTATGTTATATAACGTAATACGTTATAACGTTATACCATATAACGTAATACGTTATAACGTTATACCATATAGCGTATTACGTTAGAACGTTACACCATACAACGTTATGTTATATAACGTATTCCGTTATAACGTTATACCATATAACGCATTACGTTATAACGTTACACAAGACAACGTTATGTTATATAACGTATTACGATATAACGTTATACCATATAACGTATTACGTTATAACGTTACACAAGACAACGTTATGTTATATAACGTACTACGTTATAACGTTATACCATATAACGTATTACGGTATAACGCGTTACCATATAACGTATTACGTTATAACGTTATACCATATAGAGTACTACGTTACAACGTTACACCATACAACGTTATGTTATATAACGTGTTCCGTTATAACGTTATACCATATAACGTAATACGTTATAGCGTTATGTTATATAACGTAATACGTTATAACGTTATGTTATATAACGTAATACGTTATAACGTTATACCATATAACGTATTACGTTATAACGTTATGATATATAACTTAATACGTTATAACGTTATGTTATATAACTTAATACGTTATAACGTTATGTTATATAACGTAATACGTTATAACGTAATGCCATATAACGTAATACGTAATAACGTTATACCATATAGCGTATTACGTTACAACGTTACACCATACAACGTTATGTTATATAACGTATTCCGTTATAACGTTATACCATATAACGTATTACGTTATAACGTTATGCCATATAACGTATTACGTTACAACGTTATGTTATATAACTTAATACGTTATAACGTTATGTTATATAACGTAATACGTTATAACGTTATACCATATAACGTAATACGCTATAACGTTATACCATATAGCGTATTACGTTAGAACGTTACACCATACAACGTTATGTTATATAACGTATTCCGTTATAACGTTATACCATATAACGTATTACGTTATAACGTTATGTTATATAACGTAATACGTTATAACGTTATGTTATATAACGTAATATGTTATAACTTTATGTTATATAACGTAATACGTTATAACGTTATGTTATATAACGTAATACGTTATAACGTTATGTTATATAACGTAATACGTTATAACGTTATGTTATATAACGTAATACGTTATAACGTTATACCATATAACGTAATACGTTATAACGTTATGTTATATAACGCATTACGTTATAACGTTACACAAGACAACGTTATGTTATATAACGTATTACGATATAACGTTATACCATATAACGTATTACGTTATAACGTTACACAACACAACGTTATGTTATATAACGTACTACGTTATAACGTTATACCATATAACGTATTACGGTATAACGCGTTACCATATAACGTATTACGTTATAACGTTATACCATATAGAGTACTACGTTACAACGTTACACCATACAACGTTATGTTATATAACGTGTTCCGTTATAACGTTATACCATATAACGTAATACGTTATAGCGTTATGTTATATAACGTAATACGTTATAACGTTATGTTATATAACGTAATACGTTATAACGTTATACCATATAACGTATTACGTTATAACGTTATGATATATAACTTAATATGTTATAACGTTATGTTATATAACTTAATACGTTATAACGTTATGTTATTTAACGTAATACGTTATAACGTTATGCCATATAACGTAATACGTAATAACGTTTTACCATATAGCGTATTACGTTACAACGTTACAGCATACAACGTTATGTTATATAACGTATTCCATTATAACGTTATACCATATAACGTATTACGTTATAACGTTATGCCATGTAACGTATTACGTTATAACGTTATGTTATATAACTTAATACGTTATAACGTTATGTTATATAATGTAATACGTTATAACGTTATACCATATAACGTAATACGTTACAACGTTATACCATATAGCGTATTACGTTAGAACGTTACACCATACAACGTTATGTTATATAACGTATTCCGTTATAACGTTATACCATATAACGTATTACGTTATAACGGTATGATATATAACTTAATACGTTATAACGTTATGTTATATAACTTAATACGTTATAACGTTATGTTATATAACGTAATACGTAATAAGGTTATGCCATATAACGTAATACGTAATAACGTTATACCATATAGCGTATTACGTTACAACGTTACACCATACAACGTTATGTTATATAACGTATTCCGTTATAACGTTATACCATATAACGTATTACGTTATAACGTTATGCCATATAACGTATTACGTTATAACGTTATGTTATATAACTTAATACGTTATAACGTTATGTTATATAACGTAATACGTTATAACGTTATACCATATAACGTAATACGTTATAACGTTATACCATATAGCGTATTACGTTAGAACGTTACACCATACAACGTTATGTTATATAACGTATTCCGTTATAACGTTATACCATATAACGTATTACGTTATAACGTTATGTTATATAACGTAATACGTTATAACGTTATGATATATTACGTAATATGTTATAACTTTATGTTATATAAAGTAATACGTCATAACGTTATGTTATATAACGTAATACGTTATAACGTTATGTTATATAACGTAATACGTTATAACGTTATGTTATATAACGTAATACGCTATAACGTATTACCTTATATCGTATTACGTTATAACGTTACACCATATAAAGTTATACCATATAACGTAATACATTATAACGTTATGTTATATAACGTAATACGTTATAACGATATGTTATATATCGTAATACGTTATAACGTGGTGCCATATAATGTATTACGTTATAACGTTATGTTATATAACTTAATACGTTATAACGTTATGTTATATAACGTAATACGTTATAACGTTATACCATATAACGTAATACGTTATAACGTTATACCATATAGCGTATTACGTTAGAACGTTACACCATACAACGTTATGTTATATAACCTATTCCGTTATAACGTTATACCATATAACGTATTACGTTATAACGTTATGTTATATAACGTAATACGTTATAACGTTATGTTATATAACGTAATACGTTATAACGCTATGTTATATTACGTAATACGTTATAACGTTATTCCATATAACGTTTTATGTTATAACGTTATGTTATATAACGTAATACGTTATAACGTTATGCTATATAACGTAATACGTTATAACATTATGTTATATAACGTAATACGTTATAGCGTTATGTTATATAACGTAATACGTTATAACGTTATGTTATATAACGTAATACGTTATAACGTTATACCATATAACGTATTACGTTATAGCGTTATGATATATAACTTAATACGTTATAACGTTATGTTACATAACTTAATACGTTATAACGTTACGTTATATAACGTAATACGTTATAACGTTATACCATATAACGTAATACGTTATAACGTTATACCATATAGTGTATTACGTTAGAACGTTACACCATACAACGTTATGTTATATAACGTATTCCGTTATAACGTTATACCATATAACCTATTACGTTATAACGTTATGTTATATAACGTAATACGTTATAACGTTATACCATATAGTGTATTACCTTAGAACGTTACACCATACAACGTTATGTTATATAACGTATTCCGTTATAACGTTATGTTATATAACGTAATACGTTATATCGTTATACCATATAACGTTATGTTATATAACGTAATACGTTATAACGTTATACCATGTAACGTTATGTTATATAACGTAGTACGTTATAACGGTATGTTATATAACGTAATACGTTATAACGTGGTACCATATAACGTTATGTTAAATAACGTAATACGTTATAACGTTATACCATGTAACGTTATGTTATATAACGTAGTCCGTTATAACGGTATGTTATATAACGTAATACGTTATAACGTTATACCATATAACGTAATACGTTATAACGTCATACCATATTGCGTATAACGTTACAACGTTACACCATACAACGATATGTTATATAACATATTCCGTTATAACGTTATACCATAAAACGCATTATTTATAACGTTATGTTATATAACGTAATACGTTATAACGTTATGTTATATAACGTAATACGTTATAACGTGGTGCCATATAATGTATTACGTTATAACGATATGTTATATAACTTAATAAGTTATAACGTTATGTTATATAACGTAATACGTTATAACGTTATACCATATAACGTAATACGTTATAACGTTATACCATATAGCGTATTACGTTAGAACGTTACACCATACAACGTTATGTTATATAACGTATTCCGTTATAACGTTATACCATATAACGTATTACGTTATAACGTTATGTTATATAACGTAATACGTTATAACGTTATGTTATATAACGTAATATGTTATAACTTTATGTTATATAACGTAATACGTTATAACGTTATGTTATATAACGTAATACGTTATAACGTTATGTTATATAACGTAATACGTTATAACGTTATGTTATATAACGTAATACGTTATAACGTTATACCATATAACGTAATACGTTATAACGTTATGTTATATAACGCATTACGTTATAACGTTACACAAGACAACGTTATGTTATATAACGTATTGCGACATAACGTTATACCATATAACGTATTACGTTATAACGTTAGACAAGACAACGTTATGTTATATAACGTACTACGTTATAACGTTATGTTATATAACGTAATACGTTATAACGTTATACCATATAACGTAATACGTTATAACGTTATACCATATAGCGTATTACGTTACAACGTTACACCATACAACGTTATGTTATATAACGTATTCCGTTATAACGTTATACCATATAACGTATTACGTTATAACGTTATGCCATATAACGTATTACGTTATAACGTTATGTTATATAACTTAATACGTTATAACGTTATGTAATATAACGTAATACGTTATAACGTTATACCATATAACGTAATACGTTATAACGTTATACCATATAACGTATTACGTTATAACGTTATACCATATAACGTGTTACGTTATAACGTTATACCATATAACGTATTACGTTATAACGTTATACCAAATAACGTTATGTTATATAACGTATTACGTTATAACGTATTACGTTATAAAGTTATACCAAATAACGTTATGTTATATAACGTATTACGTTATAACGTTATACCATATAACGTATTACGTTATAAAGGTATGTTATATAACGTAATACGTTATAACGTTATGTTATATAACGTAATACGTTATAACGTTATGTTATATAACGTAATACGTTATAACGTTATACCATATAACGTAATACGTTATAGCGTTATGTTATATAACGTAATACGTTATAACGTTATGTTATATAACGTAATACGTTATACCGTTATACCATATAACGTATTACGTTATAACGTTATGATATATAACTTAATACGTTATAACGTTATGTTACATAACTTAATACGTTATAACGTTATGTTATATAACGTAATACGTTATAACGTTATACCATATAACGTAATACGTTATAACGTTATTCCATATAGCGTATTACGTTACAACGTTACACCATACAACGTTATGTTATATTACGTATTCCGTTATAACGTTATACCATATAACGTATTACGTTATAACGTTATGCCATACAACGTATTACGTTATAACGTTATGTTATATAACTTAATACGTTATAACGTTATGTTATATAACGTAATACGTTATAACGTTATACCATATAACGTAATACGTTATAACGTTATACCATATAGCGTATTACGTTACAACGTTACACCATACAACGTTATGTTATGTAACGTATTCCGTTATAACGTTATACCATATAACCTATTACGTTATAACGTTATGTTATATAACGTAATACGTTATAACTTTATGTTATATAACTTAATACGTTATAACGTTATGTTATATAACGTAATACGTTATAACGTTATACCATATAACGTAATACGTTATAACGTTATACCATATAACGTATTACGTTATAACGTTATGTTATATAATGTAATACGCTATAACGTATTACCTTATAACGTATTACGTTATAACGTTACACCATATAAAGTTATACCATATAACGTAATACGTTATAACGTTATGTTATATAACGTAATACGGTATATCGTTATACCATATAACGTTATGTTATATAACGTAATACGTTATAACGTTATACCATATAACGTAATACGTTATAACGTTATTCCATATAGCGTATTACGTTACAACGTTACATCATACAACGTTATGTTATATAACGTATTCCGTTATAACGTTATACCATATAACGTATTACGTTATAACGTTATGTTATATAACGTAATACGTTATAACGTTATGTTATATAACGTAATATGTTATAACTTTATGTTATATAACGTAATATGTTATAACTTTATGTTATATAACGTAATACGTTATAACGTTATGTTATATAACGTAATACGTTATAACGTTATGCCATATAGCGTATTACGTTACAACGTTATACCATACAACGTTATGTTATATAACGTATTCCGTTATAACGTTATACCATGTAACGTATTACGTTATAACGTTATGTTATATAACGTAATATGTTATAACGGTATCTTATATAACGTAATACGTTATAACGTGGTGCCATATAACGCATTACGTTATAACGGTAGAACATACAACCTTACGTTATATAACGTATTACGTTATAACGTTATACCATGTAACGTAATACGTTATAACGTTATACCATATAAAGTTATACCATATAACGTAATACGGTATATCGTTAGACCATATAACGTTATGTTATATAACGTAATACGTTATAACGTTATACCATGTAACGTTATGTTATATAACGTAGTACGTTATAACGGTATGTTATATAACGTAATACGTTATAACGTTATACCATATAACGTAATACGTTATAACGTTATACCATATAGCGTATTATGTTACAACGTTACACCATACAACGTTATGTTATATAACGTATTCCGTTATAACGTTATTATGTGTAACGTATTACGTTATAACGTTATGTTATATAACGTAATATGTTATAACGGTATGTTATATAACGTAATACGTTATAACGTGGTGCCATATAACGCATTACGTTATAACGGTAGAACATACAACCTTACGTTATATAACGTATTACGTTATAACGTTATACCATATAACGTATTCCGTTATAACATTATACCATATAACGTATTACGTTATAACGTTATGATATATAACTTAATACGTTATAACGTTATGTTATATAACTTAATACGTTATAACGTTATGTTACATAACGTAATACGTTGTAACGTTATACCATATAACGTAATACGTTATAACGTTATACCATATAGCGTATTACGTTACAACGTTACACCATACAACGTTACGTTGTGTAACGTATTCCGTTATAACGTTATACCATATAACGTATTACGTTATAACGTTATGCCATATAACGTATTACGTTATAACGTTATGTTATATAACTTAATACGTTATAACGTTATGTTATATAACGTAATACGTTATAACGTTATACCATATAACGTAATACGTTATAACGTTATACCATATAACGTAATATGTTATAACGTTATACCATATAGCGTATTACGTTACAACGTTACACCATACAACGTTATGTTATATAACGTATTCCGTTATAACGTTATACCATATAACGTATTACGTTATAACGTTATGCCATATAACGTATTACGTTATAACGTTATGTTATATAACTTAATACGTTATAACGTTATACCATATAACGTAATACGTTATAACGTTATACCATATAGCGTATTACGTTACAACGTTACACCATACAACGTTATGTTATGTAACGTATTCCGTTATAACGTTATACCATATAACCTATTACGTTATAACGTTATGTTATATAACGTAATACGTTATAACTTTATGTTATATAACTTAATACGTTATAACGTTATGTTATATAACGTAATACGTTATAACGTTATACCATATAACGTAATACGTTATAACGTTATACCATATAACGTATTACGTTATAACGTTATGTTATATAATGTAATACGCTATAACGTATTACCTTATAACGTATTACGTTATAACGTTACACCATATAAAGTTATACCATATAACGTAATACGTTATAACGTTATTCCATATAGCGTATTACGTTACAACGTTACACCATACAACGTTATGTTATATAACGTATTCCGTTATAACGTTATACCATATAACGTATTACGTTATAACGTTATGTTATATAACGTAATACGTTATAACGTTATGTTATATAACGTAATATGTTATAACTTTATGTTATATAACGTAATATGTTATAACTTTATGTTATATAACGTAATACGTTATAACGTTATGTTATATAACGTAATACGTTATAACATTATGCCATATAGCGTATTACGTTACAACGTTATACCATACAACGTTATGTTATATAACGTATTCCGTTATAACGTTATACCATGTAACGTATTACGTTATAACGTTATGTTATATAACGTAATATGTTATAACGGTATCTTATATAACGTAATACGTTATAACGTGGTGCCATATAACGCATTACGTTATAACGGTAGAACATACAACCTTACGTTATATAACGTATTACGTTATAACGTTATACCATGTAACGTATTACGTTATAACGTTATGTTATATAACGTAATATGTTATAACGGTATGTTATATAACGTAATACGCTATAACGTATTACCTTATAACGTATTACGTTATAACGTTACACCATATAAAGTTATACCATATAACGTAATACGGTATATCGTTAGACCATATAACGTTATGTTATATAACGTAATACGTTATAACGTTATACCATGTAACGTTATGTTATATAACGTAGTACGTTATAACGGTATGTTATATAACGTAATACGTTATAACGTTATACCATATAACGTAATACGTTATAACGTTATACCATATAGCGTATTATGTTACAACGTTACACCATACAACGTTATGTTATATAACGTATTCCGTTATAACGTTATTATATGTAACGTATTACGTTATAACGTTATGTTATATAACGTAATATGTTATAACGGTATGTTATATAACGTAATACGTTATAACGTGGTGCCATATAACGCATTACGTTATAACGGTAGAACATACAACCTTACGTTATATAACGTATTACGTTATAACGTTATACCATACAACGTATTCCGTTATAACATTATACCATATAACGTATTACGTTATAACGTTATGATATATAACTTAATACGTTATAACGTTATGTTATATAACTTAATACGTTATAACGTTATGTTACATAACGTAATACGTTGTAACGTTATACCATATAACATAATACGTTATAACGTTATACCATATAGCGTATTACGTTACAACGTTACACCATACAACGTTACATTGTGTAACGTATTCCGTTATAACGTTATACCATATAACGTATTACGTTATAACGTTATGCCATATAACGTATTACGTTATAACGTTATGTTATATAACTTAATACGTTATAACGTTATGTTATATAACGTAATACGTTATAACGTTATACCATATAACGTAATACGTTATAACGTTATACCATATAACGTAATACGTTATAACGTTATACCATATAGAGTATTACGTTACAACGTTACACCATACAACGTTATGTTATATAACGTATTCCGTTATAACATTATACCATATAACGTATTACGTTATAACGTTATGATATATAACTTAATACGTTATAATGTTATGTTATATAACTTAATACGTTATAACGTTATGTTATATAACGTAATACGTTATAACGTTATACCATATAACGTAATACTTTATAACGTTATACCATATAGCGTATTACGTTACAACGTTACACCATACAACGTTATGTTATATAACGTATTCCGTTATAACGTTATACCATATAACGTATTACGTTATAACGTTATGCCATATAACGTATTACGTTATAACGTTATGTTATATAACTTAATACGTTATAACGTTATGTTATATAACGTAATACGTTATAACGTTATACCATATAACGTAATACGTTATAACGTTATACCATATAACGTATTACGTTATAACGTTACGTTATATAACTTAATACGTTATAACGTTATGCCATATAACGTATTACGTTATAACGTTATGTTATATAACTTAATACGTTATAACGTTATGTTATATAACGTATTACGTTATAACGTTATACCATATAACGTATTACGTTATAACGTTATGATATATAACTTAACACGTTATAACGTTATGTTACATAACTTAATACGTTATAACGTTATGTTATATAACGTAATACGTTATAACGTTATACCATATAACGTAATACGTTATAACGTTATTCCATATAGCGTATTACGTTACAACGTTACACCATACAACGTTATGTTATATAACGTATTCCGTTATAACGTTATACCATATAACGTATTACGTTATAACGTTATGTTATATAACGTAATATGTTATAACTATATGTTATATAACGTAATATGTTATAACTTTATGTTATATAACGTAATACGTTATAACGATATGTTATATAACGTAATACGTTATAACGTTATGTTATATAACGTAATATGTTATAACTTTATGTTATATAACGTAATATGTTATAACTTTATGTTATATAACGTAATACGTTATAACGTTATGTTATATAACGTAATACGTTATAACGTTATACCATGTAACGTTATGTTATATAACGTAGTACGTTATAACGGTATGTTATATAACGTAATACGTTATAACGTTATACCATATAACGTAATACGTTATAACGTTATACCATATAGCGTATTACGTTACAACTTTACACCATACAACGTTATGTTATATAACGTATTCCGTTATAACGTTATACCATGTAACGTATTACGTTATAACGTTATGTTATATAACGTATTCCGTTATAACGTTATACCATGTAACGTATTACGTTATAACGTTATGTTATATAACGTAATATGTTATAACGTTATGTTATATAACGTAATACGTTATAACGTTATACCATATAACGTAATACGTTATAACGTCATACCATATTGCGTATTACGTTACAACGTTACACCATACAACGACATGTTATATAACGTATTCCGTTATAACGTTATACCATATAACGAATTACGTTATAACGTTATGTTATATAACGTAATACGTTATAACGTTATGTTATATAACGTAATACGTTATAACGTTATGTTATATAACGTAATACGTTATAACGTTATGTTATATAACGTAATACGTTATAACGTTATGTTATATAACGTAATACGTTATAACGTTACACAAGACAACGTTATGTTATATAACGTGTTCCGTTATAACGTTATACCATATAACGTAATACGTTATAGCTTTATGTTATATAACGTAATACGTTATAACGTTATGTTATATAACGTAATACGTTATAACGTTATACCATATAACGTATTACGTTATAACGTTATGATATATAACTTAATACGTTATAACGTTATGTTATATAACTTAATACGTTATAACGTTATGTTATATAACGTAATACGTTATAACGTAATGCCATATAACGTAATACGTAATAACGTTATACCATATAGCGTATTACGTTACAACGTTACACCATACAACGTTATGTTATATAACGTATTCCGTTATAACGTTATACCATATAACGTTATGCCATATAACGTATTACGTTATAACGTTATGTTATATAACTTAATACGTTATAACGTTATGTTATATAACGTAATACGTTATAACGTTATACCATATAACGTAATACGTTATAACGTTATACCATATAGCGTATTACGTTAGAACGTTACACCATACAACGTTATGTTATATAACGTATTCCGTTATAACGTTATACCATATAACGTATTACGTTATAACGTTATGTTATATAACGTAATACATTATAACGTTATGTTATACAACGTAATACGTTATAACGTTATGTTATATAACGTAATACGTTATAACGTTATGTTATATAACGTAATACGTTATAACGTTACACAAGACAACGTTATGTTATATAACGTATTACGATATAACGTTATACCATATAACGTATTACGTTATAACGTTACACAAGACAACGTTATGTTATATAACGTACTACGTTATAACGTTATACCATATAACGTATTACGGTATAACGCGTTACCATATAACGTATTACGTTATAACGTTATACCATATAGAGTACTACGTTACAACGTTACACCATACAACGTTATGTTATATAACGTGTTCCGTTATAACGTTATACCATATAACGTAATACGTTATAGCGTTATGTTATATAACGTAATACGTTATAACGTTATGTTATATAACGTAATACGTTATAACGTTATACCATATAACGTATTACGTTATAACGTTATGATATATAACTTAATACGTTATAACGTTATGTTATATAACTTAATACGTTATAACGTTATGTTATATAACGTAATACGTTATAACGTAATGCCATATAACGTAATACGTAATAACGTTATACCATATAGCGTATTACGTTACAACGTTACACCATACAACGTTATGTTATATAACGTATTCCGTTATAACGTTATACCATATAACGTTATGCCATATAACGTATTACGTTATAACGTTATGTTATATAACTTAATACGTTATAACGTTATGTTATATAACGTAATACGTTATAACGTTATACCATATAACGTAATACGTTATAACGTTATACCATATAGCGTATTACGTTAGAACGTTACACCATACAACGTTATGTTATATAACGTATTCCGTTATAACGTTATACCATATAACGTATTACGTTATAACGTTATGTTATATAACGTAATACATTATAACGTTATGATATATTACGTAATATGTTATAACTTTATGTTATATAAAGTAATACGTCATAACGTTATGTTATATAACGTAATACGTTATAACGTTATGTTATATAACGTAATACGTTATAACGTTATGTTATATAACGTAATACGCTATAACGTATTACCTTATAACGTATTACGTTATAACGTTACACCATATAAAGTTATACCATATAACGTAATACGTTATAACGTTATGTTATATAACGTAATACGTTATAACGTTATGTTATATATCGTAATACGTTATAACGTGGTGCCATATAATGTATTACGTTATAACGTTATGTTATATAACTTAATACGTTATAACGTTATGTTATATAACGTAATACGTTATAACGTTATGTTATATAACGTAATACGTTATAACGTTATACCATATAACGTAATACGTTATAACGTTATACCATATAGCGTATTACGTTAGAACGTTACACCATACAACGTTATGTTATATAACGTATTCCGTTATAACGTTATACCATATAACGTTATGCCATATAACGTATTACGTTATAACGTTATGTTATATAACTTAATACGTTATAACGTTATGTTATATAACGTAATACGTTATAACGTTATACCATATAACGTAATACGTTATAACGTTATACCATATAGCGTATTACGTTAGAACGTTACACCATACAACGTTATGTTATATAACGTATTCCGTTATAACGTTATACCATATAACGTATTACGTAATAACGTTATGTTATATAACGTAATACATTATAACGTTATGATATATTACGTAATATGTTATAACTTTATGTTATATAAAGTAATACGTCATAACGTTATGTTATATAACGTAATACGTTATAACGTTATGTTATATAACGTAATACGTTATAACGTTATGTTATATAACGTAATACGCTATAACGTATTACCTTATAACGTATTACGTTATAACGTTACACCATATAAAGTTATACCATATAACGTAATACGTTATAACGTTATGTTATATAACGTAATACGTTATAACGTTATGTTATATATCGTAATACGTTATAACGTGGTGCCATATAATGTATTACGTTATAACGTTATGTTATATAACTTAATACGTTATAACGTTATGTTATATAACGTAATACGTTATAACGTTATACCATATAACGTAATACGTTATAACGTTATACCATATAGCGTATTACGTTAGATCGTTACACCATACAACGTTATGTTATATAACGTATTCCGTTATAACGTTATACCATATAACGTATTACGTTATAACGTTATACCATATAGCGTATTACGTTACAACTTTACACCATACAACGTTATGTTATATAACGTATTCCGTTATAACGTTATACCATGTAACGTATTACGTTATAACGTTATGTTATATAACGTAATATGTTATAACTTTAAGTTATATAACGTAATACGTTATAACGATATGTTATATAACGTAATACGTTATAACGTTATGTTATATAACGTAATATGTTATAACTTTATGTTATATAACGTAATATGTTATAACTTTATGTTATATAACGTAATACGTTATAACGTTATGTTATATAACGTAATACGTTATAACGTTATACCATGTAACGTTATGTTATATAACGTAGTACGTTATAACGGTATGTTATATAACGTAATACGTTATAACGTTATACCATATAACGTAATACGTTATAACGTTATACCATATAGCGTATTACGTTACAACTTTACACCATACAACGTTATGTTATATAACGTATTCCGTTATAACGTTATACCATGTAACGTATTACGTTATAACGTTATGTTATATAACGTAATATGTTATAACGTTATGTTATATAACGTAATACGTTATAACGTTATACCATATAACGTAATACGTTATAACGTCATACCATATTGCGTATTACGTTACAACGTTACACCATACAACGACATGTTATATAACGTATTCCGTTATAACGTTATACCATATAACGAATTACGTTATAACGTTATGTTATATAACGTAATACGTTATATCGTTATGTTATATAACGTAATACGTTATAACGTTATGTTATATAACGTAATACGTTATAACGTTACACAAGACAACGTTATGTTATATAACGTATTACGATATAACGTTATACCATATAACGTATTACGTTATAACGTTACACAAGACAACGTTATGTTATATAACGTACTACGTTATAACGTTATACCATATAACGTATTACGGTATAACGCGTTACCATATAACGTATTACGTTATAACGTTATACCATATAGAGTACTACGTTACAACGTTACACCATACAACGTTATGTTATATAACGTGTTCCGTTATAACGTTATACCATATAACGTAATACGTTATAGCGTTATGTTATATAACGTAATACGTTATAACGTTATGTTATATAACGTAATACGTTATAACGTTATACCATATAACGTATTACGTTATAACGTTATGATATATAACTTAATACGTTATAACGTTATGTTATATAACTTAATACGTTATAACGTTATGTTATATAACGTAATACGTTATAACGTAATGCCATATAACGTAATACGTAATAACGTTATACCATATAGCGTATTACGTTACAACGTTACACCATACAACGTTATGTTATATAACGTATTCCGTTATAACGTTATACCATATAACGTTATGCCATATAACGTATTACGTTATAACGTTATGTTATATAACTTAATACGTTATAACGTTATGTTATATAACGTAATACGTTATAACGTTATACCATATAACGTAATACGTTATAACGTTATACCATATATCGTATTACGTTACAACTTTACACCATACAACGTTATGTTATATAACGTATTCCGTTATAACGTTATACCATGTAACGTATTACGTTATAACGTTATGTTATATAACGTAATATGTTATAACTTTATGTTATATAACGTAATACGTTATAACGATATGTTATATAACGTAATACGTTATAACGTTATGTTATATAACGTAATATGTTATAACTTTATGTTATATAACGTAATATGTTATAACTTTATGTTATATAACGTAATACGTTATAACGTTATGTTATATAACGTAATACGTTATAACGTTATACCATGTAACGTTATGTTATATAACGTAGTACGTTATAACGGTATGTTATATAACGTAATACGTTATAACGTTATACCATATAACGTAATACGTTATAACGTTATACCATATAGCGTATTACGTTACAACTTTACACCATACAACGTTATGTTATATAACGTATTCCGTTATAACGTTATACCATGTAACGTATTACGTTATAACGTTATGTTATATAACGTAATATGTTATAACGTTATGTTATATAACGTAATACGTTATAACGTTATACCATATAACGTAATACGTTATAACGTCATACCATATTGCGTATTACGTTACAACGTTACACCATACAACGACATGTTATATAACGTATTCCGTTATAACGTTATACCATATAACGAATTACGTTATAACGTTATGTTATATAACGTAATACGTTATAACGTTATGTTATATAACGTAATACGTTATAACGTTATGTTATATAACGTAATACGTTATAACGTTATGTTATATAACGTAATACGTTATAACGTTACACAAGACAACGTTATGTTATATAACGTATTACGATATAACGTTATACCATATAACGTATTACGTTATAACGTTACACAAGACAACGTTATGTTATATAACGTACTACGTTATAACGTTATACCATATAACGTATTACGGTATAACGCGTTACCATATAACGTATTACGTTATAACGTTATACCATATAGAGTACTACGTTACAACGTTACACCATACAACGTTATGTTATATAACGTGTTCCGTTATAACGTTATACCATATAACGTAATACGTTATAACGTTATGTTATATAACGTAATACGTTATAACGTTATGTTATATAACGTAATACGTTATAACGTTATACCATATAACGTATTACGTTATAACGTTATGCCATATAACGTATTACGTTATAACGTTATGTTATATAACTTAATACGTTATAACGTTATGTTATATAACGTATTACGTTATAACGTTATACCATATAACGTATTACGTTATAACGTTATGATATATAACTTAACACGTTATAACGTTATGTTACATAACTTAATACGTTATAACGTTATGTTATATAACGTAATACGTTATAACGTTATACCATATAACGTAATACGTTATAACGTTATTCCATATAGCGTATTACGTTACAACGTTACACCATACAACGTTATGTTATATAACGTATTCCGTTATAACGTTATACCATATAACGTATTACGTTATAACGTTATGTTATATAACGTAATATGTTATAACTATATGTTATATAACGTAATATGTTATAACTTTATGTTATATAACGTAATACGTTATAACGATATGTTATATAACGTAATACGTTATAACGTTATGTTATATAACGTAATATGTTATAACTTTATGTTATATAACGTAATATGTTATAACTTTATGTTATATAACGTAATACGTTATAACGTTATGTTATATAACGTAATACGTTATAACGTTATACCATGTAACGTTATGTTATATAACGTGGTACGTTATAACGGTATGTTATATAACGTAATACGTTATAACGTTATACCATATAACGTAATACGTTATAACGTTATACCATATAGCGTATTACGTTACAACTTTACACCATACAACGTTATGTTATATAACGTATTCCGTTATAACGTTATACCATGTAACGTATTACGTTATAACGTTATGTTATATAACGTAATATGTTATAACTTTATGTTATATAACGTAATACGTTATAACGATATGTTATATAACGTAATACGTTATAACGTTATGTTATATAACGTAATATGTTATAACTTTATGTTATATAACGTAATATGTTATAACTTTATGTTATATAACGTAATACGTTATAACGTTATGTTATATAACGTAATACGTTATAACGTTATACCATGTAACGTTATGTTATATAACGTAGTACGTTATAACGGTATGTTATATAACGTAATACGTTATAACGTTATACCATATAACGTAATACGTTATAACGTTATACCATATAGCGTATTACGTTACAACTTTACACCATACAACGTTATGTTATATAACGTATTCCGTTATAACGTTATACCATATAACGTATTACGTTATAACGTTATGTTATATAACGTAATATGTTATAACGTTATGTTATATAACGTAATACGTTATAACGTTATACCATATAACGTAATACGTTATAACGTCATACCATATTGCGTATTACGTTACAACGTTACACCATACAACGACATGTTATATAACGTATTCCGTTATAACGTTATACCATATAACGAATTACGTTATAACGTTATGTTATATAACGTAATACGTTATAACGTTATGTTATATAACGTAATACGTTATAACGTTATGTTATATAACGTAATACGTTATAACGTTACACAAGACAACGTTATGTTATATAACGTATTACGATATAACGTTATACCATATAACGTATTACGTTATAACGTTACACAAGACAACGTTATGTTATATAACGTACTACGTTATAACGTTATACCATATAACGTAATACGTTATAACGTGTTACCATATAACGTATTACGTTATAACGTTATACCATATAGAGTACTACGTTACAACGTTACACCATACAACGTTATGTTATATAACGTGTTCCGTTATAACGTTATACCATATAACGTAATACGTTATAACGTTATGTTATATAACGTAATACGTTATAACGTTATGTTATATAACGTAATACGTTATAACGTTATACCATATAACGTATTACGTTATAACGTTATGATATATAACTTAATACGTTATAACGTTATGTTATATAACTTAATACGTTATAACGTTATGTTATATAACGTAATACGTTATAACGTAATGCCATATAACGTAATACGTAATAACGTTATACCATATAGCGTATTACGTTACAACGTTACACCATACAACGTTATGTTATATAACGTATTCCGTTATAACGTTATACCATATAACGTTATGCCATATAACGTATTACGTTATAACGTTATGTTATATAACTTAATACGTTATAACGTTATGTTATATAACGTAATACGTTATAACGTTATGTTATATATCGTAATACGTTATAACGTTATGCCATATAACGTATTACGTTATAACGTTATGTTATATAACTTAATACGTTATAACGTTATGTTATATAACGTAATACGTTATAACGTTATACCATATAACGTAATACGTTATAACGTTATACCATATAGCGTATTACGTTAGAACGTTACACCATACAACGTTATGTTATATAACGTATTCCGTTATAACGTTATACCATATAACGTATTACGTTATAACGTTATGTTATATAACGTAATACGTTATAACGTTATGATATATTACGTAATATGTTATAACTTTATGTTATATAAAGTAATACGTCATAACGTTATGTTATATAACGTAATACGCTATAACGTTATGTTATATAACGTAATACGTTATAACGTTATACCATATAACGTAATACGTTATAACGTTATTCCATATAGCGTATTACGTTACAACGTTACACCATACAACGTTATGTTATATAACGTATTCCGTTATAACGTTATACCATATAACGTATTACGTTATAACGTTATGTTATATAACGTAATATGTTATAACTATATGTTATATAACGTAATATGTTATAAGTTTATGTTATATAACGTAATACGTTATAACGATATGTTATATAACGTAATACGTTATAACGTTATGTTATATAACGTAATATGTTATAACTTTATGTTATATAACGTAATATGTTATAACTTTATGTTATATAACGTAATACGTTATAACGTTATGTTATATAACGTAATACGTTATAACGTTATACCATGTAACGTTATGTTATATAACGTGGTACGTTATAACGGTATGTTATATAACGTAATACGTTATAACGTTATACCATATAACGTAATACGTTATAACGTTATACCATATAGCGTATTACGTTACAACTTTACACCATACAACGTTATGTTATATAACGTATTCCGTTATAACGTTATACCATGTAACGTATTACGTTATAACGTTATGTTATATAACGTAATATGTTATAACTTTAAGTTATATAACGTAATACGTTATAACGATATGTTATATAACGTAATACGTTATAACGTTATGTTATATAACGTAATATGTTATAACTTTATGTTATATAACGTAATATGTTATAACTTTATGTTATATAACGTAATACGTTATAACGTTATGTTATATAACGTAATACGTTATAACGTTATACCATGTAACGTTATGTTATATAACGTAGTACGTTATAACGGTATGTTATATAACGTAATACGTTATAACGTTATACCATATAACGTAATACGTTATAACGTTATACCATATAGCGTATTACGTTACAACTTTACACCATACAACGTTATGTTATATAACGTATTCCGTTATAACGTTATACCATGTAACGTATTACGTTATAACGTTATGTTATATAACGTAATATGTTATAACGTTATGTTATATAACGTAATACGTTATAACGTTATACCATATAACGTAATACGTTATAACGTCATACCATATTGCGTATTACGTTACAACGTTACACCATACAACGACATGTTATATAACGTATTCCGTTATAACGTTATACCATATAACGAATTACGTTATAACGTTATGTTATATAACGTAATACGTTATATCGTTATGTTATATAACGTAATACGTTATAACGTTATGTTATATAACGTAATACGTTATAACGTTACACAAGACAACGTTATGTTATATAACGTATTACGATATAACGTTATACCATATAACGTATTACGTTATAACGTTACACAAGACAACGTTATGTTATATAACGTACTACGTTATAACGTTATACCATATAACGTATTACGGTATAACGCGTTACCATATAACGTATTACGTTATAACGTTATACCATATAGAGTACTACGTTACAACGTTACACCATACAACGTTATGTTATATAACGTGTTCCGTTATAACGTTATACCATATAACGTAATACGTTATAGCGTTATGTTATATAACGTAATACGTTATAACGTTATGTTATATAACGTAATACGTTATAACGTTATACCATATAACGTATTACGTTATAACGTTATGATATATAACTTAATACGTTATAACGTTATGTTATATAACTTAATACGTTATAACGTTATGTTATATAACGTAATACATTATAACGTAATGCCATATAACGTAATACGTAATAACGTTATACCATATAGCGTATTACGTTACAACGTTACACCATACAACGTTATGTTATATAACGTATTCCGTTATAACGTTATACCATATAACGTTATGCCATATAACGTATTACGTTATAACGTTATGTTATATAACTTAATACGTTATAACGTTATGTTATATAACGTAATACGTTATAACGTTATACCATATAACGTAATACGTTATAACGTTATACCATATAGCGTATTACGTTAGAACGTTACACCATACAACGTTATGTTATATAACGTGTTCCGTTATAACGTTATACCATATAACGTATTACGTTATAACGTTATGTTATATAACGTAATACGTTATAACGTTATGATATATTACGTAATATGTTATAACTTTATGTTATATAAAGTAATACGTCATAACGTTATGTTATATAACGTAATACGTTATAACGTTATGTTATATAACGTAATACGTTATAACGTTATGTTATATAACGTAATACGCTATAACGTATTACCTTATAACGTATTACGTTATAACGTTACACCATATAAAGTTATACCATATAACGTAATACGTTATAACGTTATGTTATATAACGTAATACGTTATAACGTTATGTTATATATCGTAATACGTTATAACGTTATGCCATATAACGTATTACGTTATAACGTTATGTTATATAACTTAATACGTTATAACGTTATGTTATATAACGTAATACGTTATAACGTTATACCATATAACGTAATACGTTATAACGTTATACCATATAGCGTATTACGTTAGAACGTTACACCATACAACGTTATGTTATATAACGTATTCCGTTATAACGTTATACCATATAACGTATTACGTTATAACGTTATGTTATATAACGTAATACGTTATAACGTTATGATATATTACGTAATATGTTATAACTTTATGTTATATAAAGTAATACGTCATAACGTTATGTTATATAACGTAATACGTTATAACGTTATGTTATATAACGTAATACGTTATAACGTTATGTTATATAACGTAATACGCTATAACGTATTACCTTATAACGTATTACGTTATAACGTTACACCATATAAAGTTATACCATATAACGTAATACGTTATAACGTTATGTTATATAACGTAATACGTTATAACGTTATGTTATATATCGTAATACGTTATAACGTGGTGCCATATAATGTATTACGTTATAACGTTATGTTATATAACTTAATACGTTATAACGTTATGTTATATAACGTAATACGTTATAACGTTATACCATATAACGTAATACGTTATAACGTTATACCATATAGCGTATTACGTTAGAACGTTACACCATACAACGTTATGTTATATAACGTATTCCGTTATAACGTTATACCATATAACGTATTACGTTATAACGTTATGTTATATAACGTAATACGTTATAACGTTATGTTATATAACGTAATATGTTATAACTTTATGTTATATAACGTAATACGTTATAACGTTATGTTATATAACGTAATACGTTATAACGCTATGTTATATAACGTAATACGTTATAACGTTATACCATATAACGTTTTATGTTATAAGGTTATGTTATATAACGTAATACGTTATAACGTTACGTTATATAACTTAATACGTTATAACGTTATGCCATATAACGTATTACGTTATAACGTTATGTTATATAACTTAATACGTTATAACGTTATGTTATATAACGTATTACGTTATAACGTTATACCATATAACGTATTACGTTATAACGTTATGATATATAACTTAACACGTTATAACGTTATGTTACATAACTTAATACGTTATAACGTTATGTTATATAACGTAATACGTTATAACGTTATACCATATAACGTAATACGTTATAACGTTATTCCATATAGCGTATTACGTTACAACGTTACACCATACAACGTTATGTTATATAACGTATTCCGTTATAACGTTATACCATATAACGTATTACGTTATAACGTTATGTTATATAACGTAATATGTTATAACTATATGTTATATAACGTAATATGTTATAACTTTATGTTATATAACGTAATACGTTATAACGATATGTTATATAACGTAATACGTTATAACGTTATGTTATATAACGTAATATGTTATAACTTTATGTTATATAACGTAATATGTTATAACGTTATGTTATATAACGTAATACGTTATAACGTTATGTTATATAACGTAATACGTTATAACGTTATACCATGTAACGTTATGTTATATAACGTAATACGTTATAACGGTATGTTATATAACGTAATACGTTATAACGTTATACCATATAACGTAATACGTTATAACGTTATACCATATAGCGTATTACGTTACAACTTTACACCATACAACGTTATGTTATATAACGTATTCCGTTATAACGTTATACCATGTAACGTATTACGTTATAACGTTATGTTATATAACGTAATATGTTATAACGTTATGTTATATAACGTAATACGTTATAACGTTATACCATATAACGTAATACGTTATAACGTCATACCATATTGCGTATTACGTTACAACGTTACACCATACAACGACATGTTATATAACGTATTCCGTTATAACGTTATACCATATAACGAATTACGTTATAACGTTATGTTATATAACGTAATACGTTATAACGTTATGTTATATAACGTAATACGTTATAACGTTATGTTATATAACGTAATACGTTATAACGTTACACAAGACAACGTTATGTTATATAACGTATTACGATATAACGTTATACCATATAACGTATTACGTTATAACGTTACACAAGACAACGTTATGTTATATAACGTACTACGTTATAACGTTATACCATATAACGTATTACGTTATAACGTGTTACCATATAACGTATTACGTTATAACGTTATACCATATAGAGTACTACGTTACAACGTTACACCATACAACGTTATGTTATATAACGTGTTCCGTTATAACGTTATACCATATAACGTAATACGTTATAACGTTATGTTATATAACGTAATACGTTATAACGTTATGTTATATAACGTAATACGTTATAACGTTATACCATATAACGTATTACGTTATAACGTTATGCCATATAACGTATTACGTTATAACGTTATGTTATATAACTTAATACGTTATAACGTTATGTTATATAACGTATTACGTTATAACGTTATACCATATAACGTATTACGTTATAACGTTATGATATATAACTTAACACGTTATAACGTTATGTTACATAACTTAATACGTTATAACGTTATGTTATATAACGTAATACGTTATAACGTTATACCATATAACGTAATACGTTATAACGTTATTCCATATAGCGTATTACGTTACAACGTTACACCATACAACGTTATGTTATATAACGTATTCCGTTATAACGTTATACCATATAACGTATTACGTTATAACGTTATGTTATATAACGTAATATGTTATAACTATATGTTATATAACGTAATATGTTATAACTTTATGTTATATAACGTAATACGTTATAACGATATGTTATATAACGTAATACGTTATAACGTTATGTTATATAACGTAATATGTTATAACTTTATGTTATATAACGTAATATGTTATAACTTTATGTTATATAACGTAATACGTTATAACGTTATGTTATATAACGTAATACGTTATAACGTTATACCATGTAACGTTATGTTATATAACGTGGTACGTTATAACGGTATGTTATATAACGTAATACGTTATAACGTTATACCATATAACGTAATACGTTATAACGTTATACCATATAGCGTATTACGTTACAACTTTACACCATACAACGTTATGTTATATAACGTATTCCGTTATAACGTTATACCATGTAACGTATTACGTTATAACGTTATGTTATATAACGTAATATGTTATAACTTTATGTTATATAACGTAATACGTTATAACGATATGTTATATAACGTAATACGTTATAACGTTATGTTATATAACGTAATATGTTATAACTTTATGTTATATAACGTAATATGTTATAACTTTATGTTATATAACGTAATACGTTATAACGTTATGTTATATAACGTAATACGTTATAACGTTATACCATATAACGTTATGTTATATAACGTATTCCGTTATAACGTTATACCATGTAACGTATTACGTTATAACGTTATGTTATATAACGTAATATGTTATAACGTTATGTTATATAACGTAATACGTTATAACGTTATACCATATAACGTAATACGTTATAACGTCATACCATATTGCGTATTACGTTACAACGTTACACCATACAACGACATGTTATATAACGTATTCCGTTATAACGTTATACCATATAACGAATTACGTTATAACGTTATGTTATATAACGTAATACGTTATAACGTTATGTTATATAACGTAATACGTTATAACGTTATGTTATATAACGTAGTACGTTATAACGGTATGTTATATAACGTAATACGTTATAACGTTATACCATATAACGTAATACGTTATAACGTTATACCATATAGCGTATTACGTTACAACTTTACACCATACAACGTTATGTTATATAACGTATTCCGTTATAACGTTATACCATGTAACGTATTACGTTATAACGTTATGTTATATAACGTAATATGTTATAACGTTATGTTATATAACGTAATACGTTATAACGTTATACCATATAACGTAATACGTTATAACGTCATACCATATTGCGTATTACGTTACAACGTTACACCATACAACGACATGTTATATAACGTATTCCGTTATAACGTTATACCATATAACGAATTACGTTATAACGTTATGTTATATAACGTAATACGTTATAACGTTATGTTATATAACGTAATACGTTATAACGTTATGTTATATAACGTAATACGTTATAACGTTACACAAGACAACGTTATGTTATATAACGTATTACGATATAACGTTATACCATATAACGTATTACGTTATAACGTTACACAAGACAACGTTATGTTATATAACGTACTACGTTATAACGTTATACCATATAACGTATTACGTTATAGCGTTATACCATATAACGTAATACGTTATAACGTTATACCATATAGAGTACTACGTTACAACGTTACACCATACAACGTTATGTTATATAACGTGTTCCGTTATAACGTTATACCATATAACGTAATACGTTATAGCGTTATGTTATATAACGTAATACGTTATAACGTTATGTTATATAACGTAATACGTTATAACGTGTTACCATATAACGTATTACGTTATTACGTTATGATATATAACTTAATACGTTATAACGTTATGTTATATAACTTAATACGTTATAACGTTATGTTATATAACGTAATACGTTATAACGTAATGCCATATAACGTAATACGTAATAACGTTATACCATATAGCGTATTACGTTACAACGTTACACCATACAACGTTATGTTATATAACGTATTCCGTTATAACGTTATACCATATAACGTTATGCCATATAACGTATTACGTTATAACGTTATGTTATATAACTTAATACGTTATAACGTTATGTTATATAACGTAATACGTTATAACGTTATGTTATATATCGTAATACGTTATAACGTTATGCCATATAACGTATTACGTTATAACGTTATGTTATATAACTTAATACGTTATAACGTTATGTTATATAACGTAATACGTTATAACGTTATACCATATAACGTAATACGTTATAACGTTATACCATATAGCGTATTACGTTAGAACGTTACACCATACAACGTTATGTTATATAACGTATTCCGTTATAACGTTATACCATATAACGTATTACGTTATAACGTTATGTTATATAACGTAATACGTTATAACGTTATGATATATTACGTAATATGTTATAACTTTATGTTATATAAAGTAATACGTCATAACGTTATGTTATATAACGTAATACGTTATAACGTTATGTTATATAACGTAATACGTTATAACGTTATGTTATATAACGTAATACGCTATAACGTATTACCTTATAACGTATTACGTTATAACGTTACACCATATAAAGTTATACCATATAACGTAATACGTTATAACGTTATGTTATATAACGTAATACGTTATAACGTTATGTTATATATCGTAATACGTTATAACGTTATGCCATATAACGTATTACGTTATAACGTTATGTTATATAACTTAATACGTTATAACGTTATGTTATATAACGTAATACGTTATAACGTTATTCCATATAGCGTATTACGTTACAACGTTACACCATACAACGTTATGTTATATAACGTATTCCGTTATAACGTTATACCTTATAACGTATTACGTTATAACGTTATGCCATACAACGTATTACGTTATAACGTTATGTTATATAACTTAATACGTTATAATGTTATGTTATATAACGTAATACGTTATAACGTTATACCATACAACGTAATACGTTATAACGTTATACCATATAGTGTATTACGTTAGAACGTTACACCATACAACGATATGTTATATAACGTATTCCGTTATAACGTTATACCATATAACCTATTACGTTATAACGTTATGTTATATAACGCAATACGTTATAACGTTATACCATATAGTGTATTACCTTAGAACGTTACACCATACAACGTTATGTTATATAACGTATTCCGTTATAACGTTATACCATATAACCTATTACGTTATAACGTTATGTTATATAACGTAATACGTTATAACGTTATGTTATATAACGTAATATGTTATAACTTTATGTTATATAACGTAATCTGTTATAGCTTTATGTTATATAACGTAATATGTTATAACTTTATGTTATATAACGTAATGCGTTATAACGTTATGTTATATAACGTAATACGTTATGACGTTATGTTATATAACGTAATATGTTATAACTTTATGTTATATAACGTAATATGTTATAACTTTATTGTATATAACGTAATACGTTATAACGTTATGTTATATAACGTAATACGTTATAACGTTATGTTATATAACGTAATACGGTATATCGTTATACCATATAACGTAATACGTTATAACGTTATGTTATATAACGTAATACGGTATATCGTTATACCATATAACGTTATGTTATATAACGTAATACGTTATAACGTTATGTTATATATCGTAATACGTCATAACGTGGTGCCATATAATGTATTACGTTATAACGTTATGTTATATAACGTAATACGGTATATCGTTATACCATATAACGTAATACGTTACAACGTTATGTTATATAACGCATTACGTTATAACGTTACACAAGACAACGTTATGTTATATAACGTATTACGATATAACGTTATACCATATAACGTATTACGTTATAACGTTACACAAGACAACGTTATGTTATATAACGTACTACGTTATAACGTTATACCATATAACGTATTACGTTATAACGAGTTACCATATAACGTATTACGGTATAACGTTGTACCATATAGAGTACTACGTTACAACGTTACACCATACAACGTTATGTTATATAACGTGTTCCGTTATAACGTTATACCATATAACGTATTATGTTATAACGTTTTGTTATATAACGTAATACGTTATAACGTTATGTTATATAACGTAATACGTTATAACATTATGTTATATAACGTAATACGTTATAGCGTTATGTTATATAACGTAATACGTTATAACGTTATGTTATATAACGTAATACGTTATAACGTTAAACCATATAACGTAATACGTTATAACGTTATACCATATATCGTACTACGTTACAACGTTACACCATACAACGTTATGTTATATAACGTGCTCCGTTATAACGTTATACCATATAACGTATTATGTAATAACGTTATGTTATATAACGTATTACGTTATAACGTTATGTTATATAACTTAATACGTTATAACGTTATGTTATATAACGTAATACGTTATAACGTTATACCATATAACGTAATGCGTTATAACGTTATACCATATAGCGTATTACGTTAGAACGTTACACCATACAACGTTATGTTATATAACGTATTCCGTTATAACGTTATACCATATAACGTATTACGTTATAACGTTATGTTATATAAAGTAATACGTTATAACGTTATGATATATAACGTAATATGTTATAACTTTATGTTATATAAAGTAATACGTTATGACGTTACGTTATATAACGTAATACGTTATAACGTTATGTTATATAACGTAATACGTTAAACCGTTATGTTATATAACGTAATACGCTATAACGTATTACCTTATAACGTATTACGTTATAACGTTACACCATATAAAGTTATACCATATAACGTAATACGTTATAACGTTATGTTATATAACGTAATACGTTATAACGTTATGTTATATAACGTAATACGTTATATCGATATACCATATAACGTTATGTTATATAACGTAATACGTTATAACGTTATATCATGTAACGTTATGTTATATAACGTAGTACGTTATAACGGTATGTTATATAACGTAATACGTTATAACGTGGTACCATATAACGTTATGTTACATAACGTAATACGTTATAACGTTATACCATGTAACGTTATGTTATATAACGTAGTACGTTATAACGGTATGTTATATAACGTAATACGTTATAACGTTATACCATATATCGTAATACGTTATAACGTCATACCATATTGCGTATTACGTTACAACGTTACACCATACAACGATATGTTATATAACGTATTCCGTTATAACGTTATACCATAAAACGCATTACGTTATAACGTTATGTTATATAACGTAATACGTTATAACGTTATGTTATATAACGTAATATGTTATAACTTTATGTTATATAACGTAATACGTTATAACGTTATGTCATATAACGTAATACGTTATAACGTTATGTCATATAACGTAATACGTTATAACGTTATGTTATATAACGTAATACGTTATAACGTTATACCATATAACGTTTTATGTTATAACGTTATGTTATATAACGTAATACGTTATAACGTTATGTTATATAACGTAATTCGTTATAACATTATGTTATATAACGTAATACGTTATAGCGTTATGTTATATAACGTAATACGTTATAACGTTATGTTATATATCGTAATACGTTATAACGTTATACCGTATAACGTATTACGTTATAACGTTATGATATATAACTTAATACGTTATAACGTTATGTTACATAACTTAATACGTTATAACGTTATGTTATATAACGTAATACGTTATAACGTTATACCATATAACGTAATACGTTATAACGTTATTCCCTATAGCGTATTACGTTACGACGTTACACCATACAACGTTATGTTATATAACGTATTCCGTTATAACGTTATACCATATAACGTATTACGTTATAACGTTATAGCATATAACGTTATGCTATATAACGTAATACGTTATAACGTTATCCCATATAACGCATTACATTATAACGTTGCACCATACACGTTATGTTATATAACGTAATACGTTATGACGTGTTTCTATATAACGTATTACGTTATAATGTGTTTCAATATAACGAACTACGTTATAAAGTTAAACCATATATCGTATTACGTTATAATTTTATACCATATAACGTATTACGTTAGAACGTTATACCATTAACGTATTACGTTGTAGCGATACACCATATAACGTTATGTTATATAACGTAATACGTTATAACGTGTTTCTATATAACGTATTACGTTATAACGTGTTTCCATATAACGAAATACGTTATAACGTTATACCATATAACGTAATACTTTATAACGTTATACCATTTAACGTTATGCTATATAACGTAATACGTTATAACGTTATACCATATAACGTTATGTTATATAACGTAATACGTTATAACGTTATACCACATAACGTAATACGGTATAACGTAACACCATATAACGTATGGCGTTATAACGTTACACCATACGAGGTTATGTAATATAACGTAATACGTTATAACGTTATGTTATATAACGTAATACGTTATATCTTTATACCATATAACGTTATGTTATATAACGTAATACGTCATAACGTTATACCATGTAACGTTATGTTATATAACGTAATATGTTATAACGGTATGTTATATAACGTAATACGTTATAACGTGCTACCCTGTAACGCATTACGTTATAACGTTATACCAAATAACGTTATGTTATATAACGTAATTCGCTATAAAGGTATACGATATAACGTATTACGTTATAACGTTATACCATATAACGTAGTACCTTATAACGTTATGTTATATAACGTAATACGTTATAACGTTATGCTATATAACGTAATACGTTATAACGTGTTACCATGTAACGTGTACCTTATAACGTTATACCATATAACGTTATGTTATATAACGTAATACGTTACCACATTATACCATATAACGTATTACGTTATAACGTTAAACCATACAACGTTATGTTACATAACGTAATACGTTACCACATTATACCATATAACGTATTACGTTGTAACGTTAAACCATACAACGTTATGTTACATAACGTAATACGTCATAACGTGTTACCACATAACGTATTACGTTATAACGTTACACAAGACAACGTTATGTTATATAACGTATTACGTTATAACGTTATACCATATAACGCATTACGTTATAACGTTACACCATTCAACGTTGTGTTATATAACGTTATATGTTATAACGTGTTACCATATAACGAATTAAGTTAGAACGTTCTACCATATAAGGTTATGTTATATAACTTAATACGTTATACCTTTATACCATATAACGTTATGTTATAAAACGTAATACGTCATAACGTTATACCATGTAACGTTATGTTATATAACGTAATACGTTATAACGGTATGTTATATAACGTAATACGTTATAACGTGCTACCCTGTAACGCATTACGTTATAACGTTATACCAAATAACGTTATGTTATATAACGTAATTCGCTATAACGGTATACGATATAACGCATTACGTTATAACGTTATACCATATAACGTAGTACCTTATAACGTTATGTTATATAACGTAATACGTTATAACGTTATGCTATATAACGTAATACGTTATAACGTGTTACCATGTAACGTATACCTTATAACGTTATACCATATAACGTTATGTTATATAACGTAATACGTTACCACATTATACCATATAACGTATTACGTTATAACGTTAAACCATACAACGTTATGTTACATAACGTAATACGTTACCACATTATACCATATAACGCATTACGTTATAACGTTAAACCATACAACGTTATGTTACATAACGTAATACGTTGTAACGTGTTACCATACAACGTATTACGTTATAACGTTACACAAGACAACGTTATGTTATATAACGTATTACGTTATAACGTTATACCATATAACGCATTAGGTTATAACGTTACACCATACAACGTTGTGTTATATAACGTTATATGTTATAACGTGTTACCATATAAAGAATGAAGTTAGAACGTTCTACCATATAAGATTATGTTATATAACGTAATACGTTATAACGTTATGTTATATAACGTAATACGTTATATCTTTATACCATATAACGTTATGTTATATAACGGTATATGTTATAACGTGTTACCATATAACGAATTAAGTTAGAACGTTATACCATATAAGGTTATGTTATATAACGTAATACGTTATAACGTTATGTTATATAACGCATTACGTTATAACGTTATACCAAATAAAGTTATGTTATATAACGTAATTCGCTATAACGTTATACGATATAACGTATTACGTTATAACGTTATACCATATAACGTAGTACCTTATAACGTTATGTTATATAACGTGATACGTTATAACGTTATGTTATATAACGTAATACGTTATGACGTGTTTCCATATAACGTATTATGTTAAAACGTGTTTCCATATAACGCATTACGTTATAACGTGTTTCCATATAACGAACTACGTTATAACGTTAAACCATATATCGTATTACGTTATAATTTTGTACCATATAACGTATTACGTTAGAACGTTATACCATATAACGTATTACGTTATAACGTTATACCATACAACGTATTACGCTATAACGTTAAACCATACAACGTTATGTTACGTAATACGTTATAACGTTATACCATATAACGTAGTACCTTATAACGTTATGTTATATAACGTAATACGTTATAACGTTATGTTATATAACGTACTACGTTATAACGTGTTTCCATATAACGTATTACGTTACAACGTGTTTCCATATAACGAATTACGTTATAACGTTAAACCATATATCGTATTACGTTATAATTTTATACCATATAACGTATTACGTTAGAAAGTTATACCATATAACGTATTACGTTATAACGTTATACCATATAACGTATTACGCTATAATGTTAAACCATACAACGTTCCGTTACCTAATACGTTATAACGTTATACCATATAACGTTATGTTACATAACGTAGTACGTTATAACTTTATACCATATAACGTATTACGTTATAACTTTATACACTATGACGTATTACGTTATAACGTTAAAGCATATAATGTTTTACGTTATAACGTTACACAAGACAACGTTATGTTATATAACGTAATACCTTATAACGTTATACCACATAACGTAATACTTTATAACGTAATACCATATAACGTATAGCGTTATAACGTTACACCATACAACGTTATCTTATATAACGTATTACGTTATAACGTTATGTTATATAACTTAATACGTTATAACGTTATGTTATATAACGTAATACGTTATAACGTTATACCATATAACGTATTACGTTATTACGTTACACAAGCCAACGTTATGTTATATACCGTATTACGTTATAACGTTATACCATATAACGGACTCCGTTATAACGTTATACCATATAACGTATTACGTTATAACGATATGTTATATAACGTATTACGTTATAACGTTATGTTATATAACGTAATGCGTTATAACGTTATGTTATATAACATAATACGTTATAACGTTATGCTATATAACGTAATACGTTATGACGTGTTACCATGTAACGTATACCTTATAACGTTATACCATATAACGTTATGTTATATAACGTAATACGTTACCACGTTATAACATATAGTTCTGCCCGAGCAGTCGAGCTATGCGGACGTGAGAACTAGTGCTTCCGTAAGTGCGACAAGTGGGAAAGAAAAGAGAAGAGAAAAGAAAAGTGAAGTGCAACACAACCAATATACTAAAACTAAAGGATGGAAAACATCCAAAAAATACCAACTATAAAAATCCTAAACAAAGGCGAAACATATGCCATAAACAGAGCAATAGACCAACAGAGCTCAAATAAATCAACAAGTGAAGTGGATTGCTCAGATACAAACGAAATGGCGATGGAAATTACGAAAAAAGATGAAGGAAAAAATAATACTAGCAATGTTCCACCACATTACAACGAAAGCTGGAAGACTGCAACTCCCAGCAAAAAACGAAGGATAAACACAAACACAAATGCTAAGAGGACGATAGAACCAGAAGGACAAAAATGGCTACAAGAAATTCCTATACATAACTCTTTCAGCTCACTGCCAGAAGTGATGGATGTAGACCCAGCTGATAAACCAATAACAAACATTCCTAAACCTCCACCAATCTTCATTGATGCTAAAATAATAGACCCCCTCATCGAACTGCTAAACATCACGGCAGGAAAAGAAAATTACACCATAAAACAACTCAAACTAGAACAAGTAAAAGTACAAACCAATACCCCGGAAATATATAGAAAAGTAACAAAAGCGCTAAAGGAAAAAAACGCCGGGTATCATACCTACCAACCCAAATCTGATAAAAGCTACAAAGCAGTAATCAGAGGCTTACATCCTAAATCGAACACAAACAACATATGTGAGGAATTAGCCAAAATCGGACACCAGGTGAGAACGATTAACAACATAACCAGATTTGACACCAAGCAACCACTACCGCTATTTTTAATAGAATTAGAACCTAAAAATAATAACAAAGAAATTTTTGAGATTAAGAAAATTTTAAACACAATAATTACAGTTGAGCCACCCAGACAAAAAAAAGACATACCGCAATGTATGAGGTGTCAACAATATGGGCATACAAAAAACTACTGTAACAGAAACCCGGCGTGTGTCAAATGCGCAGGAAAGCACCTAACAGCTAACTGCCCACATACGGGAAAAATAAATAACGCAAAATGTTTCAATTGCGGTGGAAACCACCCAGCTAGTTACAAAGGCTGTTTAGTCAGAAAGCAACTACAAAAAAAACTTTTTCCGCCGCTTCGTAACAGGACATATAATAACTCTAACACTCAACAGGATAGCATAGTAACTGAAACATCAACAAACGTTCAGAATGTAATGAACCATAACAATACCAACACCCTTGGTAGCCGAAGCTACGCGCAAGTAGCCAAACAGTCAACACCTTTAGATAATCACAACCAGAACATTAACATCGACGACGCTGCAGAAATTAAAGAACTATTAAAGATATCCATCAAAAACACAGAATTCCTGGCAAAAATGATAAGTGAACAAAACGCAATCCTTAAACAGCAAACGCAACAAATCACACTCATGCTACAGCTACTTACAAACACGCTAACTAAAAAATAAAAATGGACACGCTTAAAATAGCAGCCTGGAACTCTAACGGCCTACAACAAAGGGCCCTAGAAACTAAAACATTCCTGTATAACAATAATATCGATATACTTCTTGTTTCAGAAACACACTTCACTATAAAAAACTATTTAAAAATACCGTACTACACCATATATGATACCAAGCATCCCTCAGGAAAAGCACACGGAGGAACCGCAGTAATAATAAGAAACGATATTAAACACCATCTACACAGTCAGGTTAGTAAAGAATATATCCAAGCAACCACCGTTACAGTACAAACTAGCAGCAACTATCTACAGCTGTCAGCAGTATATGTACCACCGCGACATAAAATTACATCTCAAATGTGGGAAGATTACTTTCAACATTTAGGTGATAAGTATATTGCAGCGGGAGACTATAATTCAAAGCACACACTATGGGGATCAAGAATCAATACACCTCGAGGTAGAACTTTGGAGAAATACATTAGAAACAATAACCTCAATATATTATCCACAGGAAGACCGACTTACTGGCCGACAGACTTGAGCAAAATACCTGACCTACTTGATTTTGCAGTTACAAAAGGACTAAATGCAAATAAACTAAATATAGAACCCAGCCTCGAGCTTAGCTCCGATCATACACCCATAATTATTACATACTTAAACAAACCAATAATTTATAAAAATTCAGAGACACTATGCAATAAAACCACCAAATGGCAAACATTTAAAGAAATAATTGAGAGCAAAATCAACTGCAACATCCCATTGAAAACACCCGAACATATCGAACAAGCAGTAATAACGCTTACAGAAACTATTAAGGAAGCAGCATGGGCAACCACCATACCTGAATCAAATAATAGACCAACAAAAATAATTCCGCCAGACATCCTTGAAAAAATTAGAGAAAAAAGAAAAGCGAAAGCAAAATGGCAAAAACATAGATCAAAAGAAAACAAAAAACACCTAAATAAACTTGCAAAGGAAATAAAAAACAAAATAAAAGAACACAATAACAATGAGTTCACAAAATTCATAGAGTCACTATCTGCACACGAGAACTCTAACTACTCCCTTTGGAAAGCCACAAAAAAAATAAAGAAGCCAATAAAACTAGTCCCAGCAATCAGAAAAGCAGATAATACATGGGCAAGAAGCAACGAAGAACAAGCTGAAGAATTTTCCAACCACCTAAGCAACATATTTACACCACATAATATCAATAATAGCAACCACAACTGTCATATGGATGAGGATGAGGTAATCACTAGTACTGCAACTGACAATCATTACATCATACCTAAAACAACAGCACATGAAATTAGAAACATAATCGAGAAAACAAAAAATAATAAGGCACCAGGAATTGACCTAATCAATGGTATAATCTTGAAAAACCTTCCTCCAAAAGCGATACGGCTAATTACAATAATCTTTAATGCAATATTAAGAATCCAATACTATCCTAAACTATGGAAACTAGCACAGATCATAATGTTACCTAAACCAGGCAAAGACCCACATCAAACAGTATCGTACAGACCAATATCACTACTTCCAGTATTCTCCAAAATACTGGAAAAAATAATTTACGCCCGCCTAAAACCAATAATAGAGAAGGAAAAACTAATACCAGATCACCAATTTGGATTCAGGAACAAACACTCCACGATAGAGCAAATGCACAGACTCACAAACGAAATAATACTAGCAATAGAAAACAAACAATACTGCACAGCCCTCTTTATGGACATCGAGAAAGCATTCGACAAAATAAACCACGATAGTCTACTTCAATCAATCAGAAAACAATTCCCGGAGCAGATATACCATTTAACTAAATCCTACTTAAGCAACAGAACCTTTACAGTAAAAATTAAAGATACATACTCTCAAGTTAAAGACATCAAGGCAGGGGTTCCGCAAGGAAGCGTCTTGGGACCAATTCTCTACACACTATACACGGCCAACATACCAACAACCACCAACAGCAAAATACTGACATTTGCGGATGACACTGTGGTACTAGTCAGGCACACTAACCCAGCAGCAGCAGTCGCATTGCTACAAGAGCATATTGCAAAAATAGAAAAGTGGCTTCAAGTTAAACAAATTAAAGCAAACCCTGATAAATGCAACCACATTACATTCACACTGCGAAAACAGTTACCACCAAACATTACACTCAACGGCACGCACATAATACAAACAAGGCAAGTCAAATACCTAGGACTACACTTTGATACAAGATTCACATGGAAACAGCATATCAAATCAATAATAAGCAAAATACAGATAGCAAGGAGACAGATGTACTGGTTAACAAGTCGAAAATCCAAACTAAGCATAGAAAACAAATTAAAAATCTACAAAACCATCATAAAACCAATCTGGACGTACGGAATACCACTATGGGGAACAGCAGCAATGAGCCATATAACCAAACTAGAGGCAATGCAATCTAAAATACTTAGAACAATAGTAAACGCCCCATGGTACGTTAGAAACGAGGACATACGAAAAGACCTTGGAATACCAACGGTCAAGGAAGAGATTAGCAGATTCGCAAGAAGGTACAGAGAAAGATTAGCAACGCACCCGAACCGGCTGGCAGCGGAAACGATCACCACATTCATCGAAAGGAGATTAAAAAGGAAACATCCAGTAGATCTCATAAAGGATACACCCTAACAAGCACGAAGATGGAACCCCATTGGGGGTAGCCACCCACATGTTATATTAGTAAACAGCTATAACATTTTACCAAATGTCCTACTGGACAAATTGTAAAATTTAAAGCAAATAAATAAAAAAAAAAAAAAAAAAACGTTATAACATATAACGTATTACGTTAGAACGTTATGTTATATAACGTAATGCGTTATAACGTTATGTTATATAACGTATACGTTATAACGTTATGCTATATAACGTAATACGTTATAACGTGTTGCCATATAACGTATTACGTTATAACGTTACACAAGACAACGTTATGTTATATAACGTATTACGTTATAACTTTATACTATATAACGTATTACGTTATAACGTTAAACCATACAACGTTATGTTACATAACGTAATACGTTATAACGTTATACCATATAACGTATTACGTTATAACGTTATACCATATAACGTATTACGTTATAATTTTGTACCATATAACGTATTACGTTAGAACGTTATACCATATAACGTATTACGTTATAACGTTATACCATACAACGTATTACGCTATAACGTTAAACCATACAACGTTATGTTACGTAATACGTTATAACGTTATCCCATATAACGTAGTACCTTATAACGTTATGTTATACAACGTAATACGTTATAACGTTATGTTATATAACGTAATACGTTATAACGTGTTTCCATATAACGTATTACGTTATAACGTGTTTCCATATAACGAATTACGTTATAACGTTAAACCATATATCGTATTACGTTATAATTTTATACCATATAACGTATTACGTTAGAACGTTATACCATATAACGTATTACGTTATAACGTTATACCATATAACGTATTACGCTATAATGTTCAACCATAAAACGTTATGTTACCTAATACGTTATAACCGTTATACCATATAACGTTATGTCACATGACGTAGTACGTTATAACTTTATACCATATAACGTATTACGTTATAACTTTATACTATATAACGTATTACGTTATAACGTTAAACCATATAATGTTTTACGTTATAACGTTAAACCATATAATGTTTTACGTTATAACGTGTTACCATATAACGTATTACGTTATAACGTTACACAAGACAACGTTATGTTATATAACGTATTACGTTATAACTTTATACTATATATAATATTACGTTGTAACGTTATACCATATAACGTATTACGTTATAACGTTATACCATATAACGTATTACGTTATAACGTTATGTTATATAACGTAATGCGTTATAACGTTATGTTATATAACATAATACGTTATAACGTTATGCTATATAACGTAATACGTTATGACGTGTTACCATGTAACGTATACCTTATAACGTTATACCATATAACGTTATGTTATATAACGTAATACGTTACCACGTTATACCATATAACCTATTACGTTATAACGTTATACCATATAACGTATTACGTTATAACGTTATGTTATATAACGTAATGCGTTATAACGTTATGTTATATAACGTATTACGTTATAACTTTATACTATATATAATATTACGTTATAACGTAAAACCATACAACGTTATGTTACATAAGGTAATACGTTATAACGTGTTACCACATAACGTATTACGTTATAACGTTACACAAGACAACGTTATGTTATATAACGTATTACGTTATAACGTTATACCATATAACGCATTACGTTATAACGTTACACCATACAACGTTGTGTTATATAACGTAATACGTTATAACGTGTTACCATATAACGAATTAAGTTATGACGTTATACCATATAAGGTTATGTTATATAACGTAATACGTTATAACGTTATGTTATATAACGTAATACGTTATACCTTTATACCATATAACATTATGTTATATAACGTAATACGTCATAACGTTATACCATGTAACGTTATGTTATATAACGTAATACGTTATAACGGTATGTTATATAACGTAATACGTTATGACGTGTTTCCATATAACGTATTATGTTAAAACGTGTTTCCATATAAGGTTACGTTATATAGCGTAATACGTTATAACGTTATGTTATATAACGCATTACGTTATAACGTTATAACAAATAACGTTATGTTATATAACGTAATTCGCTATAACGTTATACGATATAACGTATTACGTTATAACGTTATACCATATAACGTAGTACCTTATAACGTTATGTTATATAACGTAATACGTTATAACGTTATGTTATATAACGTAATACGTTATGACGTGTTTCCATATAACGTATTATGTTAAAACGTGTTTCCATATAACGTATTACGTTATAACGTGTTTCCATATAACGAGCTACGTTATAACGTTAAACCATAAATCGTATTACGTTATAATTTTGTACCACATAACGTATTACGTTAGAACGTTATACCATATAACGTATTACGTTATAACGTTATACCATACAACGTATTACGCTATAACGTTAAACCATACAACGTTATGTTACCTAATACGTTATAACGTTATACCATATAACGTTATGTTACATAACGTAGTACGTTATAACTTTATACCATATAACGTATTACGTTATAACGTTATACCATATAACGTAGTACCTTATAACGTTATGTTATATAACGTAATACGTTACCACGTTATACCATATAACGTATTACGTTATAACGTTATGTTATATAACGTAATGCGTTATAACGTTATGTTACATAACGTAGTACGTTATAACTTTATACCATATAACGTATTACGTTATAACTTTATACTATATAACGTATTACGTTATAACGTTAAAGCATATAATGTTTTACGTTATAACGTTACACAAGACAACGTTATGTTATATAACGTAATACCTTATAACGTTATACCACATAACGTAATACTTTATAACGTAATACCATATAACGTATAGCGTTATAACGTTACACCATACAACGTTATCTTATATAACGTATTACGTTATAACGTTATGTTATATAACTTAATACGTTATAACGTTATGTTATATAACGTAATACGTTATAACGATATGTTATACAACGAAATATGTTATAAGGTTATATTATATAACGTAATACGTTACCACGTTATACCATATAACGTATTACGTTATAACGTTATGTTTGATAACGAAATACGATATAACGTTACACCATACAACGTTATGTTATATAACGTATTACGTTATATCGTTATACCATATAACGTATTACGTTATAACGTTATACCATATAACGTATTACGTTATAACGTTATACCATATAACGTATTACGTTATAACGATACACCATATAACGTATTACGTTATAACGTTATGTTATATAACGTAATGCGTTATAACGTTATGTTATATAACATAATACGTTATAACGTTATGCTATACAACGTAATAAGTTATAACGTGTTACCATGTAACGTATACCTTATAACGTTATACCATATAACGTTATGTTATATAACGTAATACGTTACCACGTTATACCATATAACGTATTACGTTATAACGTTATGTTATATAACGTAATGCGTTATAACGTTATGTTATATAACGTATACGTTATAACGCTATGCTATATAACGTAATACGTTATAACGTGTTACCATATAACGTATTACGTTATAACGTGTTACCATATAACGTATTACGTTATAACGTTACACAAGACAACGTTATGTTATATAACGTATTACGTTATAACTTTATACTATATAACATATTACGTTATAACGTTAAACCATACAACATTATGTTACATAACGTAATACGTTATAACGTTATACCATATAACGTATTACGTTATAACGTTACACAAGACAACGTTATGTTATATAACGTATTACGTTATAACGTTATACCATATAACGTATTACGTTATAACGTTATGCCATATAACGTTACTTTATATAACGTATTACGTTATAACTTTATACCATAAAACGTATTACGTTATAACGATATGTTATGGAACGTAATACGTTATAGCGTGTTACCATAGAACGTATTACGTTATAACGTTATACCATATAACGTTATGCTATATATCGTAATACGTTATAGCGTGTTACCATAGAACGTATTACGTTATAACGTTATACCATATAAAGTTATGCTATATAACGTAATACGTTATAACTTTATACCATATAACGTTATGCTATATAACGTAATACGTTATAGCGTGTTACCATAGAACGTATTACGTTATAACGTTATACCATATAACGTTATGCTATATAACGTAATACGTTATAACGTTATACCATATAACGTAATACCATATAACGTATAGCGTTATAACGTTACACCATACAACGTTATGTTATATAACGTAATACGTTATAACGTGTTCCCATATAACGTATTACGTTATAACGTTATACCATATAACGTTATGTTATATAACGTAATACGTTACCACGTTATAACATATAACGTATTACGTTATAACGTTATGTTATATAACGTAATGCGTTATAACGTTATGTTATATAACGTATACGTTATAACTTTATACCATATAACGTATTACGTTATAACTTTATACTATATAACGTATTACGTTATAACGTTAAAGCATATAATGTTTTACGTTATAACGTTACACAAGACAACGTTATGTTATATAACGTAATTCCTTATAACGTTATACCACATAACGTAATACTTTATAACGTAATACCATATAACGTATAGCGTTATAACGTTACACCATACAACGTTATCTTATATAACGTATTACGTTATAACGTTATGTTATATAACTTAATACGTTATAACGTTATGTTATATAACGTAATACGTTATAACGTTATACCATATAACGTATTACGTTATAACGTTACACAAGACAACGTTATGTTATATAACGTATTACGTTATAACGTTATACCATATAACGTATTACGTTATAACTTTATACTATATAACATATTACGTTATAACGTTAAACCATACAACGTTATGTTACCTAACGTAATACGTTATAACGTTATACCATATAACGTATTACGTTATAACGTTACACAAGACAACGTTATGTTATATAACGTATTACGTTATAACGTTATACCATACAACGTATTACGCTATAACGTTAAACCATACAACGTTATGTTACGTAATACGTTATAACGTTATACCATATAACGTAGTACCTTATAACGTTATGTTATATAACGTAATACGTTATAACGTTATGTTATATAACGTACTACGTTATAACGTGTTTCCATATAACGTATTACGTTACAACGTGTTTCCATATAACGAATTACGTTATAACGTTAAACCATATATCGTATTACGTTATAATTTTATACCATATAACGTATTACGTTAGAAAGTTATACCATATAACGTATTACGTTATAACGTTATACCATATAACGTATTACGCTATAATGTTAAACCATACAACGTTCCGTTACCTAATACGTTATAACGTTATACCATATAACGTTATGTTACATAACGTAGTACGTTATAACTTTATACCATATAACGTATTACGTTATAACTTTATACACTATGACGTATTACGTTATAACGTTAAAGCATATAATGTTTTACGTTATAACGTTACACAAGACAACGTTATGTTATATAACGTAATACCTTATAACGTTATACCACATAACGTAATACTTTATAACGTAATACCATATAACGTATAGCGTTATAACGTTACACCATACAACGTTATCTTATATAACGTATTACGTTATAACGTTATGTTATATAACTTAATACGTTATAACGTTATGTTATATAACGTAATACGTTATAACGTTATACCATATAACGTATTACGTTATTACGTTACACAAGCCAACGTTATGTTATATACCGTATTACGTTATAACGTTATACCATATAACGGACTCCGTTATAACGTTATACCATATAACGTATTACGTTATAACGATATGTTATATAACGTATTACGTTATAACGTTATGTTATATAACGTAATGCGTTATAACGTTATGTTATATAACATAATACGTTATAACGTTATGCTATATAACGTAATACGTTATGACGTGTTACCATGTAACGTATACCTTATAACGTTATACCATATAACGTTATGTTATATAACGTAATACGTTACCACGTTATAACATATAACGTATTACGTTAGAACGTTATGTTATATAACGTAATGCGTTATAACGTTATGTTATATAACGTATACGTTATAACGTTATGCTATATAACGTAATACGTTATAACGTGTTGCCATATAACGTATTACGTTATAACGTTACACAAGACAACGTTATGTTATATAACGTATTACGTTATAACTTTATACTATATAACGTATTACGTTATAACGTTAAACCATACAACGTTATGTTACATAACGTAATACGTTATAACGTTATACCATATAACGTATTACGTTATAACGTTATACCATATAACGTATTACGTTATAATTTTGTACCATATAACGTATTACGTTAGAACGTTATACCATATAACGTATTACGTTATAACGTTATACCATACAACGTATTACGCTATAACGTTAAACCATACAACGTTATGTTACGTAATACGTTATAACGTTATCCCATATAACGTAGTACCTTATAACGTTATGTTATATAACGTAATACGTTATAACGTTATGTTATATAACGTAATACGTTATAACGTGTTTCCATATAACGTATTACGTTATAACGTGTTTCCATATAACGAATTACGTTATAACGTTAAACCATATATCGTATTACGTTATAATTTTATACCATATAACGTATTACGTTAGAACGTTATACCATATAACGTATTACGTTATAACGTTATACCATATAACGTATTACGCTATAATGTTCAACCATAAAACGTTATGTTACCTAATACGTTATAACCGTTATACCATATAACGTTATGTCACATGACGTAGTACGTTATAACTTTATACCATATAACGTATTACGTTATAACTTTATACTATATAACGTATTACGTTATAACGTTAAACCATATAATGTTTTACGTTATAACGTTAAACCATATAATGTTTTACGTTATAACGTGTTACCATATAACGTATTACGTTATAACGTTACACAAGACAACGTTATGTTATATAACGTATTACGTTATAACTTTATACTATATATAATATTACGTTGTAACGTTATACCATATAACGTATTACGTTATAACGTTATACCATATAACGTATTACGTTATAACGTTATGTTATATAACGTAATGCGTTATAACGTTATGTTATATAACATAATACGTTATAACGTTATGCTATATAACGTAATACGTTATGACGTGTTACCATGTAACGTATACCTTATAACGTTATACCATATAACGTTATGTTATATAACGTAATACGTTACCACGTTATACCATATAACCTATTACGTTATAACGTTATACCATATAACGTATTACGTTATAACGTTATGTTATATAACGTAATGCGTTATAACGTTATGTTATATAACGTATTACGTTATAACTTTATACTATATATAATATTACGTTATAACGTAAAACCATACAACGTTATGTTACATAAGGTAATACGTTATAACGTGTTACCACATAACGTATTACGTTATAACGTTACACAAGACAACGTTATGTTATATAACGTATTACGTTATAACGTTATACCATATAACGCATTACGTTATAACGTTACACCATACAACGTTGTGTTATATAACGTAATACGTTATAACGTGTTACCATATAACGAATTAAGTTATGACGTTCTACCATATAAGGTTATGTTATATAACGTAATACGTTATAACGTTATGTTATATAACGTAATACGTTATACCTTTATACCATATAACATTATGTTATATAACGTAATACGTCATAACGTTATACCATGTAACGTTATGTTATATAACGTAATACGTTATAACGGTATGTTATATAACGTAATACGTTATGACGTGTTTCCATATAACGTATTATGTTAAAACGTGTTTCCATATAAGGTTACGTTATATAGCGTAATACGTTATAACGTTATGTTATATAACGCATTACGTTATAACGTTATAACAAATAACGTTATGTTATATAACGTAATTCGCTATAACGTTATACCATATAACGTATTACGTTATAACGTTATACCATATAACGTAGTACCTTATAACGTTATGTTATACAACGTAATACGTTATAACGTTATGTTATATAACGTAATACGTTATGACGTGTTTCCATATAACGTATTATGTTAAAACGTGTTTCCATATAACGTATTACGTTATAACGTGTTTCCATATAACGAGCTACGTTATAACGTTAAACCATAAATCGTATTACGTTATAATTTTGTACCACATAACGTATTACGTTAGAACGTTATACCATATAACGTATTACGTTATAACGTTATACCATACAACGTATTACGCTATAACGTTAAACCATACAACGTTATGTTACCTAATACGTTATAACGTTATACCATATAACGTTATGTTACATAACGTAGTACGTTATAACTTTATACCATATAACGTATTACGTTATAACGTTATACCATATAACGTAGTACCTTATAACGTTATGTTATATAACGTAATACGTTACCACGTTATAACATATAACGTATTACGTTATAACGTTATGTTATATAACGTAATGCGTTATAACGTTATGTTACATAACGTAGTACGTTATAACTTTATACCATATAACGTATTACGTTATAACTTTATACTATATAACGTATTACGTTATAACGTTAAAGCATATAATGTTTTACGTTATAACGTTACACAAGACAACGTTATGTTATATAACGTAATACCTTATAACGTTATACCACATAACGTAATACTTTATAACGTAATACCATATAACGTATAGCGTTATAACGTTACACCATACAACGTTATCTTATATAACGTATTACGTTATAACGTTATGTTATATAACTTAATACGTTATAACGTTATGTTATATAACGTAATACGTTATAACGATATGTTATACAACGAAATATGTTATAAGGTTATATTATATAACGTAATACGTTACCACGTTATACCATATAACGTATTACGTTATAACGTTATGTTTGATAACGAAATACGATATAACGTTACACCATACAACGTTATGTTATATAACGTATTACGTTATATCGTTATACCATATAACGTATTACGTTATAACGTTATACCATATAACGTATTACGTTATAACGTTATACCATATAACGTATTACGTTATAACGATACACCATATAACGTATTACGTTATAACGTTATGTTATATAACGTAATGCGTTATAACGTTATGTTATATAACATAATACGTTATAACGTTATGCTATACAACGTAATAAGTTATAACGTGTTACCATGTAACGTATACCTTATAACGTTATACCATATAACGTTATGTTATATAACGTAATACGTTACCACGTTATACCATATAACGTATTACGTTATAACGTTATGTTATATAACGTAATGCGTTATAACGTTATGTTATATAACGTATACGTTATAACGCTATGCTATATAACGTAATACGTTATAACGTGTTACCATATAACGTATTACGTTATAACGTGTTACCATATAACGTATTACGTTATAACGTTACACAAGACAACGTTATGTTATATAACGTATTACGTTATAACTTTATACTATATAACATATTACGTTATAACGTTAAACCATACAACATTATGTTACATAACGTAATACGTTATAACGTTATACCATATAACGTATTACGTTATAACGTTACACAAGACAACGTTATGTTATATAACGTATTACGTTATAACGTTATACCATATAACGTATTACGTTATAACGTTATGCCATATAACGTTACTTTATATAACGTATTACGTTATAACTTTATACCATAAAACGTATTACGTTATAACGATATGTTATGGAACGTAATACGTTATAGCGTGTTACCATAGAACGTATTACGTTATAACGTTATACCATATAACGTTATGCTATATATCGTAATACGTTATAGCGTGTTACCATAGAACGTATTACGTTATAACGTTATACCATATAAAGTTATGCTATATAACGTAATACGTTATAACTTTATACCATATAACGTTATGCTATATAACGTAATACGTTATAGCGTGTTACCATAGAACGTATTACGTTATAACATTATACCATATAACGTTATGCTATATAACGTAATACGTTATAACGTTATACCATATAACGTAATACCATATAACGTATAGCGTTATAACGTTACACCATACAACGTTATGTTATATAACGTAATACGTTATAACGTGTTCCCATATAACGTATTACGTTATAACGTTATACCATATAACGTTATGTTATATAACGTAATACGTTACCACGTTATAACATATAACGTATTACGTTATAACGTTATGTTATATAACGTAATGCGTTATAACGTTATGTTATATAACGTATACGTTATAACTTTATACCATATAACGTATTACGTTATAACTTTATACTATATAACGTATTACGTTATAACGTTAAAGCATATAATGTTTTACGTTATAACGTTACACAAGACAACGTTATGTTATATAACGTAATTCCTTATAACGTTATACCACATAACGTAATACTTTATAACGTAATACCATATAACGTATAGCGTTATAACGTTACACCATACAACGTTATCTTATATAACGTATTACGTTATAACGTTATGTTATATAACTTAATACGTTATAACGTTATGTTATATAACGTAATACGTTATAACGTTATACCATATAACGTATTACGTTATAACGTTACACAAGACAACGTTATGTTATATAACGTATTACGTTATAACGTTATACCATATAACGTATTACGTTATAACTTTATACTATATAACATATTACGTTATAACGTTAAACCATACAACGTTATGTTACCTAACGTAATACGTTATAACGTTATACCATATAACGTATTACGTTATAACGTTACACAAGACAACGTTATGTTATATAACGTATTACGTTATAACGTTATACCATATAACGTATTACGTTTTAACGTTATGCCATATAACGTTACTTTATATAACGTATTACGTTATAACTTTATACCATAAAACGTATTACGTTATAACGATATGTTATGGAACGTAATACGTTATAGCGTGTTACCATAGAACGTATTACGTTATAACGTTATACCATATAACGTTATGCTATATAACGTAATACGTTATAGCGTGTTACCATAGAACGTATTACGTTATAACGTTATACCATATAACGTTATGCTATATAACGTAATACGTTATAACGTTATACCATATAACGTTATGCTATATAACGTAATACGTTATAGCGTGTTACCATAGAACGTATTACGTTATAACGTTATACCATATAACGTTATGCTATATAACGTAATTCGTTATAACGTTATACCATATAACGTAATACCATATAACGTATAGCGTTATAACGTTACACCATGCAACGTTATGTTATATAACGTAATACGTTATAACGTGTTCCCATATAACGTATTACGTTATAACGTTATACCATATAACGTTATGCTATATAACGTAATACGTTATAACGTTTTACCATATAACGTTATGTTATATAACGTAATACGTTATAACGTTATACCACATAACGTGATACGTTATAACGTAATACGTTATAACGTTATACCACATAACGTAATACGTTATAACGTAATTCCATATAACGCATAGCGTTATAACGTTACACCATACAACGTTATGTTATATAACGTATTACGTTATAACGTTATGTTATATAAAGTAATACGTTATAACGTTATACCACAGAACGTAATACGTTATAACGTAACACCATATAACGTATAGCGTTATAACGTTACACCATACAACGTTATGTAATATAACGGAATACCTTATAATGTGTTAACATATAACGTATTACGTTATAACGTTATACCATATAACGTATTACGTTATAACGATATACCATATAACGTTATGTTATATAACGTAATACGTTATAACGTTATACCACATAACGTAATACGTTATAACGTAATACCATTTAACGTATAGCGTTATAACGTTATACCATACAACGTTATGTTATATAACGTATTACGTTATAACGATATGTTATATAACGTAATACGTTATAACGATATGTTATACAACGAAATATGTTATAAGGTTATATTATATAACGTAATACGTTATAACATGTTACCATATCACGTATACGTTATAACGTTATACCATATAACGTTATGTTATATAACGTAATACGTTACCACGTTATACCATATAACGTATTACGTTATAACGTTATGATTGATAACGAAATACGATATAACGTTACACCATACAACGTTATGTTATATAACGTATTACGTTATATCGTTATACCATATAACGTATTACGTTATAACGTTATACCACATAACGTAATACGTTATAACGTAATACCATATAACGTATTACGTTATAACGTTACACCATACAACGTTATGTAATATAACGTAATACGTTATAATGTGTTACCATATAACGTATTACGTTAAAACGTTGTACCATATAACGTATTAAGTTAAAACGTTATTCCATATACCGTATTACGTTATAACGTTATGCCATATAACGTATTACGTTATAACGTTATACCATATAACGTAATACCATATAACGTATAGCGTTATAACGTTACACCATACAACGTTATGTTATATAACGTAATACGTTATAACGTGTTCCCATATAACGTATTACGTTATAACGTTATACCATATAACGTTATGTTATATAACGTAATACGTTACCACGTTATAACATATAACGTATTACGTTATAACGTTATGTTATATAACGTAATGCGTTATAACGTTATGTTACATAACGTAGTACGTTATAACTTTATACCATATAACGTATTACGTTATAACTTTATACTATATAACGTATTACGTTATAACGTTAAAGCATATAATGTTTTACGTTATAACGTTACACAAGACAACGTTATGTTATATAACGTAATTCCTTATAACGTTATACCACATAACGTAATACTTTATAACGTAATACCATATAACGTATAGCGTTATAACGTTACACCATACAACGTTATGTTATATAACGTAATACGTTATAACGTGTTCCCATATAACGTATTACGTTATAACGTTATACCATATAACGTATTACGTTATAACGATATACCATATAACGTTATGTTATATAACGTAATACGTTATAACGTTATACCACATAACGTAATACGTTATAACGTAATACCATTTAACGTATAGCGTTATAACGTTATACCATACAACGTTATGTTATATAACGTATTACGTTAAAACGTTATGTTATATAACGTAATACGTTATAACGTTATACCACATAACGTAATACGTTATAACGTAATACCATATAACGTATAGCGTTATAACGTTACACCATACAACGTTATGTTATATAACGTATTACGTTATAACGTTATGTTATATAACGTAATACGTTATAACGTTATACCACATAACGTAATACGTTATAACGTAATACCATATAACGAATAGCGTTATAACGTTACACCATACAACGTTATGTAATATAACGTAATACGTTATAATGTGTTACCATATAACGTATTACGTTAAAACGTTGTACCATATAACGTATTAAGTTAAAACGTTATTCCATATACCGTATTACGTTATAACGTTATGCCATATAACGTATTACGTTATAACGTTATGTTATATACGGTAATACGTTATAACGTGCTACCATAGAACGTATTACGTTATAACGTTATAACATATAACGTTACGTTATATAACGTATTACGTTATAACGTTATACCATACAACGTATTACGTTATAACGTTATACCATATAACGTATTACGTTATAACGTTATGTTATATAACGTAATGCGTTATAACGTTATGTTATATAACGTAATACGTTATAACGTTATGCTATATAACGTAATAAGTTATAACGTGTTACCATGTAACGTATACCGTATAACGTTATACCATATAACGTTATGTTATATAACGTAATACGTTACCACGTTATACCATATAACGTATTACGTTATAACGTTATGTTATATAACGTAATGCGTTATAACGTTATGTTATATAACGTATACGTTATAACGCTATGCTATATAACGTAATACGTTATAACGTGTTACCATATAACGTATTACGTTATAACGTGTTACCATATAACGTATTACGTTATAACGTTACACAAGACAACGTTATGTTATATAACGTATTACGTTATAACTTTATACTATATAACATATTACGTTATAACGTTAAACCATACAACGTTATGTTACATAACGTAATACGTTATAACGTGATACCATATAACGTATTACGTTATAACGTTACACAAGACAACGTTATGTTATATAACGTATTACGTTATAACGTTATACCATATAACGTATTACGTTATAACGTTATACCATATAACGTAATACGTTATAACGTAATGCCATATAACGTATAGCGTTATAACGTTACACCATACAACGTTATGTTATATAACGTATTACGTTATAACGTTATGTTATATAAAGTAATACGTTATAACGTTATACCACATAACGTAATACGTTATAACGTAATACCATATAACGTATAGCGTTATAACGTTACACCATACAACGTTATGTAATATAACGGAATACCTTATAATGTGTTAACATATAACGTATTACGTTATAACGTTATACCATATAACGTATTACGTTATAACGATATACCATATAACGTTATGTTATATAACGTAATACGTTATAACGTTATACCACATAACGTAATACGTTATAACGTAATACCATTTAACGTATAGCGTTATAACGTTATACCATACAACGTTATGTTATATAACGTATTACGTTATAACGATATGTTATATAACGTAATACGTTATAACGATATGTTATACAACGAAATATGTTATAAGGTTATATTATATAACGTAATACGTTATAACATGTTACCATATCACGTATACGTTATAACGTTATACCATATAACGTTATGTTATATAACGTAATACGTTACCACGTTATACCATATAACGTATTACGTTATAACGTTATGATTGATAACGAAATACGATATAACGTTACACCATACAACGTTATGTTATATAACGTATTACGTTATATCGTTATACCATATAACGTATTACGTTATAACGTTATACCATATAACGTATTACGTTATAACGTTATACCATATAACGTATTACGTTATAACGATATACCATATAACGTTATGTTATATAACGTAATACGTTATAACGTTATACCACATAACGTAATACGTTATAACGTAATACCATTTAACGTATAGCGTTATAACGTTATACCATACAACGTTATGTTATATAACGTATTACGTTAAAACGTTATGTTATATAACGTAATACGTTATAACGTTATACCACATAACGTAATACGTTATAACGTAATACCATATAACGTATAGCGTTATAACGTTACACCATACAACGTTATGTTATATAACGTATTACGTTATAACGTTATGTTATATAACGTAATACGTTATAACGTTATACCACATAACGTAATACGTTATAACGTAATACCATATAACGAATAGCGTTATAACGTTACACCATACAACGTTATGTAATATAACGTAATACGTTATAATGTGTTACCATATAACGTATTACGTTAAAACGTTGTACCATATAACGTATTAAGTTAAAACGTTATTCCATATACCGTATTACGTTATAACGTTATGCCATATAAGGTATTACGTTATAACGTTATGTTATATACGGTAATACGTTATAACGTGCTACCATAGAACGTATTACGTTATAACGTTATAACATATAACGTTACGTTATATAACGTATTACGTTATAACGTTATACCATATAACGTATTACGTTATAACGTTATACCATATAACGTATTACGTTATAACGTTATACCATATAACGTATTACGTTATAACGTTATGTTATATAACGTAATGCGTTATAACGTTATGTTATATAACGTAATACGTTATAACGTTATGCTATATAACGTAATAAGTTATAACGTGTTACCATGTAACGTATACCGTATAACGTTATACCATATAACGTTATGTTATATAACGTAATACGTTACCACGTTATACCATATAACGTATTACGTTATAACGTTATGTTATATAACGTAATGCGTTATAACGTTATGTTATATAACGTATACGTTATAACGCTATGCTATATAACGTAATACGTTATAACGTGTTACCATATAACGTATTACGTTATAACGTGTTACCATATAACGTATTACGTTATAACGTTACACAAGACAACGTTATGTTATATAACGTATTACGTTATAACTTTATACTATATAACATATTACGTTATAACGTTAAACCATACAACGTTATGTTACATAACGTAATACGTTATAACGTTATGCCATATAACGTATTACGTTATAACGATACACAAGACAACGTTATGTTATATAACGTATTACGTTATAACGTTATACCATATAACGTATTACGTTATAACGTTATACCATATAACGTAATACGTTATAACGTAATGCCATATAACGTATAGCGTTATAACGTTACACCATACAACGTTATGTTATATAACGTATTACGTTATAACGTTATGTTATATAAAGTAATACGTTATAACGTTATACCACATAACGTAATACGTTATAACGTAATACCATATAACGTATAGCGTTATAACGTTACACCATACAACGTTATGTAATATAACGGAATACCTTATAATGTGTTAACATATAACGTATTACGTTATAACGTTATACCATATAACGTATTACGTTATAACGTTATGTTATATAACGTAATGCGTTATAACGTTATGTTATATAACGTAATACGTTATAACGTTATGCTATATAACGTAATAAGTTATAACGTGTTACCATGTAACGTATACCGTATAACGTTATACCATATAACGTTATGTTATATAACGTAATACGTTACCACGTTATACCATATAACGTATTACGTTATAACGTTATGTTATATAACGTAATGCGTTATAACGTTATGTTATATAACGTATACGTTATAACGCTATGCTATATAACGTAATACGTTATAACGTGTTACCATATAACGTATTACGTTATAACGTGTTACCATATAACGTATTACGTTATAACGTTACACAAGACAACGTTATGTTATATAACGTATTACGTTATAACTTTATACTATATAACATATTACGTTATAACGTTAAACCATACAACGTTATGTTACATAACGTAATACGTTATAACGTTATGCCATATAACGTATTACGTTATAACGATACACAAGACAACGTTATGTTATATAACGTATTACGTTATAACGTTATACCATATAACGTATTACGTTATAACGTTATACCATATAACGTAATACGTTATAACGTAATACCATATAACGTATAGCGTTATAACGTTACACCATACAACGTTATGTTATATAACGTATTACGTTATAACGTTATGTTATATAACGTAATACGTTATAACGTTATACCACATAACGTAATACGTTATAACGTAATACCATATAACGTATAGCGTTATAACGTTACACCATACAACGTTATGTAATATAACGGAATACCTTATAATGTGTTAACATATAACGTATTACGTTATAACGTTATACCATATAACGTATTACGTTATAACGATATACCATATAACGTTATGTTATATAACGTAATACGTTATAACGTTATACCACATAACGTAATACGTTATAACGTAATACCATTTAACGTATAGCGTTATAACGTTATACCATACAACGTTATGTTATATAACGTATTACGTTATAACGATATGTTATATAACGTAATACGTTATAACGATATGTTATACAACGAAATATGTTATAAGGTTATATTATATAACGTAATACGTTATAACATGTTACCATATCACGTATACGTTATAACGTTATACCATATAACGTTATGTTATATAACGTAATACGTTACCACGTTATACCATATAACGTATTACGTTATAACGTTATGATTGATAACGAAATACGATATAACGTTACACCATACAACGTTATGTTATATAACGTATTACGTTATATCGTTATACCATATAACGTATTACGTTATAACGTTATACCATATAACGTATTACGTTATAACGTTATACCATATAACGTATTACGTTATAACGTTATGTTATATAAGGTAATACGTTATAACGTGCTACCATAGAACGTATTACGTTATAACGTTATAACATATAACGTCACGTTATATAACGTATTACGTTATAACGTTATACCATATAACGTATTACGTTATAACGTAATTCCATATAACGCATAGCGTTATAACGTTACACCATACAACGTTATGTTATATAACGTATTACGTTATAACGTTATACCATATAACGTATTACGTTATAACGATATACCATATAACGTTATGTTATATAACGTAATACGTTATAACGTTATACCATACAACGTTATGTTATATAACGTATTACGTTATAACGTTATGTTATATTACGTAATACGTTATAACGTTATACCACATAACGTAATACGTTATAACGTAATACCATATAACGTATAGCGTTATAACGTTACACCATACAACGTTATGTTATATAACGTATTACGTTATAACGTTATGTTATATATCGTAGTACGTTATAACGTTATACCACATAACGTAATACGTTATAACGTAATACCATATAACGTATAGCGTTATAACGTTACACCATACAACGTTATGTAATATAACGTAATACGTTATAATGTGTTACCATATAACGTATTACGTTAAAACGTTGTACCATATAACGTATTAAGTTATAACGTTATTCCATATACCGTATTACGTTATAACGTTATGCCATATAACGTATTACGTTAGAACGTTATGTTATATACGGTAATACGTTATAACGTGCTACCATAGAACGTATTACGTTATAAGGTTATAACATATAACGTTACGTTATATAACGTATTACGTTATAACGTTATACCATATAACGTATTACGTTATAACGTTATACCATATAACGTATTACGTTATAACGTTATGTTATATAACGTAATGCGTTATAACGTTATGTTATATAACGTAATACGTTATAACGTTATGCTATATAACGTAATAAGTTATAACGTGTTACCATGTAACGTATACCTTATAACGTTATACCATATAACGTTATGTTATATAACGTAATACGTTACCACGTTATACCATATAACGTATTACGTTATAACGTTATGTTATATAACGTAATGCGTTATAACGTTATGTTATATAACGTATACGTTATAACGCTATGCTATATAACGTAATACGTTATAACGTGTTACCATATAACGTATTACGTTATAACGTGTTACCATATAACGTATTACGTTATAACGTGTTACCATATAACGTATTACGTTATAACGTTACACAAGACAACGTTATGTTATATAACGTATTACGTTATAACTTTATACTATATAACATATTACGTTATAACGTTAAACCTTACAACGTTATGTTACATAACGTAATACGTTATAACGTGATACCATATAACGTATTACGTTATAACGTTACACAAGACAACGTTATGTTATATAACGTATTACGTTATAACGTTATACCATATAACGTAATACGTTATAACGTAATGCCATTGAACGTATAGCGTTATAACGTTACACCATACAACGTTATGTAATATAACGTAATACGTTATAATGTGTTACCATATAACGTATTACGTTATAACGTTATACCATATAACGTATTACGTTATAACGTTGTACCATATAACGTATTACGTTATAACGTTATTCCATATACCGTATTACGTTATAACGTTATGCCATATAACGTATTACGTTATAACGTTATGTTATATAAGGTAATACGTTATAACGTGCTACCATAGAACGTATTACGTTATAACGTTATAACATATAACGTCACGTTGTATAACGTATTACGTTATAACGTTATACCATATAACGTATTACGTTATAACGTTATACCATATAACGTATTACGTTATAACGTTATGTTATATAACGTAATGCGTTATAACGTTATGTTATATAACGTGTACGTTATAACGCTATGCTATATAACGTAATACGTTATAACGTGTTACCATATAACGTATTACGTTATAACGTGTTACCATATAACGTATTACGTTATAACGTTACACAAGACAACGTTATGTTATATAACGTATTACGTTATAACTTTATACTATATAACGTATTACGTTATAACGTTAAACCATACAACGTTATGTTACATAACGTAATACGTTATAACGTGATACCATATAACGTATTACGTTATAACGTTACACAAGACAACGTTATGTTATTTAACGTATTACGTTATAACGTTATGTTATATAACGTAATACGTTATAACGTTATACCACATAACGTAATACGTTATAACGTAATACCATATAACGTATAGCGTTATAACGTTACACCATACAACGTTATGTAATATAACGTAATACGTTATAATGTGTTACCATATAACGTATTACGTTAAAACGTTGTACCATATAACGTATTAAGTTATAACGTTATTCCATATACCGTATTACGTTATAACATTATGCCATATAACGTATTACGTTATAACGTTATGTTATATACGGTAATACGTTATAACGTGCTACCATAGAACGTATTTTGTTATAACGTTATAACATATAACGTTACGTTATATAACGTATTACGTTATAACGTTATACCATATAACGTATTACGTTATAACGTTATACCATATAACGTATTACGTTATAACGTTATGTTATATAACGTAATGCGTTATAACGTTATGTTATATAATGTAATACGTTATAACGTTATGCTATATAACGTAATAAGTTATAACGTGTTACCATGTAACGTATACCTTATAACGTTATACCATATAACGTTATGTTATATAACGTAATACGTTACCACGTTATACCATATAACGTATTACGTTACAACGTTATGTTATATAACGTAATGCGTTATAACGTTATGTTATATAACGTATACGTTACAACGCTATGCTATATAACGTAATTCGTTATAACGTGTTACCATATAACGTATTACGTTATAACGTGTTACCATATAACGTATTACGTTATAACGTTACACAAGACAACGTTATGTTATATAACGTATTACGTTATAACTTTATACTATATAACATATTACGTTATAACGTTAAACCATACAACGTTATGTTACATAACGTAATACGTTATAACGTGATACCATATAACGTATTACGTTATAAAGTTACACAAGACAACGTTATGTTATATAACGTATTACGTTATAACGTTATACCATATAACGTAATACGATATAACGTAATGCCATATAACGTATAGCGTTATAACGTTACACCATACAACGTTATGTAATATAACGTAATACGTTACAATGTGTTACCATATAACGTATTACGTTATAACGTTATACCATATAACGTATTACGTTATAACGTTGTACCATATAACGTATTACGTTATAACGTTATTCCATATACCGTATTACGTTATAACGTTATGCCATATAACGTATTACGTTATAACGTTATGTTATATAAGGTAATACGTTATAACGTGCTACCATAGAACGTATTACGTTATAACGTTATAACATATAACGTCACGTTATATAACGTATTACGTTATAACGTTATACCATATAACGTATTACGTTATAACGTTATAACATATAACGTATTACGTTATAACGTTATGTTATATAACGTAATGCGTTATAACGTTATGCTATATAACGTGTACGTTATAACGCTATGCTATATAACGTAATACGTTATAACGTGTTACCATATAACGTATTACGTTATAACGTGTTACCATATAACGTATTACGTTATAACGTTACACAAGACAACGTTATGTTATATAACGTATTACGTTATAACTTTATACTATATAACGTATTACGTTATAACGTTAAACCATACAACGTTATGTTACATAACGTAATACGTTATAACGTGATACCATATAACGTATTACGTTATAACGTTACACAAGACAACGTTATGTTATATAACGTATTACGTTATAACGTTATACCATATAACGTATTACGTTATAACGTTATACCATATAACGTGTTACGTTATAGCGTTATGTTATATAACCTAATACATTATAACGTTATGTTATATAACGTATTACGTTATAACGTTATACCATATAACGTATTACGTTATAACGTTATGCCATATAACGTATTACGTTATAACGTTATGTTATATAAGGTAATACGTTATAACGTGCTACCATAGAACGTATTACGTTATAACGTTATAACATATAACGTTACTTTATATAACGTATTACGTTATAACTTTGTACCATATAACGTATTACTTTATAACGTTATGTTATGGAACGTAATACGTTATAGCGTGTTACCATAGAACGTATTACGTTATAACGTTATACCATATAACGTTATGCTATATAACGTAATACGTTATAGCGTGTTACCATATAACGTATTACGTTATAACGTTACACAAGACAACGTTATGTTATATAACGTATTACGTTATAACGCTATACCATATAACGTATTACGTTATAACGTTATACCATATAACGTGTTACGTTATAGCGTTATGTTATATAACCTAATACATTATAACGTTATGTTATATAACGTATTACGTTATAACGTTATACCATATAACGTATTACGTTATAACGTTATGCCATATAACGTATTACGTTATAACGTTATGTTATATATGGTAATACGTTATAACGTGCTACCATAGAACGTATTACGTTATAACGTTATAACATATAACGTTACTTTATATAACGTATTACGTTATAACTTTATACCATATAACGTATTACTTTATAACGTTATGTTATGGAACGTAATACGTTATAGCGTGTTACCATAGAACGTATTACGTTATAACGTTATACCATATAACGTTATGCTATATAACGTAATACGTTATAGCGTGTTACCATAGAACGTATTACGTTATAACGTTATACCATATAACGTTATGCTATATAACGTAATACGTTATAGCGTGTTACCATAGAACGTATTACGTTATAACGTTATACCATATAACGTAATACCATATAACGTATAGCGTTATTACGTTACACCATACAACGTTATGTTATATAACGTAATACGTTATAACGTGTTACCATATAACGTATTACGTTATAACGTTATACCATATAACGTTATGCTATATAACGTAATGCGTTATAACGTTTTACCATATAACGTTATGTTATATAACGCAATATGTTATAACGTTATACCACATAACGTAATACGTTATAACGTAATACCATATAACGCATAGCGTTATAACGTTACACCATACAACGTTATGTTATATAACGTATTACGTTATAACGTTATGTTATATAAAGTAATACGTTATAACGTTATACTATATAACGTATAGCGTTATAACGTTACACCATACAACGTTATCTTATATAACGTATTACGTTAAAACGTTATGTTATATAACTTAATACGTTATAACGGTATGTTATATAACGTAATACGTTATATCGTTATACCATATAACGTATTACGTTATAACGTTACACAAGACAACGTTATGTTATATAACGTATTACGTTATAACGTTATACCATATAACGTATTACGTTATAACGTTATACCATATAACGTATTACGTTATAACGTTATGTTATATAACGTAATGCGTTTTAACGTTATGTTATATAACATAATACGTTATAACGTTATGCTATATAACGTAATACGTTATGACGTGTTACCATGTAACGTATACCTTATAACGTTATACCATATAACGTTATGTTATATAACGTAATACGTTACCACGTTATACCATATAACGTATTACGTTATAACGTTATGTTATATAACGTAATGCGTTATAACGTTATGTTATATAACGTATACGTTATAACGTTATGTTATATAACGTAATGCGTTTTAACGTTATGTTATATAACATAATACGTTATAACGTTATGCTATATAACGTAATACGTTATGACGTGTTACCATGTAACGTATACCTTATAACGTTATACCATATAACGTTATGTTATATAACGTAATACGTTACCACGTTATACCATACAACGTATTACGTTATAACGTTATGTTATATAACGTAATGCGTTATAACGTTATGTTATATAACGTATACGTTATAACGTTATGCTATATAACGTAATACGTTATAACGTGTTACCATATAACGTATTACGTTATAACGTTATGTTATATAATGTAATGCGTTATAACGTTATGTTATATAACGTATACGTTATAACGCTATGCTATATAACGTAATACGTTATAACGTGTTACCATATAACGTATTACGTTATAACGTGTTACCATATAACGTATTACGTTATAACGTTACACCATACAACGTTATGTTATATAACGTATTACGTTATAACGTTATGTTATATAAAGTAATACGTTATAACGTTATACTATATAACGTATAGCGTTATAACGTTACACCATACAACGTTATCTTATATAACGTATTACGTTATAACGTTATGTTATATAACTTAATACGTTATAACGTTATGTTATATAACGTAATACGTTATAACGTTATACCATATAACGTATTACGTTATAACGTTACACAAGACAACGTTATGTTATATAACGTATTACGTTATAACGTTATACCATATAACGTATTACGTTATAACGTTATACCATATAACGTATTACGTTATAACGTTATGTTATATAACGTAATGCGTTATAACGTTATGTTATATAACGTATTACGTTATAACGTTATGCTATATAACGTAATAAGTTATAACGTGTTACCATGTAACGTATACCTTATAACGTTATACCATATAACGTTATGTTATATAACGTAATACGTTACCACGTTATACCATATAACGTATTAGGTTATAACGTTATGTTATATAACGTAATGCGTTATAACGTTATGTTATATAACGTATACGTTATAACGCTATGCTATATAACGTAATACGTTATAACGTGTTACCATATAACGTATTACGTTATAACGTGTTACCATATAACGTATTACGTTATAACGTTACACAAGACAACGTTATGTTATATAACGTATTACGTTATAACGTATTACGTTATAACGTTATACCATATAACGTGTTACGTTATAGCGTTATGTTATATAACCTAATACATTATAACGTTATGTTATATAACGTATTACGTTATAACGTTATACCATATAACGTATTACGTTATAACGTTATGCCATATAACGTATTACGTTATAACGTTATGTTATATAAGGTAATACGTTATAACGTGCTACCATAGAACGTATTACGTTATAACGTTATAACATATAACGTTACTTTATATAACGTATTACGTTATAACTTTATACCATATAACGTATTACGTTATAACGTTATGTTATGGAACGTAATACGTTATAGCGTGTTACCATAGAACGTATTACGTTATAACGTTATACCATATAACGTTATGCTATATAACGTAATACGTTATAGCGTGTTACCATAGAACGTATTACGTTATAACGTTATACCATATAACGTTATGCTATATAACGTAATACGTTATAACGTTATACCATATAACGTTATGCTATATAACGTAATACGTTATAGCGTGTTACCATAGAACGTATTACGTTATAACGTTATACCATATAACGTTATGCTATATAACGTAATACGTTATAACGTTATACCATATAACGTAATACCATATAAAGTATAGCGTTATAACGTTACACCATACAACGTTATGTTATATAACGTAATACGTTATAACGTGTTACCATATAACGTATTACGTTATAACGTTATACCATATAACGTTATGCTATATAACGTAATGCGTTATAACGTTTTACCATATAACGTTATGTTATATAACGTATTACGTTATAACGTTATGTTATATAAAGTAATACGTTATAACGTTATACTATATAACGTATAGCGTTATAACGTTACACCATACAACGTTATGTTATATAACGTATTACGTTATAACGTTATACCATATAACGTATTACGTTATAACGTTGTACCATATAACGTGTTACGTTATAACGTGTTACCATATAACGTATTACGTTATAACGTTACACAAGACAACGTTATGTTATATAACGTAATACGTTACCACGTTATACCATATAACGTATTACGTTATAACGTTATGTTATATAACGTAATGCGTTATAACGTTATGTTATATAACGTATACGTTATAACGTTATGCTATATAACGTAATACGTTATAACGTGTTACCATATAACGTATTACGTTATAACGTTATGTTATATAACGTAATGCGTTATAACGTTATGTTATATAACGTATACGTTATAACGCTATGCTATATAACGTAATACGTTATAACGTGTTACCATATAACGTATTACGTTATAACGTGTTACCATATAACGTATTACGTTATAACGTTACACAAGACAACGTTATGTTATATAACGTATTACGTTATAACGTTATACCATATAACGTATTACGTTATAACGTTATGCCATATAACGTATTACGTTATAACGTTATGTTATATAAGGTAATACGTTATAACGTGCTACCATAGAACGTATTACGATATAACGTTATAACATATAACGTTACTTTATATAACGTATTACGTTATAACTTTATACCATATAACGTATTACGTTATAACGTTATGTTATGGAACGTAATACGTTATAGCGTGTTACCATAGAACGTATTACGTTATAACGTTATACCATATAACGTATTACGTTATAACGTTATACCATATAACGTATTACGTTATAACGTTATGTTATGGAACGTAATACGTTATAGCGTGTTACCATAGAACGTATTACGTTATAACGTTATACCATATAACGTTATGCTATATAACGTAATACGTTATAGCGTGTTACCATAGAACGTATTACGTTATAACGTTATACCATATAACGTTATGCTATATAACGTAATACGTTATAACGTTATACCATATAACGTTATGCTATATAACGTAATACGTTATAGCGTGTTACCATAGAACGTATTACGTTATAACGTTATACCATATAACGTTATGCTATATAACGTAATACGTTATAACGTTATACCATATAACGTAATACCATATAAAGTATAGCGTTATAACGTTACACCATACAACGTTATGTTATATAACGTAATACGTTATAACGTGTTACCATATAACGTATTACGTTATAACGTTATACCATATAACGTTATGCTATATAACGTAATGCGTTATAACGTTTTACCATATAACGTTATGTTATATAACGTATTACGTTATAACGTTATGTTATATAAAGTAATACGTTATAACGTTATACTATATAACGTATAGCGTTATAACGTTACACCATACAACGTTATGTTATATAACGTATTACGTTATAACGTTATACCATATAACGTATTACGTTATAACGTTGTACCATATAACGTGTTACGTTATAACGTGTTACCATATAACGTATTACGTTATAACGTTACACAAGACAACGTTATGTTATATAACGTAATACGTTACCACGTTATACCATATAACGTATTACGTTATAACGTTATGTTATATAACGTAATGCGTTATAACGTTATGTTATATAACGTATACGTTATAACGTTATGCTATATAACGTAATACGTTATAACGTGTTACCATATAACGTATTACGTTATAACGTTATGTTATATAACGTAATGCGTTATAACGTTATGTTATATAACGTATACGTTATAACGCTATGCTATATAACGTAATACGTTATAACGTGTTACCATATAACGTATTACGTTATAACGTGTTACCATATAACGTATTACGTTATAACGTTACACAAGACAACGTTATGTTATATAACGTATTACGTTATAACGTTATACCATATAACGTATTACGTTATAACGTTATGCCATATAACGTATTACGTTATAACGTTATGTTATATAAGGTAATACGTTATAACGTGCTACCATAGAACGTATTACGATATAACGTTATAACATATAACGTTACTTTATATAACGTATTACGTTATAACTTTATACCATATAACGTATTACGTTATAACGTTATGTTATGGAACGTAATACGTTATAGCGTGTTACCATAGAACGTATTACGTTATAACGTTATACCATATAACGTTATGCTATATAACGTAATACGTTATAGCGTGTTACCAGAGAACGTATTACGTTATAACGTTATACCATATAACGTTATGCTATATAACGTAATACGTTATAACGTTATACCATATAACGTTATGTTATATAACGTAATAGGTTATAACGTTACACCATATAACGTATTACGGTATAACGTTATACCATATAACGGATTACGTTATAACGTTATACCATACAACGTTATGTTATATAACGTATTACGCTATAACGTTATACCATATAACGTATTACGTTATAACGTTATGCCATATAACGTATTACGTTATAAGGTTATACCATATAACGTATTACGTTATAACGTTATACCGTATAACGTATTACCTTTAAACGTTATACCATATAAGGTAATGTTATATAACGTATCACGTTATAACGTTATACCATATAACGTATTACGTTATAACGTTACACCATATGACGCATTACGTTATAACGTTATATCATATAACGTTATGTTATATAACGTAATACGTTATAACGTTATACCATATAACGTAGTATGTTATAACGTTAGACCATACAATGTTATGTTATATAACGTAATACGTTATAACGTTATACCATATAACGTATTACGTTATAACGTTATACCATACAATGTTATGTTATATAACGTAATACGTTATAACGTTATACCATATAACGTATTACGTTATAACGTTATGTTATATTACTTATTACGTTATAACGTTTTACCATAAAACGTATATCGTTATAACGTTATGTAATATAACGTAATACGTTATAACGTTATGTTATATAACGTAATACCTTATAACGTTATGTTATATAACGTAATACGTTATAACGTTATGTTATATAACGTAATACGTTATAACGTTATGTTATATAACGTAATACGCTATAACGTGTTACCATATAACGTATTACGTTATAACGTTACTACACCATATAAAGTTATACCATATAACGTAATACGTTATAACGTTATACCATATAACGTATTACGTTGTAACGTTACACAAGACAACGTTATGTTATATAACGTATTACGTTATAACGTTATACCATATAACGTATTTCGTTATAACGTTACACAAGATAACGATATGTTATATAACGTATTACGATATAACGTTTTAACATATAACGTATTACGTTATAACGTTACACAAGACAACGTTATGTTATATAAGGGATTACGTTATAACGTTATACCATATAACGTATTACGTTATATCGTTACACCATACAACGTTATGTTATATAACGTATTACGTTATAACGTTATACCATATAACGTATTACGTTGTAACGTTACACAAGACAACGTTATGTTATATAACGTATTACGTTATAACGTTATACCATATAACGTAATACGTTATAACGTTACACAAGAAAACGTTATGTTATATAACGTATTACGATATAACGTTATACCATATAACGTATTACGTTATAACGTTACACAAGACAACGTTAAGTTACATAACGTATTACGTTATAACGTTATACCATATAACGTATTACGTTATAACGATATACCATATAAAGTTATACCATATAACGTAATACGTTATAACGTTATAGCATGTAACGCATTACGTTATAACGTTACACAAGTTAACGTTATGTTATATAACGTATTACGTTATAACGTGTTACCATATAACGTATTACGTTATAACGTTATACCATATAGCGTATTACCATATAATGTTATACCATATAACGTTATGCCATATAACGTAATACGTTATAACGTTATACCATATAACGCACTTGGTCATAATGTTACACCATACAACGTTATGTTATATAAAGTATTCCGTTATAACGTTATACCATATAACGTATTACGTTATAACGTTATGTTATATAACGTAATACGTTATAACGTTATGTTATATAACGTAATTCGTTATAACGTTATGTTATATAACGTAATACGTTATAACGTTTTGTTATATAACGCAATACGCTATAACGTGTTACCATATAACGTATTACGTTATAACGTTACACCATATAAAGTTATACCATATAACGTAATACGCTATAACGTTATACCGTATAACGCATTACGTTATAACGTTACACCATACAACGTTATGTTATATAACGTATTACGTTATAACGTTATACCATATAACGTATTACGTTATAACGTTACACAAGATAACGTTATGTTATATAACGTATTACGATATAACGTGTTACCATATAACGTATTACGTGATAACGTGATAACATATAACGTTATGTTATATTACGTAATACGTTATAACGTTATACCATGTAACGTATTACGTTATAACGTGTTACCATATAACGTATTACGTTATAACGTTATACCATATAGCGTATTACGATATAATGTTATACCATATAACGTTATGCCATATAACGTAATACGTTATAACGTTATACCATATAACGCATTTCGTCATAAAGTTACACCATACAACGTTATGTTATATAACGTATTCCGTTATAACGTTATACCATATAACGTATTACGTTATAACGTTATGTTATATAACGTAATACGTTATAACGTTATGTTATATAACGTAATACGTTATAACGTTATGTTATATAACGTATTACGTTATAACGTTACACCATATAAAGTTATACCATATAACGTAATACGCTATAACGTTATACCGTATAATGCATTACGTTATAACGTTACACCATACAACGTTATGTTATATAACGTATTACGTTATAACGTTATGTTATATAACGTATTACGTTATAACGTTATACCATATAACGTATTACGTTATAACGTTACACCATATAAAGTTATACCATATAACGTAATACGCTATAACGTTATACCGTATAATGCATTACGTTATAACGTTACACCATACAACGTTATGTTATATAACGTAATACGTTATAACGTTATGTTATATAACGTAATACGTTATAACGTTATGTTATATAACGTATTACGATATAACGTTATACCATATAACGTATTACGTTATAACGTTACACCATATAAAGTTATACCATATAACGTAATACGTTGTAACGTTACACAAGACAACGTAATGTTATATAACGTATTACGTTATAACGTTATGTTATATAACGTATTACGTTATAACGTTATACCATATAACGTATTACGTTATAACGTTACACCATATAAAGTTATACCATATAACGTAATACGTTATAACGTTATACCATATAACGTATTACGTTATAACGTTACACAAGGTAACGTTATGTTATATAACGTATTACGTTATAACGTTATACCATATAACATATTTCGTTATAACGTTACACAAGATAACGATATGTTATATAACGTATTACGCTATAACGTTATACCATATAACGTATTACGTTGTAACGTTACACAAGACAACGTTATGTTATATAACGTATTACGTTATAACGTTATACCAAATAACGTATTTCGTTATAACGTTACACAAGATAACGATATGTTATATAACGTATTACGATATAACGTGTTACCATATAACGTATTACGTGATAACGTTATAACATATAACGTATTACGTTGTAACGTTACACAAGACAACGTTATGATATATAACGTATTACGTTATAACGTGTTACCATATAACGTATTACGTTATAACGTTACTACACCATATAAAGTTACACCATATAACGTAATACGTTATAACGTTATACCATATAACGTATTACGTTGTAACGTTACACAAGATAACGATATGTTATATAACGTATTACGATATAACGTTTTACCATATAACGTATTACGTTGTAACGTTACACAAGACAACGTTATGTTATATAACGTATTACGTTATAACGTTATACCATATAACGTATTTCGTTATAACGTTACACAAGATAACGATATGTTATATAACGTATTACGATATAACGTTTTACCATATAACGTATTACGTTATAACGTTACACAAGACAACGTTATGTTATATAAGGGATTACGTTATAACGTTATACCATATAACGTATTACGTTATAACGTTACACCATACAACGTTATGTTATATAACGTATTACGTTATAACGTTATACCATATAACGTATTACGTTGTAACGTTACACAAGACAACGTTATGTTATATAACGTATTACGTTATAACGTTATACCATATAACGTAATACGTTATAACGTTACACATGAAAACGTTATGTTATATAACGTATTACGATATAACGTTATACCATATAACGTATTACGTTATAACGTTACACAAGATAACGTTATGTTATATAACGTATTACGATATAACGTTATACCATATAACGTATTACGTTATAACGTTACACAAGGCAACGTTCTGTTATATAACGGATTACGTTATAACGTTATACCATATAACGTATTACGTTGTAACGTTACACAAGACAACGTAATGTTATATAACGTATTACGTTATAACGTTATGTTATATAACGTATTACGTTATAACGTTATACCATATAACGTATTACGTTATAACGTTACACAAGGTAACGTTATGTTATATAACGGATTACGTTATAACGTTATACCATATAACATATTTCGTTATAACGTTACACAAGATAACGATATGTTATATAACGTATTACGCTATAACGTTATACCATATAACGTATTACGTTGTAACGTTACACAAGACAACGTTATGTTATATAACGTATTACGTTATAACGTTATACCAAATAACGTATTTCGTTATAACGTTACACAAGATAACGATATGTTATATAACGTATTACGATATAACGTGTTACCATATAACGTATTACGTGATAACGTTATAACATATAACGTTATGTTATATTACGTAATACGTTATAACGTTATACCATGTAACGTATTACGTTATAACGTTATATCATATATCGTATTACGTTATAACGTTATACCATATAACGTGTTACGTTATAATGTTATACCATATAACGTTATGCCATATAACGTAATACGTTATAACGTTATACCATATAACGCATTTCGTTATATAGTTACACTATACAACGTTATGTTATATAACGTATTACGTTATAACCTTATACCATATAACGCATTACGTTATAACGTTACACCATACAACGTTATGTTATATAACGTAATACGTTATAACGGTATGTTATATAACGTTATGTTATATAACGTAATACGTTATAACGGTATGTTATATAACGTTATGTTATATAACGTAATACGTTATAACGGTATGTTATATAACATAATACGTTATAACGTGGTACCATATAACGCATTACGTTATAACGTTATACCAAATAACGTTATGTTATATAACGTAATACGTTAATAACGTTAATACCGTATTACGTTATAATGTTATACCATATGGCGTATTACGTTACAACGTTACACCATAAAACGTTATGTTATATAACGTATTCCGTTATAACGTTATACCATATAACGTATTACGTTATAACCTTATGTTATATAACGTAATACGTTATAACGTTATGTTATATAACGTAATACGTTATAACGTTATGTTATATAACGTATTACGTTATAACGTTATACCACATAACGTATTACGTTATAACGTTACACAAGATAACGTTATTGTATATAACGTATTACGTTATAACGTTATACCATATAACGTATTACGTTATAACGTTACACAAGGCAACGTTATGTTATATAACGGATTGTGTTATAACGTTATACCATATAACGTATTACGTTATAACGTTACACCATATAAAGTTATACCATATAACGTAATACGTTATAACGTTATACCATATAACGTATTACGTTGTAACGTTACACAAGACAACGTAATGTTATATAACGTATTACGTTATAACGTTATGTTATATAACGTATTACGTTATAACGTTATACCGTATAACGTATTACGTTATAATGTCACACAAGATAACGTTATGTTATATAACATATTACGATATAACGTTATACCATATAACGTATTACGTTATTACGTTACACAAGGTAACGTTATGTTATATAACGGATTACGTTATAACGTTATACCATATAACGTATTACGTTACACAAGACAACGTTATGTTATATAACGGATTACGTTATAACGTTATACCATATAACGTATTACGTTATAACGTTACACCATACAGCGTTATGTTATATAACGTATTACGCTATAACGTTATACCATATAACGTATTACGTTGTAACGTTACACAAGACAACGTTATGTTATATAACGTATTACGTTATAACGTTATACCATATAACGTATTTCGTTATAAAGTTACACAAGTTAACGATATGTTATATAACGTATTACGATATAACGTGTTACCATATAACGTATTACGTGATAACGTTATAACATATAACGTTATGTTATATTACGTAATACGTTATAACGTTATACCATGTAACGTATTACGTTATAACGTTATATCATATATCGTATTACGTTATAACGTTATACCATATAACGTATTACGTTATAATGTTATACCATATAACGTTATGCCATATAACGTATTAGCTTATAACGTTATACCATATAACGTATTACGTTATAACGATACACCATATAAAGTTATACCATATAACGTAATACGTTATAACGTTATACCATATAACGCATTTCGTCATAAAGTTACACCATACAACGTTATGTTATATAACGTATTCCGTTATAACGTTATACCATATAACGTATTACGTTATAACGTTACACCATATAAAGTTATACCATATAACGTAATACGTTATAACGTTATACCATATAACGTATTACGTTGTAACGTTACACAAGATAACGATATGTTATATAACGTATTACGATATAACGTTTTACCATATAACGTATTACGTTGTAACGTTACACAAGACAACGTTATGTTATATAACGTATTACGTTATAACGTTATACCATATAACGTATTTCGTTATAACGTTACACAAGATAACGATATGTTATATAACGTATTACGATATAACGTTTTACCATATAACGTATTACGTTATAACGTTACACAAGACAACGTTATGTTATATAAGGGATTACGTTATAACGTTATACCATATAACGTATTACGTTATAACGTTACACCATACAACGTTATGTTATATAACGTATTACGTTATAACGTTATACCATATAACGTATTACGTTGTAACGTTACACAAGACAACGTTATGTTATATAACGTATTACGTTATAACGTTATACCATATAACGTAATACGTTATAACGTTACACATGAAAACGTTATGTTATATAACGTATTACGATATAACGTTATACCATATAACGTATTACGTTATAACGTTACACAAGACAACGTTAAGTTACATAACGTATTACGTTATAACGTTATACCTTATAACGTATTACGTTATAACGATATACCATATAAAGTTATACCATATAACGTAATACGTTATAACGTTATAGCATGTAACGCATTACGTTATAACGTTACACAAGTTAACGTTATGTTATATAACGTATTACGTTATAACGTGTTACCATATAACGTATTACGTTATAACGTTATACCATATAGCGTATTACCATATAATGTTATACCATATAACGTTATGCCATATAACGTAATACGTTATAACGTTATACCATATAACGCACTTGGTCATAATGTTACAACATACAACGTTATGTTATATAAAGTATTCCGTTATAACGTTATACCATATAACGTATTACGTTATAACGTTATGTTATATAACGTAATACGTTATAACGTTATGTTATATAACGTAATTCGTTATAACGTTATGTTATATAACGTATTACGTTATAACGTTTTGTTATATAACGCAATACGCTATAACGTGTTACCATATAACGTATTACGTTATAACGTTACACCATATAAAGTTATACCATATAACGTAATACGCTATAACGTTATACCGTATAACGCATTACGTTATAACGTTACACCATACAACGTTATGTTATATAACGTATTACGTTATAACGTTATACCATATAACGTATTACGTTATAACGTTACACAAGATAACGTTATGTTATATAACGTATTACGATATAACGTTATACCATATAACGTATTACGTTATAACGTTACACAAGGCAACGTTCTGTTATATAACGGATTACGTTATAACGTTATACCATATAACGTATTACGTTGTAACGTTACACAAGACAACGTAATGTTATATAACGTATTACGTTATAACGTTATGTTATATAACGTATTACGTTATAACGTTATACCATATAACGTATTAGGTTATAACGTTACACAAGGTAACGTTATGTTATATAACGGATTACGTTATAACGTTATACCATATAACATATTTCGTTATAACGTTACACAAGATAACGATATGTTATATAACGTATTACGCTATAACGTTATACCATATAACGTATTACGTTGTAACGTTACACAAGACAACGTTATGTTATATAACGTATTACGTTATAACGTTATACCAAATAACGTATTTCGTTATAACGTTACACAAGATAACGATATGTTATATAACGTATTACGATATAACGTGTTACCATATAACGTATTACGTGATAACGTTATAACATATAACGTTATGTTATATTACGTAATACGTTATAACGTTATACCATGTAACGTATTACGTTATAACGTTATATCATATATCGTATTACGTTATAACGTTATACCATATAACGTGTTACGTTATAATGTTATACCATATAACGTTATGCCATATAACGTAATACGTTATAACGTTATACCATATAACGCATTTCGTTATATAGTTACACTATACAACGTTATGTTATATAACGTAATACGTTATAACGGTATGTTATATAACGTTATGTTATATAACGTAATACGTTATAACGGTATGTTATATAACGTTATGTTATATAACGTAATACGTTATAACGGTATGTTATATAACATAATACGTTATAACGTGGTACCATATAACGCATTACGTTATAACGTTATACCAAATAACGTTATGTTATATAACGTAATACGTTAATAACGTTAATACCGTATTACGTTATAATGTTATACCATATGGCGTATTACGTTACAACGTTACACCATAAAACGTTATGTTATATAACGTATTCCGTTATAACGTTATACCATATAACGTATTACGTTATAACCTTATGTTATATAACGTAATACGTTATAACGTTATGTTATATAACGTAATACGTTATAACGTTATGTTATATAACGTATTACGTTATAACGTTATACCATATAACGTATTACGTTATAACGTTACACAAGATAACGTTATTGTATATAACGTATTACGTTATAACGTTATACCATATAACGTATTACGTTATAACGTTACACAAGGCAACGTTATGTTATATAACGGATTGTGTTATAACGTTATACCATATAACGTATTACGTTATAACGTTACACCATATAAAGTTATACCATATAACGTAATACGTTATAACGTTATACCATATAACGTATTACGTTGTAACGTTACACAAGACAACGTAATGTTATATAACGTATTACGTTATAACGTTATGTTATATAACGTATTACGTTATAACGTTATACCATATAACGTATTACGTTATAATGTCACACAAGATAACGTTATGTTATATAACATATTACGATATAACGTTATACCATATAACGTATTACGTTATAACGTTACACAAGGTAACGTTATGTTATATAACGGATTACGTTATAACGTTATACCATATAACGTATTACGTTACACAAGACAACGTTATGTTATATAACGGATTACGTTATAACGTTATACCATATAACGTATTACGTTATAACGTTACACCATACAGCATTATGTTATATAACGTATTACGCTATAACGTTATACCATATAACGTATTACGTTGTAACGTTACACAAGACAACGTTATGTTATATAACGTATTACGTTATAACGTTATACCATATAACGTATTTCGTTATAAAGTTACACAAGTTAACGATATGTTATATAACGTATTACGATATAACGTGTTACCATATAACGTATTACGTGATAACGTTATAACATATAACGTTATGTTATATTACGTAATACGTTATAACGTTATACCATGTAACGTATTACGTTATAACGTTATATCATATATCGTATTACGTTATAACGTTATACCATATAACGTATTACGTTATAATGTTATACCATATAACGTTATGCCATATAACGTATTAGCTTATAACGTTATACCATATAACGTATTACGTTATAACGATACACCATATAAAGTTATACCATATAACGTAATACGTTATAACGTTATACCATATAACGCATTTCGTCATAAAGTTACACCATACAACGTTATGTTATATAACGTATTCCGTTATAACGTTATACCATATAACGTATTACGTTATAACGTTATGTTATATAACGTAATACGTTATAACGTTATGTTATATAACGTAATACGTTATAACGTTATGTTATATAACGTAATACGTTATAACGTTATGTTATATAACGTAATTCGTTATAACGTTATGTTATATAACGTAATACGTTATAACGTTTTGTTATATAACGCAATACGCTATAACGTGTTACCATATAACGTATTACGTTATAACGTTACACCATATAAAGTTATACCATATAACGTAATGCGCTATAACGTTATACCGTATAACGCATTACGTTATAAGGTTACACCATACAACGTTATGTTATATAACGTATTACGTTATAACGTTATACCATATAACGTATTACGTTATAACGTTACACAAGATAACGTTATGTTATATAACGTATTACGATATAACGTTATACCATATAACGTATTACGTTATAACGTTACACCATATAAAGTTATACCATATAACGTAATACGTTGTAACGTTACACAAGACAACGTAATGTTATATAACGTATTACGTTATAACGTTATGTTATATAACGTATTACGTTATAACGTTATACCATATAAAGTTATACCATATAACGTAATACGTTATAACGTTATACCATATAACGTATTACGTTATAACGTTACACAACATAACGTTATGTTATATAACCTATTACGATATAACGTTATACCATATAACGTATTACGTTATAACGTTACACAAGGCAACGTTATGTTATATAACAGATTACGTTATAACGTTATACCATATAACGTATTACGTTGTAACGTTACACAAGACAACGTTATGTTATATAACGTATTACGTTATAACGTTATACCATATAACGTATTACGTTATAACGTTACACAAGATAACGTTATTGTCTATAACGTATTACGATATAACGTTATACCATATAACGTATTACGTTATAACGTTACACAAGGCAACGTTATGTTATATAACGGATTGTGTTATAACGTTATACCATATAACGTATTACGTTATAACGTTACACCATATAAAGTTATACCATATAACGTAATACGTTATAACGTTATACCATATAACGTATTACGTTGTAACGTTACACAAGACAACGTAATGTTATATAACGTATTACGTTATAACGTTATGTTATATAACGTATTACGTTATAACGTTATACCATATAACGTATTACGTTATAACGTTACACAAGATAACGTTATGTTATATAACATATTACGATATAACGTTATACCATATAACGTATTACGTTATAACGTTACACAAGGTAACGTTATGTTATATAACGTATTACGTTATAACGTTATACCATATAACATATTTCGTTATAACGTTACACAAGATAACGATATGTTATATAACGTATTACGCTATAACGTTATACCATATAACGTATTACGTTGTAACGTTACACAAGACAACGTTATGTTATATAACGTATTACGTTATAACGTTATACCATATAACGTATTTCGTTATAAAGTTACACAAGTTAACGATATGTTATATAACGTATTACGATATAACGTGTTACCATATAACGTATTACGTGATAACGTTATAACATATAACGTTATGTTATATTACGTAATACGTTATAACGTTATACCATGTAACGTATTATGTTATAACGTTATATCATATATCGTATTACGTTATAACGTTATACCATATAACGTATTACGTTATAATGTTATACCATATAACGTTATGCCATATAACGTATTAGCTTATAACGTTATACCATATAACGTATTACGTTATAACGATACACCATATAAAGTTATACCATATAACGTAATACGTTATAACGTTATAGCATGTAACGCATTACGTTATAACGTTACACAAGATAACGTTATGTTATATAACGTATTACGTTATAACGTGTTACCATATAACGTATTACGTTATAACGTTATACCATATAGCGTATTACGATATAATGTTATACCATATAACGTTATGACATATAACGTAATACGTTATAACGTTATACCATATAACGCATTTCGTCATAAAGTTACACCATACAACGTTATGTTATATAACGTATTCCGTTATAACGTTATACCATATAACGTATTACGTTATAACGTTATACCATATAGCGTATTACGATATAATGTTATACCATATAACGTTATGCCATACAACGTAATACGTTATAACGTTACACCATATAAAGTTATACCATATAACGTAATGCGCTATAACGTTATACCGTATAACGCATTACGTTATAAGGTTACACCATACAACGTTATGTTATATAACGTATTACGTTATAACGTTATACCATATAACGTATTACGTTATAACGTTACACAAGATAACGTTATGTTATATAACGTATTACGATATAACGTTATACCATATAACGTATTACGTTATAACGTTACACCATATAAAGTTATACCATATAACGTAATACGTTGTAACGTTACAACAAGACAACGTAATGTTATATAACGTATTACGTTATAACGTTATGTTATATAACGTATTACGTTATAACGTTATGTTATATAACGTATTACGTTATAACGTTATACCATATAACGTATTACGTTATAACGTTACACCATATAAAGTTATACCATATAACGTAATACGTTATAACGTTATACCATATAACGTATTACGTTGTAACGTTACACAAGACAACGTAATGTTATATAACGTATTACGTTATAACGTTATGTTATATAACGTATTACGTTATAACGTTATACCATATAACGTATTACGTTATAACGTTTTACGTTATAACGTTATGTTATATAACGTATTACGTTATAACGTTATACCATATAACGTATTACGTTATAATGTCACACAAGATAACGTTATGTTATATAACATATTACGATATAACGTTATACCATATAACGTATTACGTTATAACGTTACACAAGGTAACGTTATGTTATATAACGGATTACGTTATAACGTTATACCATATAACGTATTACGTTACACAAGACAACGTTATGTTATATAACGGATTACGTTATAACGTTATACCATATAACGTATTACGTTATAACGTTACACCATACAGCGTTATGTTATATAACGTATTACGCTATAACGTTATACCATATAACGTATTACGTTGTAACGTTACACAAGACAACGTTATGTTATATAACGTATTACGTTATAACGTTATACCATATAACGTATTTCGTTATAAAGTTACACAAGTTAACGATATGTTATATAACGTATTACGATATAACGTGTTACCATATAACGTATTACGTGATAACGTTATAACATATAACGTTATGTTATATTACGTAATACGTTATAACGTTATACCATGTAACGTATTATGTTATAACGTTATATCATATATCGTATTACGTTATAACGTTATACCATATAACGTATTACGTTATAATGTTATACCATATAACGTTATGCCATATAACGTATTAGCTTATAACGTTATACCATATAACGTATTACGTTATAACGATACACCATATAAAGTTATACCATATAACGTAATACGTTATAACGTTATAGCATGTAACGCATTACGTTATAACGTTACACAAGATAACGTTATGTTATATAACGTATTACGTTATAACGTGTTACCATATAACGTATTACGTTATAACGTTATACCATATAGCGTATTACGATATAATGTTATACCATATAACGTTATGACATATAACGTAATACGTTATAACGTTATACCATATAACGCATTTCGTCATAAAGTTACACCATACAACGTTATGTTATATAACGTATTCCGTTATAACGTTATACCATATAACGTATTACGTTATAACGTTATACCATATAGCGTATTACGATATAATGTTATACCATATAACGTTATGCCATACAACGTAATACGTTATAACGTTACACCATATAAAGTTATACCATATAACGTAATGCGCTATAACGTTATACCGTATAACGCATTACGTTATAAGGTTACACCATACAACGTTATGTTATATAACGTATTACGTTATAACGTTATACCATATAACGTATTACGTTATAACGTTACACAAGATAACGTTATGTTATATAACGTATTACGATATAACGTTATACCATATAACGTATTACGTTATAACGTTACACCATATAAAGTTATACCATATAACGTAATACGTTGTAACGTTACAACAAGACAACGTAATGTTATATAACGTATTACGTTATAACGTTATGTTATATAACGTATTACGTTATAACGTTATACCATATAACGTATTACGTTATAACGTTACACCATATAAAGTTATACCATATAACGTAATACGTTATAACGTTATACCATATAACGTATTACGTTGTAACGTTACACAAGACAACGTAATGTTATATAACGTATTACGTTATAACGTTATGTTATATAACGTATTACGTTATAACGTTATACCATATAACGTATTACGTTATAACGTTACACAACATAACGTTATGTTATATAACCTATTACGATATAACGTTATACCATATAACGTATTACGTTATAACGTTACACAAGGCAACGTTATGTTATATAACAGATTACGTTATAACGTTATACCATATAACGTATTACGTTGTAACGTTACACAAGACAACGTTATGTTATATAACGTATTACGTTATAACGTTATACCATATAACGTATTACGTTATAACGTTACACAAGATAACGTTATTGTCTATAACGTATTACGATATAACGTTATACCATATAACGTATTACGTTATAACGTTACACCATATAAAGTTATACCATATAACGTAATACGTTGTAACGTTACACAAGACAACGTAATGTTATATAACGTATTACGTTATAACGTTATGTTATATAACGTATTACGTTATAACGTTATACCATATAACGTATTACGTTATAACGTTACACCATATAAAGTTATACCATATAACGTAATACGTTATAACGTTATACCATATAACGTATTACGTTGTAACGTTACACAAGACAACGTAATGTTATATAACGTATTACGTTATAACGTTATGTTATATAACGTATTACGTTATAACGTTATACCATATAACGTATTACGTTATAACGTTACACAACATAACGTTATGTTATATAACCTATTACGATATAACGTTATACCATATAACGTATTACGTTATAACGTTACACAAGGCAACGTTATGTTATATAACAGATTACGTTATAACGTTATACCATATAACGTATTACGTTGTAACGTTACACAAGACAACGTTATGTTATATAACGTATTACGTTATAACGTTATACCATATAACGTATTACGTTATAACGTTACACAAGATAACGTTATTGTCTATAACGTATTACGATATAACGTTTTACCATATAACGTATTACGTTATAACGTTACACAAGGCAACGTTATGTTATATAACGGATTGTGTTATAACGTTATACCATATAACGTATTACGTTATAACGTTACACCATATAAAGTTATACCATATAACGTAATACGTTATAACGTTATACCATATAACGTATTACGTTGTAACGTTACACAAGACAACGTAATGTTATATAACGTATTACGTTATAACGTTATGTTATATAACGTATTACGTTATAACGTTATACCATATAACGTATTACGTTATAACGTTACACAAGATAACGTTATGTTATATAACATATTACGATATAACGTTATACCATATAACGTATTACGTTATAACGTTACACAAGGTAACGTTATGTTATATAACGGATTACGTTATAACGTTATACCATATAACGTATTACGTTATAACGTTACACAAGACAACGTTATGTTATATAACGGATTACGTTATAACGTTATGCCATATCACGTATTACGTTATAACGTTACACCATACAGCGTTATGTTATATAACGTATTACGCTATAACGTTATACCATATAACGTATTACGTTGTAACGTTACACAAGACAACGTTATGTTATATAACGTATTACGTTATAACGTTATACCATGTAACGTATTTCGTTATAAAGTTACACAAGTTAACGATATGTTATATAACGTATTACGATATAACGTGTTACCATATAACGTATTACGTGATAACGTTATAACATATAACGTTATGTTATATTACGTAATACGTTATAACGTTATACCATGTAACGTATTACGTTATAACGTTATATCATATATCGTATTACGTTGTAACGTTACACAAGACAACGTTACGTTATATAACTTATTATGTTATAACGTTATACCATATAACGTATTACGTTATAACGTTACACAACATAACGTTATGTTATATAACCAATTACGATATAACGTTATACCATATAACGTATTACGTTATAACGTTACACAAGGCAACGTTATGTTATATAACAGATTACGTTATAACGTTATACCATATAACGTATTACGTTGTAACGTTACACAAGACAACGTTATGTTATATAACGTATTACGTTATAACGTTATACCATATAACGTATTACGTTATAACGTTACACAAGATAACGTTATTGTGTATAACGTATTACGATATAAGGTTATACCATATAACGTATTACGTTATAACGTTACACAAGGCAACGTTATGTTATATAACGGATTACGTTATAACGTTATACCATATAACGTATTACGTTATAACGTTACACCATATAAAGTTATACCATATAACGTAATACGTTATAACGTTATACCATATAACGCATTACGTTATAACGTTACACCATACAACGTTATGTTATATAACGTATTACGTTATAACGTTATACCATATAACGTATTACGTTGTAACGTTACACAAGACAACGTTATGTTATATAACGTATTAGGTTATAACGTTATACCATATAACGTATTACGTTATAACGTTACACAAGATAACGTTATGTTATATAACGTATTACGACATAACGTTATACCATATAACGTATTACGTTATAACGTTACACAAGACAACGTTATGTTATATAACGTATTACTTTATAACGTTATACCATATAACGTATTACGTTATAACGTTACACCATATAAAGTTATACCATATAACGTAATACGTTATAACGTTATACCATATAACGTATTACGTTGTAACGTTACACAAGACAACGTTATGTTATATAACGTATTACGTTATAACGTTATACCATATAACGTATTACGTTATAACGTTATACCATATAGCGTATTACGTTATAATGTTATAACATATAACGTTATGCCATATAACGTAATACGTTATAACGTGTTACCATATAACGAATTACGTTAGAACGTTACACAAGATAACGTTATGTTATATAACGTATTACGTTATAACGTGTTACCATATAACGTATTACGTTATAACGTTATACCATATAGCGTATTACGTTATAATGTTATAACATATAACGTTATGCCATATAACGTAATACGTTATAACGTGTTACCATATAACGAATTACGTTAGAACGTTATACCATATAAGGTTATGCTATATAACGTAATACGTTATAACGTTATGTTACATAACGTAATACGTTATAACGTGGTACCATACAACGTATCACGTTATAACGTTACACAAGGCAACGTTATGTTATATAACGGATTACGTTATAACGTTATACCATATAACGTATTACGTTATAACGTTACACCACATAAAGTTATACCATATAACGTAATACGTTATAACGTTATACCATATAACGTATTACGTTATAACGTTACACCACATAAAGTTATACCATATAACGTAATACGTTATAACGTTATACCATATAACGTATTACGTTGTAACGTTACACAAGACAACGTTATGTGATATAACGTATTACGTTACAACGTTATACCATATAACGTATTTCGTTATAACGTTACACAAGACAACGTTATGTTATATAACGGATTACGTTATAACGTTATACCATATAACGTATTACGTTATAACGTTACACCATACAGCGTTATGTTACATAACGTATTACGCTATAACGTTATACCATATAACGTATTACGTTATAACGTTACACAAGACAACGTTATGTTATATAACGTATTACGTTATAACGTTATACCATATAACGTATTACGTTGTAACGTTACACAAGACAACGTTATGTTATATAACGTATTACGTTATAACGTTATACCATATAACGTATTACGTTATAACGTTACACAAGATAACGTTATGTTATATAACGTATTACGACATAACGTTATACCATATAACGTATTACGTTATAACGTTACACAAGAGAACGTTATGTTATATAACGTATTACGTTATAACGTTATACCATATAACGTATTACGTTATAACGTTACACCATATAAAGTTATACCATATAACGTAATACGTTATAACGTTATACCATATAACGTATTACGTTGTAACGTTACACAAGACAACGTTATGTTATATAACGTATTACGTTATAACGTTATACCATATAACGTATTACGTTATAACGTTATACCATATAGCGTATTACGTTATAATGTTATAACATATAACGTTATGCCATATAACGTAATACGTTATAACGTGTTACCATATAACGAATTACGTTAGAACGTTACACAAGATAACGTTATGTTATATAACGTATTACGTTATAACGTGTTACCATATAACGTATTACGTTATAACGTTATACCATATAGCGTATTACGTTATAATGTTATAACATATAATGTTATGCCATATAACGTAATACGTTATAACGTTATACCATATAACGCATTTCATTATAAAGTTACACCATACAATGTTATGTTATATAACGTATTACGATATAACGTTATACCATATAACGTATTACGTAATAACGTTACACAAGACAACGTTATGTTATATAACGTATTACGTTATAACGTTATACCATATAACGTATTACGTTATAACGTTACACCATATAAAGTTATACCATATAACGTAATACGTTATAACGTTATACCATATAACGTATTACGTTATAACGTTACACAAGGCAACGTTATGTTATATAACAGATTACGTTATAACGTTATACCATATAACGTATTACGTTGTAACGTTACACAAGACAACGTTATGTTATATAACGTATTACGTTATAACGTTATACCATATAACGTATTACGTTATAACGTTACACAAGATAACGTTATTGTATATAACGTATTACGATATAACGTTATACCATATAACGCATTACGTTATAACGTTACACAAGGCAACGTTATGTTATATAACGGATTACGTTATAACGTTAAACCATATAACGTATTACGTTATAACGTTACACCATATAAAGTTATACCATGTAACGTAATACGTTATAACGTTATACCATATAAAGTTATACCATATAACGTAATACGTTATAACGTTATACCATATAACGCATTTCATTATAAAGTTACACCATACAATGTTATGTTATATTACGTATTACGATATAACGTTATACCATATAACGTATTACGTTATAACGTTACACAAGATAACGTTATTGTATATAACGTATTACGATATAACGTTATACCATATAACGTATTACGTTGTAACGTTACACAAGACAACGTTATGTTATATAACGTATTACGTTATAACGTTATACCATATAACGTATTACGTTATAACGTTACACAAGATAACGTTATGTTATATAACGTATTACGACATAACGTTATACCATATAACGTATTACGTTATAACGTTACACAAGACAACGTTATGTGATATAACGTATTACGTTATAACGTTATACCATATAACGTATTTCGTTATAACGTTACACCATACAGCGTTATGTTACAATACGTATTACGCTATAACGTTATACCATATAACGTATTACGTTGTAACGTTACACAAGACAACGTTATGGTATATAACAGATTACGTTATAACGCTATACCATATAACATATTACGTTATAACGTTACACCATACAACGTTATGTTATATAACGTATTACGTTATAACGTTATACCATATAACGTATTACGTTGTAACGTTACACAAGACAACGTTATGTTATATAACGTATTACGTTATAACGTTATACCATATAACGTATTACGTTATAACGTTACACCATATAAAGTTATACCATATAACGTAATACGTTATAACGTTATACCATATAACGTATTACGTTATAACGTTACACAAGATAACGTTATGTTATATAACGTATTACGATATAACGTTATACCATATAACGTATTACGTTATAACGTTACACAAGACAACGTTATGTTATATAACGGATTACGTTATAACGTTATACCATATAACGTATTACGTTATAACGTTACACCATACAACGTTATGTTATATAACGTATTACGCTGTAACGTTATACCATATAACGTATTACGTTGTAACGTTACGCAAGACAACGTTATGTTATATAACGTATAACGTTATAACGTTATACCTTATAACGTATTACGCTATAACGTTACACAAGATAACGTTATGTTATATAACGTATTACGTTATAACGTTATACCATATAGCGTATTACGTTATAATGTTATAACATATAACGTTATGCCATATAACGTAATACGTTATAACGTTATACCATATAACGCATTTCGTTATAAAGTTACACCATACAACGTTATGTTATATAACGTATTAGCTTATAACGTTATACCATATAACGTATTACGTTATAACGTTACACAAGACAATGTTAAGTTATATAACGTATTACGATATAACGTTATACCATATAACGTATTACGTAATAACGTTACACAAGACAACGTTATGTTATATAACGTATTACGTTATAACGTTATACCATATAACGTATTACGTTATAACGTTACACCATATAAAGTTATACCATATAACGTAATACGTTATAACGTTATACCATATAACGCATTCCGTTATAACGTTACACAAGACAACGTTATGTTACATAACGTATTACGTTATAACGTTATACAATATAACGTATTTCGTTATAACGTTACACAAGATAACGTTATGTTATATAACGTAATACGATATAACATTATACCATGTAACGTATTACGTTATAACGTTATATCATATATCGTATTACGTTATAACGTTATACCATATAACGTATTACGTTATAATGTTATACCGTATAACGTTATGCCATATAACGTAATACGTTATAACGTTATACCATATAACGCATTTCGTTATAAAGTTACACCATACAACGTTATGTTGTATAACGTATTAGCTTATAACGTTATACCATATAATGTATTACGTTATAACGTTACACAAGAAAACGTTAAGTTATATAACGTATTACGTTATGACGTTACACAAGACAACGTTATGTTATATAACGTATTACGTTATAACGTTATACCATAGAACGCATTACGTTATAACGTTACACCATACAACGTTGTGTTATATAACGTAATACGTTATAACGTGTTACCATATAACGAATTACGTTAGAACGTTATACCATATAAGGTTATGTTATATAACGTAATACGTTAATAACGTTAATAACGTATTATGTTATAAAGTTATACCATATAACGTATTACGTTATAACCTTATGCCATATAACGTATTACGTTATAACGTTATGTTATATAACTTAATACGTCATAACTTTATGTTATATAACGTAATATGTGATAACGTTATACCATATAACGTAATACGTTATAACGTTTTGTTATATAACGTCTTACGTTATAACGTTATGTTATATAACGTAATACGTTGTAACCTTACACAAGACAACGTTATGTTATATAACGTATTACGTTATAACGTTACACAAGATAACGTTATGTTATATAACGTAATACGTTATAACGTTATACCATATAACGTATTACGTTGTAACGTTACACAAGACAACGTTATGTGATATAACGTATTACGTTATAACGTTATACCATATAACGTATTTCGTTATAACGTTACACAAGATAACGATATGTTATATAACGTATTACGATATAACGTTTCACCATATAACGTATTGCGTTATAACGTTACACAAGACAACGTTATGGTATATAACAGATTACGTTATAACGTTATACCATATAACATACTACGTTATAACGTTACACCATACAACGTTATGTTATATAACGTATTACGTTATAACATTATACCATATAACGTATTTCGTTATATCGTTACACAAGATAACGATATGTTATATAACGTATTACGATATAACGTTTTACCATATAACGTATTACGTTATAACGTTACACAAGACAACGTTATGTTATATAACGGATTACGTTATAACGTTATACCATATAACGTATTACGTTATAACGTTACACCATACAACGTTATGTTATATAACGTATTACGCTGTAACGTTATACCATATAACGTATTACGTTGTAACGTTACACAAGACAACGTTATGTTATATAACGTATAACGTTATAACGTTATACCATATAACGTATTACGCTATAACGTTACACAAGATAACGTTATGTTATATAACGTATTACGTTATAACGTGTTACCATATAACGTATTACGTTATAACGTTATACCATATAGCGTATTACGTTATAATGTTATAACATATAATGTTATGCCATATAACGTAATACGTTATAACGTTATACCATATAACGCATTTCGTAATAAAGTTACACCATACAACGTTATGTTATATAACGTATTAGCTTATAACGTTATACCATATAACGTATTACGTTATAACGTTACACAAGACAATGTTATGTTATATAACGTATTACGATATAACGTTATACCATATAACATATTACGTAATAACGTTACACAAGACAACGTTATGTTATATAACGTATTACGTTATAACGTTATACCATATAACGTATTACGTTATAACGTTACACCATATAAAGTTATACCATATAACGTAATACGTTATAACGTTATACCATATAACGCATTCCGTTATAACGTTACACAAGACAACGTTATTTTACATAACGTATTACGTTATAACGTTATACAATATAACGTATTTCGTTATAACGTTACACAAGATAACGTTATGTTATATAACGTAATACGATATAACATTATACCATGTAACGTATTACGTTATAACGTTATATCATATATCGTATTACGTTATAACGTTATACCATATAACGTATTACGTTATAATGTTATACCGTATAACGTTATGCCATATAACGTAATACGTTATAACGTTATACCATATAACGCATTTCGTTATAAAGTTACACCATACAACGTTATGTTGTATAACGTATTAGCTTATAACGTTATACCATATAATGTATTACGTTATAACGTTACACAAGAAAACGTTAAGTTATATAACGTATTACGTTATAACGTTACACAAGACAACGTTATGTTATATAACGTATTACGTTATAACGTTATACCATATAACGTATTACGTTATAACGTTACACCATATAAAGTTATACCATATAACGTAATACGTTATAACGTTATACCATATAACGCATTCCGTTATATCGTTACACAAGACAACGTTATGTTACATAACGTATTACGTTATAACGTTATACCATATAACGTATTTCGTTATAACGTTACACAAGATAACGTTATGTTATATAACGTATTACGTTATAACGTTATTCCATATAACGTACTACGTTATAACGTTACACAAGACAACGTTATGTTATATAACGTATTACGATATAACGTTGTACCATATAACATATTACGTTATCACGTTACACAAGACACCGTTATGTTATATAACGTATTACGTTATAACGTTATACCATATAACGTATTATGTGACAACGTTACACCATACAACGTTATGTTATATAACGTATTCCGTTATAACGTTATACCATATAACGTATTACGTTATAACGTTACACCATATGACGCATTACGTTATAACGTTATATCATATAACGCATTACGGTATAACGTTACACCATACAACGTTATGTTATATAACGTATTACGTTATAACGTTATACCATATAACATATTACGTTATAACGTTACACAAGACACCGTTATGTTATATAACGTATTACGTTATAACGTTATACCAAATAACGTTATGTTATATAACGTAATACGTTATTAACGTTATTAAAGTTATACCATATAACGTATTACGTTATAACGTTATGCCATATAACGTATTACGTTATAACGTTATGTTATATAACTTAATACGTCATAACTTTATGTTATATAACGTAATATGTGATAACGTTATACCATATAACGTAATACGTTATAACGTTATACCATATAGCGTATTACGTTACAACGTTACACCATAAAACGTTATGTTATATAACGTATTCCGTTATAACGTTATACCATATAACGTATTACGTTATAACGTTATGTTATATAACGTAATACGTTATAACGTTATGTTATATAACGTAATACGTTATAACGTGGTACCATATAACTCATTACGTTATAACGTTATGTTATATAACTTAATACGTTATAACGTTATGTTATATAACGTAATACGTTATAATGTTATACCATATAACGTAATACCTTATAACGTTATACCATATAACGTATTATGTTATAACATTATACCATACAACCTTATGTTATATACCGTATACCATTACAACGTTATACCGTATAACGTGTTACGTTATAACGTTATGTTATATAACGTAATACGTTATAACGTGGTACCATATAACGCATTACGTTATAACGTTACACCATATAACTTAATACGTTATAACGTTATGTTATATAACTTAATACGTTATAACGATATGTTATATAACGTAATACGTTATAACGTTATACCATATAACGTAGTACGTTATAACGTTATACCATATAACGTATTACGTTATAACGTTATACCATATAACGCATCACGTTATAACGTTACACCATACAACGTTATGTTATATAACGTATTACGTTATAACGTTATACCATATAACGTATTACGTTGTAACGTTACACAAGACAACGTTATTTTATATAACGTATTACGTTATAACGTTATTCCATATAACGTACTACGTTATAACGTTACACAAGACAACGTTATGTTATATAACGTATTACGATATAACGTTATACCATATAACATATTACGTTATAACGTTACACAAGACACCGTTATGTTATATAACGTATTACGTTATAACGTTATACCGTATAACGTATTATGTGACAACGTTACACCATACAACGTTATGTTATATAACGTATTCCGTTATAACGTTATACCATATAACGTATTACGTTATAACGTTACACCATATGACGCATTACGTTATAACGTTATATCATATAACGTTATGTTATATAACGTAATGCGTTATAACGTTATACCACATAACGTAGTACGTTATAGCGTTAGACCATACAATGTTATGTTATATACCGTATTCCTTTACATCGTTATACCATGTAACGTATTAGGTTATAACGTTATGTTATATAACTTAATACGTCATAACTTTATGTTATATAACGTAATATGTGATAACGTTATACCATATAACGTAATACGTTATAACGTTATACCATATAGCGTAATACGTTACAACGTTACACCATAAAAAGTTATGTTATATAACGTATTACGTTGTAACGTTACACAAGACAACGTTATTTTATATAACGTATTACGTTATAACGTTATTCCATATAACGTACTACGTTATAACGTTACACAAGACAACGTTATGTTATATAACGTATTACGATATAACGTTATACCATATAACATATTACGTTATAACGTTACACAAGACACCGTTATGTTATATAACGTATTACGTTATAACGTTATACCGTATAACGTATTATGTGACAACGTTACACCATACAACGTTATGTTATATAACGTATTACGTTATAACGTTACACAAGACAACGTTATGTTATATAACGTATTACGTTATAACGTTATACCATATAACGTATTACGTTATAACGTTATTCCATACAACGTTATGGTATATTCCGTATTTCATTACAACGTTATACCGTATAACGTGTTACGTTATAACGTTATGTTATATTACTTATTACGTATAACGTTATACCATATAACGTATTACGTTACAACGTTACACCATACAACGTTATGTTATATTACGTATTCCGTTATAACGTTATACCATATAACGTATTTCGTTATAAAGTTATGTTATATAACGTAATACGTTATAACGTTATACCATATAACGTATTACGTTATAACGTTATACCATATAACGTATTACGTTATAACGTTATACCATACAACGTCATGTTATATACCGTATTCCATTACAACGATATACCATATAACGTATTACGTTATAACGTTACACAAGACAACGTTATGTTATATAACGTATTACGTTATAACGTTATACCATATAACGTATTACGTTATAACGTTATACCATATAACGTATTACGTTACAACGTTACACCATACAACGTTATGTTATATAACGTATTAGCTTATAACGTTATACCATATAACGTATTACGTTCTAACGTTATGTTATATAACGTAATACGATATAACGTTATGTTATATAAAGTAATACGTTATAACGTTATGTTATATAACGTAATACGTTATAACCTTATGTTATATAACTTAATACGTTATAACTTTATGTTATATAACGTAATACGCCATAACGTGTTACCATATAACGTATTACGTTATAACGTTATTCCATATAATGTTATACCATATAACGTAATACGTTATAACGTTATACCATATAACGCATTACGTTATAACGTTACACCATACAACGTATCACGTTATAACGTTACACAAGGCAACGTTATGTTATATAACGGATTACGTTATAACGTTATACCATATAACGTATTACGTTATAACGTTACACCACATAAAGTTATACCATATAACGTAATACGTTATAACGTTTTACCGTATAACGTATTACGTTATAACGTTACACAAGACAACGTTATGTTATATAACGGATTACGTTATAACGTTATACCATATAACGTATTACGTTATAACGTTACACCATACAACGTTATGTTATATAACGTATTACGCTATAACGTTATACCATATAACGTATTACGTTGTAACGTTACACAAGACAACGTTATGTGATATAACGTATTCCGTTATAACGTTATACCATATAACGTATTTCGTTATAACGTTACACAAGATAACGATATGTTATATAACGTATTACGATATAACGTTTCACCATATTACGTATTGCGTTATAACGTTACACAAGACAACGTTATGGTATATAACAGATTACGTTATAACGTTATACCATATAACATATTACGTTATAACGTTACACCATACAACGTTATGTTATATAACGTATTACGTTATAACGTTATACCATATAACGTATTTCGTTATATCGTTACACAAGATAACGATATTTTATATAACGTATTACGATATAACGTTTTACCATATAACGTATTACGTTATAACGTTACACAAGACAACGTTATGTTATATAACGGATTACGTTATAACGTTATACCATATAACGTATTACGTTATAACGTTACACCATACAACGTTATGTTATATAACGTATTACGCTGTAACGTTATACCATATAACGTATTACGTTGTAACGTTACGCAAGACAACGTTATGTTATATAACGTATAACGTTATAACGTTATACCTTATAACGTATTACGCTATAACGTTACACAAGATAACGTTATGTTATATAACGTATTACGTTATAACGTTATACCATATAGCGTATTACGTTATAATGTTATAACATATAACGTTATGCCATATAACGTAATACGTTATAACGTTATACCATATAACGCATTTCATTATAAAGTTACACCATACAACGTTATGTTATATAACGTATTAGCTTATAACGTTATACCATATAACGTATTACGTTATAACGTTACACAAGACAATGTTAAGTTATATAACGTATTACGATATAACGTTATACCATATAACGTATTACGTAATAACGTTACACAAGACAACGTTATGTTATATAACGTATTACGTTATAACGTTATACCATATAACGTATTACGTTATAACGTTACACCATATAAAGTTATACCATATAACGTAATACGTTATAACGTTATACCATATAACGCATTCCGTTATAACGTTACACAAGACAACGTTATGTTACATAACGTATTACGTTATAACGTTATACAATATAACGTATTTCGTTATAACGTTACACAAGATAACGTTATGTTATATAACGTAATACGATATAACATTATACCATGTAACGTATTACGTTATAACGTTATATCATATATCGTATTACGTTATAACGTTATACCATATAACGTATTACGTTATAACGTTATACCATATAACGTTATGCCATATAACGTAATACGTTATAACGTTATACCATATAACGCATTTCGTTATAAAGTTACACCATACAACGTTATGTTATATAACGTATTACGTTATAACGTTATACCATAGAACGCATTACGTTATAACGTTACACCATACAATGTTGTGTTATATAACGTAATACGTTATAACGTGTTACCATATAACGAATTACGTTAGAACGTTATACCATATAAGGTTATGTTATATAACGTAATACGTTAATAACGTTAATAACGTATTATGTTATAAAGTTATACCATATAACGTATTACGTTATAACCTTATGCCATATAACGTATTACGTTATAACGTTATGTTATATAACTTAATACGTCATAACTTTATGTTATATAACGTAATATGTGATAACGTTATACCATATAACGTAATACGTTATAACGTTTTGTTATATAACGTCTTACGTTATAACGTTATGTTATATAACGTAATACGTTGTAACCTTACACAAGACAACGTTATGTTATATAACGTATTACGTTATAACGTTACACAAGATAACGTTATGTTATATAACGTAATACGTTATAACGTTATACCATATAACGTATTACGTTGTAACGTTACACAAGACAACGTTATGTGATATAACGTATTACGTTATAACGTTATACCATATAACGTATTTCGTTATAACGTTACACAAGATAACGATATGTTATATAACTATTACGATATAACGTTTCACCATATAACGTATTGCGTTATAACGTTACACAAGACAACGTTATGGTATATAACAGATTACGTTATAACGTTATACCATATAACATATTACGTTATAACGTTACACCATACAACGTTATGTTATATAACGTATTACGTTATAACATTATACCATATAACGTATTTCGTTATATCGTTACACAAGATAACGATATGTTATATAACGTATTACGATATAACGTTTTACCATATAACGTATTACGTTATAACGTTACACAAGACAACGTTATGTTATATAACGGATTACGTTATAACGTTATACCATATAACGTATTACGTTATAACGTTACACCATACAACGTTATGTTATATAACGTATTACGCTGTAACGTTATACCATATAACGTATTACGTTGTAACGTTACACAAGACAACGTTATGTTATATAACGTATAACGTTATAACGTTATACCATATAACGTATTACGCTATAACGTTACACAAGATAACGTTATGTTATATAACGTATTACGTTATAACGTGTTACCATATAACGTATTACGTTATAACGTTATACCATATAGCGTATTACGTTATAATGTTATAACATATAATGTTATGCCATATAACGTAATACGTTATAACGTTATACCATATAACGCATTTCGTTATAAAGTTACACCATACAACGTTATGTTATATAACGTATTAGCTTATAACGTTATACCATATAACGTATTACGTTATAACGTTACACAAGACAATGTTATGTTATATAACGTATTACGATATAACGTTATACCATATAACATATTACGTAATAACGTTACACAAGACAACGTTATGTTATATAACGTATTACGTTATAACGTTATACCATATAACGTATTACGTTATAACGTTACACCATATAAAGTTATACCATATAACGTAATACGTTATAACGTTATACCATATAACGCATTCCGTTATAACGTTACACAAGACAACGTTATGTTACATAACGTATTACGTTATAACGTTATACAATATAACGTATTTCGTTATAACGTTACACAAGATAACGTTATGTTATATAACGTAATACGATATAACATTATACCATGTAACGTATTACGTTATAACGTTATATCATATATCGTATTACGTTATAACGTTATACCATATAACGTATTACGTTATAACGTTACACCATATAAAGTTATACCATATAACGTAATACGTTATAACGTTATACCATATAACGCATTCCGTTATAACGTTACACAAGACAACGTTATGTTACATAACGTATTACGTTATAACGTTATACCATATAACGTATTTCGTTATAACGTTACACAAGATAACGTTATGTTATATAACGTATTACGTTATAACGTTATTCCATATAACGTACTACGTTATAACGTTACACAAGACAACGTTATGTTATATAACGTATTACGATATAACGTTGTACCATATAACATATTACGTTATCACGTTACACAAGACACCGTTATGTTATATAACGTATTACGTTATAACGTTATACCATATAACGTATTATGTGACAACGTTACACCATACAACGTTATGTTATATAACGTATTCCGTTATAACGTTATACCATATAACGTATTACGTTATAACGTTACACCATATGACGCATTACGTTATAACGTTATATCATATAACGCATTACGGTATAACGTTACACCATACAACGTTATGTTATATAACGTATTACGTTATAACGTTATACCATATAACATATTACGTTATAACGTTACACAAGACACCGTTATGTTATATAACGTATTACGTTATAACGTTATACCAAATAACGTTATGTTATATAACGTAATACGTTATTAACGTTATTAAAGTTATACCATATAACGTATTACGTTATAACGTTATGCCATATAACGTATTACGTTATAACGTTATGTTATATAATTTAATACGTCATAACTTTATGTTATATAACGTAATATGTGGTAACGTTATACCATATAACGTAATACGTTATAACGTTATACCATATAGCGTATTACGTTACAACGTTACACCATAAAACGTTATGTTATATAACGTATTCCGTTATAACGTTATACCATATAACGTATTACGCTATAACGTTATGTTATATAACGTAATACGTTATAACGTTATGTTATATAACGTAATACGTTATAACGTGGTACCATATAACTCATTACGTTATAACGTTATGTTATATAACTTAATACGTTATAACGTTATGTTATATAACGTAATACGTTATAATGTTATACCATATAACGTAATACCTTATAACGTTATACCATATAACGTATTATGTTATAACATTATACCATACAACCTTATGTTATATACCGTATACCATTACAACGTTATACCGTATAACGTGTTACGTTATAACGTTATGTTATATAACGTAATACGTTATAACGTGGTACCATATAACGCATTACGTTATAACGTTACACCATATAACTTAATACGTTATAACGTTATGTTATATAACTTAATACGTTATAACGATATGTTATATAACGTAATACGTTATAACGTTATACCATATAACGTATTACGTTATAACGTTATACCATATAACGCATCACGTTATAACGTTACACCATACAACGTTATGTTATATAACGTATTACGTTATAACGTTATACCATATAACGTATTACGTTGTAACGTTACACAAGACAACGTTATGTTATATAACGTATTACGTTATAACGTTATTCCATATAACGTACTACGTTATAACGTTACACAAGACAACGTTATGTTATATAACGTATTACGATATAACGTTATACCATATAACATATTACGTTATAACGTTACACAAGACACCGTTATGTTATATAACGTATTACGTTATAACGTTATACCGTATAACGTATTATGTGACAACGTTACACCATACAACGTTATGTTATATAACGTATTCCGTTATAACGTTATACCATATAACGTATTACGTTATAACGTTACACCATATGACGCATTACGTTATAACGTTATATCATATAACGTTATGTTATATAACGTAATGCGTTATAACGTTATACCACATAACGTAGTACGTTATAGCGTTAGACCATACAATGTTATGTTATATACCGTATTCCTTTACATCGTTATACCATGTAACGTATTAGGTTATAACGTTATGTTATATAACTTAATACGTCATAACTTTATGTTATATAACGTAATATGTGATAACGTTATACCATATAACGTAATACGTTATAACGTTATACCATATAGCGTAATACGTTACAACGTTACACCATAAAAAGTTATGTTATATAACGTATTACGTTATAACGTTACACAAGACAACGTTATGTTATATAACGTATTACGTTATAACGTTATACCATATAACGTATTACGTTATAACGTTATTCCATACAACGTTATGGTATATTCCGTATTTCATTACAACGTTATACCGTATAACGTGTTACGTTATAACGTTATGTTATATTACTTATTACGTATAACGTTATACCATATAACGTATTACGTTACAACGTTACACCATACAACGTTATGTTATATTACGTATTCCGTTATAACGTTATACCATATAACGTATTTCGTTATAAAGTTATGTTATATAACGTAATACGTTATAACGTTATACCATATAACGTATTACGTTATAACGTTATACCATATAACGTATTACGTTATAACGTTATACCATACAACGTCATGTTATATACCGTATTCCATTACAACGATATACCATATAACGTATTACGTTATAACGTTACACAAGACAACGTTATGTTATATAACGTATTACGTTATAACGTTATACCATATAACGTATTACGTTATAACGTTATACCATATAACGTATTACGTTACAACGTTACACCATACAACGTTATGTTATATAACGTATTCCGTTATAACGTTATACCATATAACGTATTTCGTTATAAAGTTATGTTATAGAACGTAATACGTTATAACGTGTTACCATATAACGATATTACTTTATAACGTTACACCATATAAGGTATTACGTTATAACGTTATACCACATAACGTATTACGTTATAACGTTATACCATACAACGTTATGTTATATAACGTAATACGTTATAACGTTATACCATATAACGTATTACGTTATAACGTTTTACCATATAACGTATTACGTTATAACGTTATACCATACAACGTTATGTTATATAACGTAATACGTTATAACGTTATACCATATAACGTAATACGTTATAACGTTATACCATATAACGTTATGCCATATAACGTAATACGTTATAACGTTATACCATATAACGTATTACGTTATAACGTTATTCCATACAACGTTACGGTATATTCCGTATTCCATTACAACGTTATACCATATAACGTGTTACGTTATAACGTTATGTTATATTACTTATTACGTATAACGTTATACCATATAACGTTATGCTATATAACGTATTCCGTTATAACGTTATACCATATAACGTATTACGTTATAACGTGATACCATATATCGTTATGTTATATAACGTAATAGGTTATAACGTTACACCATATAACGTGTTACGTTATAACGTTATACCATATAACGTATTACGTTATAACGTTATACCATATAACGTATTACGTTATAACGTTACACCATACAACGTTATGTTATATAACGTATTACGTTATAACGTTATACCATATAACGTATTACGTTGTAACGTTACACAAGACAACGTTATGTTATATAACGTATTACGTTATAACGTTATTCCATATAACGTACTACGTTATAACGTTACACAAGACAACGTTATGTTATATAACGTATTACGATATAACGTTATACCATATAACATATTACGTTATAACGTTACACAAGACACCGTTATGTTATATAACGTATTACGTTATAACGTTATACCGTATAACGTATTATGTGACAACGTTACACCATACAACGTTATGTTATATAACGTATTCCGTTATAACGTTATACCATATAACGTATTACGTTATAACGTTACACCATATGACGCATTACGTTATAACGTTATATCATATAACGTTATGTTATATAACGTAATGCGTTATAACGTTATACCACATAACGTAGTACGTTATAGCGTTAGACCATACAATGTTATGTTATATACCGTATTCCTTTACATCGTTATACCATGTAACGTATTAGGTTATAACGTTATGTTATATAACTTAATACGTCATAACTTTATGTTATATAACGTAATATGTGATAACGTTATACCATATAACGTAATACGTTATAACGTTATACCATATAGCGTAATACGTTACAACGTTACACCATAAAAAGTTATGTTATATAACGTATTACGTTATAACGTTACACAAGACAACGTTATGTTATATAACGTATTACGTTATAACGTTATACCATATAACATATTACGTTATAACGTTATTCCATACAACGTTATGGTATATTCCGTATTTCATTACAACGTTATACCGTATAACGTGTTACGTTATAACGTTATGTTATATTACTTATTACGTATAACGTTATACCATATAACGTATTACGTTACAACGTTACACCATACAACGTTATGTTATATTACGTATTCCGTTATAACGTTATACCATATAACGTATTTCGTTATAAAGTTATGTTATATAACGTAATACGTTATAACGTTATACCATATAACGTATTACGTTATAACGTTATACCATATAACGTATTACGTTATAACGTTATACCATACAACGTCATGTTATATACCGTATTCCATTACAACGATATACCATATAACGTATTACGTTATAACGTTACACAAGACAACGTTATGTTATATAACGTATTACGTTATAACGTTATACCATATAACGTATTACGTTATAACGTTATACCATATAACGTATTACGTTACAACGTTACACCATACAACGTTATGTTATATAACGTATTCCGTTATAACGTTATACCATATAACGTATTTCGTTATAAAGTTATGTTATAGAACGTAATACGTTATAACGTGTTACCATATAACGATATTACTTTATAACGTTACACCATATAAGGTATTACGTTATAACGTTATACCACATAACGTATTACGTTATAACGTTATACCATACAACGTTATGTTATATAACGTAATACGTTATAACGTTATACCATATAACGTATTACGTTATAACGTTTTACCACATAACGTATTACGTTATAACGTTATACCATACAACGTTATGTTATATAACGTAATACGTTATAACGTTATACCATATAACGTAATACGTTATAACGTTATACCATATAACGTTATGCCATATAACGTAATACGTTATAACGTTATACCATATAACGTATTACGTTATAACGTTATTCCATACAACGTTACGGTATATTCCGTATTCCATTACAACGTTATACCATATAACGTGTTACGTTATAACGTTATGTTATATTACTTATTACGTATAACGTTATACCATATAACGTTATGCTATATAACGTATTCCGTTATAACGTTATACCATATAACGTATTACGTTATAACGTGATACCATATATCGTTATGTTATATAACGTAATAGGTTATAACGTTACACCATATAACGTGTTACGTTATAACGTTATACCATATAACGTATTACGTTATAACGTTATACCATATAACGTATTACGTTATAACTTTATGTTATATTACTTATTACGTTATAACGTTATACCATAAAACGTATATCGATATAACGTTATGTAATATAACGTAATACTTTATAACGTTATGTTATATAGCGTAATACGTTATAACGTTAAGTTATATAACGTATTACGTTATAACGTTGCACAAGACAACGTTATGTTATATAACGTATTACGATATAACGTTATACCATATAACGTATTACGTTATAACGTTACACAAGACAACGTTATGTTATATAACGTATTACGTTATAACGTTATACCATATAACGTATTTCGTTATAAAGTTATGTTATAGAACGTAATACGTTATAACGTGTTACCATATAACGATACAACTTTATAACGTTACACCATATAAGGTATTACGTTATAACGTTATACCACATAACGTAATACGTTATAACGTTATACCATATAACGTTATGCCATATAACGTAATACGTTATAACGTTATACCATATGACGTATTACGTTATAACGTTATTCCATACAACGTTATGGTATATTCCGTATTCCATTACAACGTTATACCATATAACGTATTACGTTATAACGTTACACAAGACAACGTTATGTTATATAACGTATTACGTTATAACGTTATACCATATAACGTATTACGTTATAACGTTATACCATACAACGTATTACGTTACAACGTTACACCATACAAAGTTATGTTATATAACGTATTCCGTTGTAACGTTATACCATATAACGTATTTCGTTATAAAGTTATGTTATATAACGTAAGACGTTATAACGTTACACCATACAACGTTGTGTTATATAACGTAATACGTTATAACATGTTACCATGTAACGTAATACGTTATATCGTTATACCATATAACGTTATGTTATATAACGTAATACGTTATAGCGGTATGTTATATAACGTAATACGTTATACCGTGGTCCCATATAACGCATTACGTTATAACGTTATACCAAAGAACGTTATGTTATATAACGTAATACGTTAATAACGTTAATAACGTATTACGTTATAAAGTTATACCATATAACGTATTACGTTATAACGTTATGCCATATAACGTATTACGTTATAACGTTATGTTATATAACTTAATACGTCATAACATTATGTTACATAACGTCATATGTGATAACGTTATACCATATAACGTAATAAGTTATAACGTTATACCATATGGCGTATTACGATACAACGTTACACCATACAACGTTATGATATATAAAGTAACCATATAACGTATTACGTTATAACGTTATACCATATAACGTTATGCCATATAACGTAATACGTTATAACGTTATACCATATAACGTATTACGTTATAACGTTATTCCATACAACGTTATGGTATATTCCGTATTCCATTACAACGTTATACCGTATAACGTGTTACGTTATAACGTTATGTTATATTACTTATTACGTATAACGCTATACCATATAACGTATTACGTTACAACGTTACACCATACAACGTTATGGTATATTACGTATTCCGTTATAACGTTATACCATATAACGTATTTCGTTATAAAGTTATGTTATATAACGTAATACGTTATAACGTTATACCATATAACGTATTACGTTATAACGTTATACCATACAACGTCATGTTATATACCGTATTCCATTACAACGTTATACCATATAACGTATTAAGTTATAACGTTACACAAGACAACGTTATGTTATATAACGTATTACGTTATAACGTTATACCATATAACGTTTTACGTAATAACGTTATACCATATAACGTATTACGTTACAACGTTACACCATACAACGTTATGTTATATAACGTATTCCGTTATAACGTTATACCATATAACGTATTTCGTTATAAAGTTATGTTATAGAACGTAATACGTTATAACGTGTTACCATACAACGATATTACTTTATAACGTTTACCATATAAGGTATTACGTTATAACGTTATACCACATAACGTATTACGTTATAACGTTATGCCATACAACGTTATGTTATATAACGTAATACGTTATAACGTTATACCATATAACGTATTACGTTATAACGTTATACCACATAACGTATTACGTTATAACGTTATACCATACAACGTTATGTTATATAACGTAATACGTTATAACGTTATACCACAAAACGTAATACGTTATAACGTTATACCATATAACGTTATGCCATATAACGTATTACGTTATAACGTGACACCATATATCGTTATGTTATATAACGTAATACGTTATAACGTTATACCATATTACGTATTACGTTATAACGTTATACCACGTAACGTATTACGTTATAACGTTAAACCATACAACGTTATGTTATATAACGTAATACGTTATAACGTTATACCATATAACGTTATGTTATATAACGTAATAGGTTATAACGTTACACCATATAACGTATTACGTTATAACGTTATACCATATAACGTATTACGTTATAACGTTATACCATATAACGTTATGTTATATAACGTAATACGTTATAACGTTATACCATATAACGTATTACGTTATAACGTTATGTTATATTACTTATTACGTTATAACGTTATACCATAAAACTTATTTCGATATAACGTTATGTAATATAACGTAATACGTTATAACGTTATGTTATATAGCGTAATACCTTATAACGTTGTGTTATATATCGTAATACGTTATACCGTTATGTTATATAACGTAATACGATATAACTTTATACCATATAACGTATTACGTTATATCGTTATAGCATATAACGTTATGTTATATGACGTAATACGTTATAACGTTATACCATATAACGTTATGTTATATAACGTAATAGGTTATAACGTTACACCATATAACGTATTACGGTATAACGTTATACCATATAACGGATTACGTTATAACGTTATACCATACAACGTTATGTTATATAACGTATTACGTTATAACATTGTACTATATAACGTATTACGTTATAACGTTATGTTATATAACGTAATACGTTATAACGTTATACCATATAACGTATTACGTTATAATGTTATACCATATAACGTATTACGTTATAACGTTATACCATACAACGTCATGTTATATACCGTATTCCATTACAACGTTATGCCATATAACGTATTACGTTATAACGTTACACAAGACAACGTTATGTTATAAAAGGTATTACGTTATAACGTTACACCATACAACGTTATGTTATATAACGTATTCCGTTATAACGTTATACCATATAACGTATTTCGTTATAAAGTTATGTTATAGAACGTAATACGTTATAACGTGTTACCATATAACGATACAACTTTATAACGTTACACCATATAAGGTATTACGTTATAACGTTATACCACATAACGTATTACGTTATAACGTTATACCATACAACGTTATGTTATATAACGTAATACGTTATAACGTTATACCATATAACGTATTACGTTATAACGTTATACCACATAACGTATTACGTTATAACGTTATACCATACAACGTTATGTTATATAACGTAATACGTTATAACGTTATACCACAAAACGTAATACGTTATAACGTTATACCATATAACGTTATGCCATATAACGTATTACGTTATAACGTGATACCATATATCGTTATGTTATATAACGTAATACGTTATAACGTTATACCATATAACGCATTCCGTTATAACGTTACACAAGACAACGTCATGTTACATAACGTATTACGTTATAACGTTATACAATATAACGTATTTCGTTATAACGTTACACAAGATAACGTTATGTTATATAACGTAATACGATATAACATTATACCATGTAACGTATTACGTTATAACGTTATATCATATATCGTATTACGTTATAACGTTATACCATATAACGCATTTCGTTATAAAGTTACACCATACAACGTTATGTTGTATAACGTATTAGCTTATAACGTTATACCATATAATGTATTACGTTATAACGTTACACAAGAAAACGTTAAGTTATATAACGTATTACGTTATAACGTTACACAAGACAACGTTATGTTATATAACGTATTACGTTATAACGTTATACCATATAACGTATTACGTTATAACGTTACACCATATAAAGTTATACCATATAACGTAATACGTTATAACGTTATACCATATAACGCATTCCGTTATAACGTTACACAAGACAACGTTATGTTACATAACGTATTACGTTATAACGTTATACCATATAACGTATTTCGTTATAACGTTACACAAGATAACGTTATGTTATATAACGTATTACGTTATAACGTTATTCCATATAACGTACTACGTTATAACGTTACACAAGACAACGTTATGTTATATTACGTATTACGATATAACGTTGTACCATATAACATATTACGTTATCACGTTACACAAGACACCGTTATGTTATATAACGTATTACGTTATAACGTTATACCATATAACGTATTATGTGACAACGTTACACCATACAACGTTATGTTATATAACGTATTCCGTTATAACGTTATACCATATAACGTATTACGTTATAACGTTACACCATATGACGCATTACGTTATAACGTTATATCATATAACGCATTACGGTATAACGTTACACCATACAACGTTATGTTATATAACGTATTACGTTATAACGTTATACCATATAACATATTACGTTATAACGTTACACAAGACACCGTTATGTTATATAACGTATTACGTTATAACGTTATACCAAATAACGTTATGTTATATAACGTAATACGTTATTAACGTTATTAAAGTTATACCATATAACGTATTACGTTATAACGTTATGCCATATAACGTATTACGTTATAACGTTATGTTATATAATTTAATACGTCATAACTTTATGTTATATAACGTAATATGTGATAACGTTATACCATATACCGTAATACGTTATAACGTTATACCATATAGCGTATTACGTTACAACGTTACACCATAAAACGTTATGTTATATAACGTATTCCGTTATAACGTTATACCATATAACGTATTACGTTATAACGTTATGTTATATAACGTAATACGTTATAACGTTATGTTATATAACGTAATACGTTATAACGTGGTACCATATAACTCATTACGTTATAACGTTATGTTATATAACTTAATACGTTATAACGTTATGTTATATAACGTAATACGTTATAATGTTATACCATATAACGTAATACCTTATAACGTTATACCATATAACGTATTATGTTATAACATTATACCATACAACCTTATGTTATATACCGTATACCATTACAACGTTATACCGTATAACGTGTTACGTTATAACGTTATGTTATATAACGTAATACGTTATAACGTGGTACCATATAACGCATTACGTTATAACGTTACACCATATAACTTAATACGTTATAACGTTATGTTATATAACTTAATACGTTATAACGATATGTTATATAACGTAATACGTTATAACGTTATACCATATAACGTAGTACGTTATAACGTTATACCATATAACGTATTACGTTATAACGTTATACCATATAACGCATCACGTTATAACGTTACACCATACAACGTTATGTTATATAACGTATTACGTTATAACGTTATACCATATAACGTATTACGTTGTAACGTTACACAAGACAACGTTATGTTATATAACGTATTACGTTATAACGTTATTCCATATAACGTACTACGTTATAACGTTACACAAGACAACGTTATGTTATATAACGTATTACGATATAACGTTATACCATATAACATATTACGTTATAACGTTACACAAGACACCGTTATGTTATATAACGTATTACGTTATAACGTTATACCGTATAACGTATTATGTGACAACGTTACACCATACAACGTTATGTTATATAACGTATTCCGTTATAACGTTATACCATATAACGTATTACGTTATAACGTTACACCATATGACGCATTACGTTATAACGTTATATCATATAACGTTATGTTATATAACGTAATGCGTTATAACGTTATACCACATAACGTAGTACGTTATAGCGTTAGACCATACAATGTTATGTTATATACCGTATTCCTTTACATCGTTATACCATGTAACGTATTAGGTTATAACGTTATGTTATATAACTTAATACGTCATAACTTTATGTTATATAACGTAATATGTGATAACGTTATACCATATAACGTAATACGTTATAACGTTATACCATATAGCGTATTACGTTACAACGTTACACCATAAAAAGTTATGTTATATAACGTATTACGTTATAACGTTACACAAGACAACGTTATGTTATATAACGTATTACGTTATAACGTTATACCATATAACGTATTACGTTATAACGTTATTCCATACAACGTTATGGTATATTCCGTATTTCATTACAACGTTATACCGTATAACGTGTTACGTTATAACGTTATGTTATATTACTTATTACGTATAACGTTATACCATATAACGTATTACGTTACAACGTTACACCATACAACGTTATGTTATATTACGTATTCCGTTATAACGTTATACCATATAACGTATTTCGTTATAAAGTTATGTTATATAACGTAATACGTTATAACGTTATACCATATAACGTATTACGTTATAACGTTATACCATATAACGTATTACGTTATAACGTTATACCATACAACGTCATGTTATATACCGTATTCCATTACAACGATATACCATATAACGTATTACGTTATAACGTTACACAAGACAACGTTATGTTATATAACGTATTACGTTATAACGTTATACCATATAACGTATTACGTTATAACGTTATACCATATAACGTATTACGTTACAACGTTACACCATACAACGTTATGTTATATAACGTATTCCGTTATAACGTTATACCATATAACGTATTTCGTTATAAAGTTATGTTATAGAACGTAATACGTTATAACGTGTTACCATATAACGATATTACTTTATAACGTTACACCATATAAGGTATTACGTTATAACGTTATACCACATAACGTATTACGTTATAACGTTATACCATACAACGTTATGTTATATAACGTAATACGTTATAACGTTATACCATATAACGTATTACGTTATAACGTTTTACCACATAACGTATTACGTTATAACGTTATACCATACAACGTTATGTTATATAACGTAATACGTTATAACGTTATACCACATAACGTAATACGTTATAACGTTATACCATATAACGTTATGCCATATAACGTAATACGTTATAACGTTATACCATATAACGTATTACGTTATAACGTTATTCCATACAACGTTACGGTATATTCCGTATTCCATTACTACGTTATACCATATAACGTGTTACGTTATAACGTTATGTTATATTACTTATTACGTATAACGTTATACCATATAACGTTATGCTATATAACGTATTCCGTTATAACGTTATACCATATAACGTATTACGTTATAACGTGATACCATATATCGTTATGTTATATAACGTAATAGGTTATAACGTTACACCATATAACGTGTTACGTTATAACGTTATACCATATAACGTATTACGTTATAACGTTATACCATATAACGTATTACGTTATAACTTTATGTTATATTACTTATTACGTTATAACGTTATACCATAAAACGTATATCGATATAACGTTATGTAATATAACGTAATACTTTATAACGTTATGTTATATAGCGTAATACGTTATAACGTTAAGTTATATAACGTATTACGTTATAACGTTGCACAAGACAACGTTATGTTATATAACGTATTACGATATAACGTTATACCATATAACGTATTACGTTATAACGTTACACAAGACAACGTTATGTTATATAACGTATTACGTTATAACGTTATACCATATAACGTATTTCGTTATAAAGTTATGTTATAGAACGTAATACGTTATAACGTGTTACCATATAACGATACAACTTTATAACGTTACACCATATAAGGTATTACGTTATAACGTTATACCACATAACGTAATACGTTATAACGTTATACCATATAACGTTATGCCATATAACGTAATACGTTATACCGTTATACCATATGACGTATTACGTTATAACGTTATTCCATACAACGTTATGGTATATTCCGTATTCCATTACAACGTTATACCATATAACGTATTACGTTATAACGTTACACAAGACAACGTTATGTTATATAACGTATTACGTTATAACGTTATACCATATAACGTATTACGTTATAACGTTATACCATACAACGTATTACGTTACAACGTTACACCATACAAAGTTATGTTATATAACGTATTCCGTTGTAACGTTATACCATATAACGTATTTCGTTATAAAGTTATGTTATATAACGTAAGACGTTATAACGTTACACCATACAACGTTGTGTTATATAACGTAATACGTTATAACATGTTACCATGTAACGTAATACGTTATATCGTTATACCATATAACGTTATGTTATATAACGTAATACGTTATAACGGTATGTTATATAACGTAATACGTTATACCGTGGTCCCATATAACGCATTACGTTATAACGTTATACCAAATAACGTTATGTTATATAACGTAATACGTTAATAACGTTAATAACGTATTACGTTATAAAGTTATACCATATAACGTATTACGTTATAACGTTATGCCATATAACGTATTACGTTATAACGTTATGTTATATAACTTAATACGTCATAACATTATGTTACATAACGTCATATGTGATAACGTTATACCATATAACGTAATAAGTTATAACGTTATACCATATGGCGTATTACGATACAACGTTACACCATACAACGTTATGATATATAAAGTAACCATATAACGTATTACGTTATAACGTTATACCATATAACGTTATGCCATATAACGTAATACGTTATAACGTTATACCATATAACGTATTACGTTATAACGTTATTCCATACAACGTTATGGTATATTCCGTATTCCATTACAACGTTATACCGTATAACGTGTTACGTTATAAGGTTATGTTATATTACTTATTACGTATAACGTTATACCATATAACGTATTACGTTACAACGTTACACCATACAACGTTATGGTATATTACGTATTCCGTTATAACGTTATACCATATAACGTATTTCGTTATAAAGTTATGTTATATAACGTAATACGTTATAACGTTATACCATATAACGTATTACGTTATAACGTTATACCATACAACGTCATGTTATATACCGTATTCCATTACAACGTTATACCATATAACGTATTAAGTTATAACGTTACACAAGACAACGTTATGTTATATAACGTATTACGTTATAACGTTATACCATATAACGTTTTACGTTATAACGTTATACCATATAACGTATTACGTTACAACGTTACACCATACAACGTTATGTTATATAACGTATTCCGTTATAACGTTATACCATATAACGTATTTCGTTATAAAGTTATGTTATAGAACGTAATACGTTATAACGTGTTACCATACAACGATATTACTTTATAACGTTTACCATATAAGGTATTACGTTATAACGTTATACCACATAACGTATTACGTTATAACGTTATGCCATACAACGTTATGTTATATAACGTAATACGTTATAACGTTATACCATATAACGTATTACGTTATAACGTTATACCACATAACGTATTACGTTATAACGTTATACCATACAACGTTATGTTATATAACGTAATACGTTATAACGTTATACCACAAAACATAATACGTTATAACGTTATACCATATAACGTTATGCCATATAACGTATTACGTTATAACGTGACACCATATATCGTTATGTTATATAACGTAATACGTTATAACGTTATACCATATTACGTATTACGTTATAACGTTATACCACGTAACGTATTACGTTATAACGTTAAACCATACAACGTTATGTTATATAACGTAATACGTTATAACGTTATACCATATAACGTTATGTTATATAACGTAATAGGTTATAACGTTACACCATATAACGTATTACGTTATAACGTTATACCATATAACGTATTACGTTATAACGTTATTCCATATAACGCTATGTTATATAACGTAATACGTTATAACGTTATACCATATAACGTATTACGTTATAACGTTATGTTATATTACTTATTACGTTATAACGTTATACCATAAAACTTATTTCGATATAACGTTATGTAATATAACGTAATACGTTATAACGTTATGTTATATAGCGTAATACCTTATAACGTTGTGTTATATATCGTAATACGTTATACCGTTATGTTATATAACGTAATACGATATAACTTTATACCATATAACGTATTACGTTATATCGTTATAGCATATAACGTTATGTTATATGACGTAATACGTTATAACGTTATACCATATAACGTTATGTTATATAACGTAATAGGTTATAACGTTACACGATATAACGTATTACGGTATAACGTTATACCATATAACGGATTACGTTATAACGTTATACCATACAACGTTATGTTATATAACGTATTACGTTATAACATTGTACTATATAACGTATTACGTTATAACGTTATGTTATATAACGTAATACGTTATAACGTTATACCATATAACGTATTACGTTATAATGTTATACCATATAACGTATTACGTTATAACGTTATACCATACAACGTCATGTTATATACCGTATTCCATTACAACGTTATGCCATATAACGTATTACGTTATAACGTTACACAAGACAACGTTATGTTATAAAAGGTATTACGTTATAACGTTACACCATACAACGTTATGTTATATAACGTATTCCGTTATAACGTTATACCATATAACGTATTTCGTTATAAAGTTATGTTATAGAACGTAATACGTTATAACGTGTTACCATATAACGATACAACTTTATAACGTTACACCATATAACGTATTACGTTATAACGTTATACCACATAACGTATTACGTTATAACGTTATACCATACAACGTTATGTTATATAACGTAATACGTTATAACGTTATACCATATAACGTATTACGTTATAACGTTATACCACATAACGTATTACGTTATAACGTTATACCATACAACGTTATGTTATATAACGTAATACGTTATAACGTTATACCACAAAACGTAATACGTTATAACGTTATACCATATAACGTTATGCCATATAACGTATTACGTTATAACGTGATACCATATATCGTTATGTTATATAACGTAATACGTTATAACGTTATACCATATTACGTATTACGTTATAACGTTATACCACGTAACGTATTACATTATAACGTTAAACCATACAACGTTATGTTATATAACGTAATACGTTATAACGTTATACCATATAACGTTATGTTATATAACGTAATAGGTTATAACGTTACACCATATAACGTATTACGTTATAACGTTATACCATATAACGCTATGTTATATAACGTAATACGTTATAACATTATACCACATAACGTAATACGTTATAACGTTATACCATATAACGTTATGCCATATAACGTAATACGTTATAACGTTATACCATATAACGTATTACGTTATAACGTTATTCCATACAACGTTATGGTATATTCCGTATTCCATTACAACGTTATACCATATAACGTATTACGTTATAACGTTACACAAGACAACGTTATGTTATATAACGTATTACGTTATAACGTTATACCATATAACGTATTACGTTATAACGTTATACCATATAACGTATTACGTTATAACGTTACACCATACAACGTTATGTTATATAACGTATTCCGTTGTAACGTTATACCATATAACGTTATGCCATATAACGTAATACGTTATAACGTTATACCATATAACGTATTACGTTATAACGTTATTCCATACAACGTTATGTTATATTCCGTATTCCATTACAACGTTATACCATATAACGTGTTACGTTATAACGTTATGTTATATTACTTATTACGTATAACGTTATACCATATAACGTATTACGTTATAACGTTATACCACGTAACGTATTACGTTATAACGTTATACCATACAACGTTATGTTATATAACGTAATACGTTATAACGTTATACCATATAACGTTATGTTATATAACGTAATAGGTTATAACGTTATACCATATAACGTATTACGTTATAACGTTATACCATATAACGCTATGTTATATAACGTAATACGTTATAACGTTATACCATATAACGTTATGCCATATAACGTAATACGTTATAACGTTATACCATATAACGTATTACGTTATAACGTTATTCCATACAACGTTATGTTATATTCCGTATTCCATTACAACGTTATACCATATAACGTGTTACGTTATAACGTTATGTTATATTACTTATTACGTATAACGTTATACCATATAACGTATTACGTTATAACGTTATACCACGTAACGGAATACGTTATAACGTTATACCATATAACGTATTACGTTATAACGTTATGTTATATTACTTATTACGTTATAACGTTATACCATAAAACGTATATCGATATAACGTTATACCATACAACGTCATGTTATATACCGTATTCCATTACAACGTTATACCATATAACGTATTAAGTTATAACGTTACACAAGACAACGTTATGTTATATAACGTATTACGTTATAACGTTATACCATATAACGTTTTACGTTATAACGTTATACCATATAACGTATTACGTTACAACGTTACACCATACAACGTTATGTTATATAACGTATTCCGTTATAACGTTATACCATATAACGTATTTCGTTATAAAGTTATGTTATAGAACGTAATACGTTATAACGTGTTACCATACAACGATATTACTTTATAACGTTTACCATATAAGGTATTACGTTATAACGTTATACCACATAACGTATTACGTTATAACGTTATGCCATACAACGTTATGTTATATAACGTAATACGTTATAACGTTATACCATATAACGTATTACGTTATAACGTTATACCACATAACGTATTACGTTATAACGTTATACCATACAACGTTATGTTATATAACGTAATACGTTATAACGTTATACCACAAAACGTAATACGTTATAACGTTATACCATATAACGTTATGCCATATAACGTATTACGTTATAACGTGACACCATATATCGTTATGTTATATAACGTAATACGTTATAACGTTATACCATATTACGTATTACGTTATAACGTTATACCACGTAACGTATTACGTTATAACGTTAAACCATACAACGTTATGTTATATAACGTAATACGTTATAACGTTATACCATATAACGTTATGTTATATAACGTAATAGGTTATAACGTTACACCATATAACGTATTACGTTATAACGTTATACCATATAACGTATTACGTTATAACGTTATTCCATATAACGCTATGTTATATAACGTAATACGTTATAACGTTATACCATATAACGTATTACGTTATAACGTTATGTTATATTACTTATTACGTTATAACGTTATACCATAAAACTTATTTCGATATAACGTTATGTAATATAACGTATTACGTTATAACGTTATGTTATATTACTTATTACGTTATAACGTTATACCATAAAACTTATTTCGATATAACGTTATGTAATATAACGTAATACGTTATAACGTTATGTTATATAGCGTAATACCTTATAACGTTGTGTTATATATCGTAATACGTTATACCGTTATGTTATATAACGTAATACGATATAACTTTATACCATATAACGTATTACGTTATATCGTTATAGCATATAACGTTATGTTATATGACGTAATACGTTATAACGTTATACCATATAACGTTATGTTATATAACGTAATAGGTTATAACGTTACACGATATAACGTATTACGGTATAACGTTATACCATATAACGGATTACGTTATAACGTTATACCATACAACGTTATGTTATATAACGTATTACGTTATAACATTGTACTATATAACGTATTACGTTATAACGTTATGTTATATAACGTAATACGTTATAACGTTATACCATATAACGTATTACGTTATAATGTTATACCATATAACGTATTACGTTATAACGTTATACCATACAACGTCATGTTATATACCGTATTCCATTACAACGTTATGCCATATAACGTATTACGTTATAACGTTACACAAGACAACGTTATGTTATAAAAGGTATTACGTTATAACGTTACACCATACAACGTTATGTTATATAACGTATTCCGTTATAACGTTATACCATATAACGTATTTCGTTATAAAGTTATGTTATAGAACGTAATACGTTATAACGTGTTACCATATAACGATACAACTTTATAACGTTACACCATATAACGTATTACGTTATAACGTTATACCATATAACGTATTACGTTATAACGTTATACCATACAACGTTATGTTATATAACGTAATACGTTATAACGTTATACCATATAACGTATTACGTTATAACGTTATACCACATAACGTATTACGTTATAACGTTATACCATACAACGTTATGTTATATAACGTAATACGTTATAACGTTATACCACAAAACGTAATACGTTATAACGTTATACCATATAACGTTATGCCATATAACGTATTACGTTATAACGTGATACCATATATCGTTATGTTATATAACGTAATACGTTATAACGTTATACCATATTACGTATTACGTTATAACGTTATACCACGTAACGTATTACATTATAACGTTAAACCATACAACGTTATGTTATATAACGTAATACGTTATAACGTTATACCATATAACGTTATGTTATATAACGTAATAGGTTATAACGTTACACCATATAACGTATTACGTTATAACGTTATACCATATAACGCTATGTTATATAACGTAATACGTTATAACATTATACCACATAACGTAATACGTTATAACGTTATACCATATAACGTTATGCCATATAACGTAATACGTTATAACGTTATACCATATAACGTATTACGTTATAACGTTATTCCATACAACGTTATGGTATATTCCGTATTCCATTACAACGTTATACCATATAACGTATTACGTTATAACGTTACACAAGACAACGTTATGTTATATAACGTATTACGTTATAACGTTATACCATATAACGTATTACGTTATAACGTTATACCATACAACGTATTACGTTACAACGTTACACCATACAACGTTATGTTATATAACGTATTCCGTTGTAACGTTATACCATATAACGTTATGCCATATAACGTAATACGTTATAACGTTATACCATATAACGTATTACGTTATAACGTTATTCCATACAACGTTATGTTATATTCCGTATTCCATTACAACGTTATACCATATAACGTGTTACGTTATAACGTTATGTTATATTACTTATTACGTATAACGTTATACCATATAACGTATTACGTTATAACGTTATACCACGTAACGTATTACGTTATAACGTTAAACCATACAACGTTATGTTATATAACGTAATACGTTATAACGTTATACCATATAACGTTATGTTATATAACGTAATAGGTTATAACGTTACACCATATAACGTATTACGTTATAACGTTATACCATATAACGCTATGTTATATAACGTAATACGTTATAACGTTATACCATATAACGTTATGCCATATAACGTAATACGTTATAACGTTATACCATATAACGTATTACGTTATAACGTTATTCCATACAACGTTATGTTATATTCCGTATTCCATTACAACGTTATACCATATAACGTGTTACGTTATAACGTTATGTTATATTACTTATTACGTATAACGTTATACCATATAACGTATTACGTTATAACGTTATACCACGTAACGGAATACGTTATAACGTTATACCATATAACGTATTACGTTATAACGTTATGTTATATTACTTATTACGTTATAACGTTATACCATAAAACGTATATCGATATAACGTTATACCATACAACGTCATGTTATATACCGTATTCCATTACAACGTTATACCATATAACGTATTAAGTTATAACGTTACACAAGACAACGTTATGTTATATAACGTATTACGTTATAACGTTATACCATATAACGTTTTACGTTATAACGTTATACCATATAACGTATTACGTTACAACGTTACACCATACAACGTTATGTTATATAACGTATTCCGTTATAACGTTATACCATATAACGTATTTCGTTATAAAGTTATGTTATAGAACGTAATACGTTATAACGTGTTACCATACAACGATATTACTTTATAACGTTTACCATATAAGGTATTACGTTATAACGTTATACCACATAACGTATTACGTTATAACGTTATGCCATACAACGTTATGTTATATAACGTAATACGTTATAACGTTATACCATATAACGTATTACGTTATAACGTTATACCACATAACGTATTACGTTATAACGTTATACCATACAACGTTATGTTATATAACGTAATACGTTATAACGTTATACCACAAAACGTAATACGTTATAACGTTATACCATATAACGTTATGCCATATAACGTATTACGTTATAACGTGACACCATATATCGTTATGTTATATAACGTAATACGTTATAACGTTATACCATATTACGTATTACGTTATAACGTTATACCACGTAACGTATTACGTTATAACGTTAAACCATACAACGTTATGTTATATAACGTAATACGTTATAACGTTATACCATATAACGTTATGTTATATAACGTAATAGGTTATAACGTTACACCATATAACGTATTACGTTATAACGTTATACCATATAACGTATTACGTTATAACGTTATACCATATAACGCTATGTTATATAACGTAATACGTTATAACGTTATACCATATAACGTATTACGTTATAACGTTATGTTATATTACTTATTACGTTATAACGTTATACCATAAAACTTATTTCGATATAACGTTATGTAATATAACGTAATACGTTATAACGTTATGTTATATAGCGTAATACCTTATAACGTTGTGTTATATATCGTAATACGTTATACCGTTATGTTATATAACGTAATACGATATAACTTTATACCATATAACGTATTACGTTATATCGTTATAGCATATAACGTTATGTTATATGACGTAATACGTTATAACGTTATACCATATAACGTTATGTTATATAACGTAATAGGTTATAACGTTACACCATATAACGTATTACGGTATAACGTTATACCATATAACGGATTACGTTATAACGTTATACCATACAACGTTATGTTATATAACGTATTACGTTATAACATTGTACTATATAACGTATTACGTTATAACGTTATGTTATATAACGTAATACGTTATAACGTTATACCATATAACGTATTACGTTATAATGTTATACCATATAACGTATTACGTTATAACGTTATACCATACAACGTCATGTTATATACCGTATTCCAATACAACGTTATGCCATATAACGTATTACGTTATAACGTTACACAAGACAACGTTATGTTATAAAAGGTATTACGTTATAACGTTACACCATACAACGTTATGTTATATAACGTATTCCGTTATAACGTTATACCATATAACGTATTTCGTTATAAAGTTATGTTATAGAACGTAATACGTTATAACGTGTTACCATATAACGATACAACTTTATAACGTTACACCATATAAGGTATTACGTTATAACGTTATACCACATAACGTATTACGTTATAACGTTATACCATACAACGTTATGTTATATAACGTAATACGTTATAACGTTATACCATATAACGTATTACGTTATAACGTTATACCACATAACGTATTACGTTATAACGTTATACCATACAACGTTATGTTATATATCGTAATACGTTATAACGTTATACCACAAAACGTAATACGTTATAACGTTATACCATATAACGTTATGCCATATAACGTATTACGTTATAACGTGATACCATATATCGTTATGTTATATAACGTAATACGTTATAACGTTATACCATATTACGTATTACGTTATAACGTTATACCACGTAACGTATTACATTATAACGTTAAACCATACAACGTTATGTTATATAACGTAATACGTTATAACGTTATACCATATAACGTTATGTTATATAACGTAATAGGTTATAACGTTACACCATATAACGTATTACGTTATAACGTTATACCATATAACGCTATGTTATATAACGTAATACGTTATAACGTTATACCACATAACGTAATACGTTATAACGTTATACCATATAACGTTATGCCATATAACGTAATACGTTATAACGTTATACCATATAACGTATTACGTTATAACGTTATTCCATACAACGTTATGGTATATTCCGTATTCCATTACAACGTTATACCATATAACGTATTACGTTATAACGTTACACAAGACAACGTTATGTTATATAACGTATTACGTTATAACGTTATACCATATAACGTATTACGTTATAACGTTATACCATACAACGTATTACGTTACAACGTTACACCATACAACGTTATGTTATATAACGTATTCCGTTGTAACGTTATACCATATAACGTTATGCCATATAACGTAATACGTTATAACGTTATACCATATAACGTATTACGTTATAACGTTATTCCATACAACGTTATGTTATATTCCGTATTCCATTACAACGTTATACCATATAACGTGTTACGTTATAACGTTATGTTATATTACTTATTACGTATAACGTTATACCATATAACGTATTACGTTATAACGTTATACCACGTAACGTATTACGTTATAACGTTAAACCATACAACGTTATGTTATATAACGTAATACGTTATAACGTTATACCATATAACGTTATGTTATATAACGTAATAGGTTATAACGTTACACCATATAACGTATTACGTTATAACGTTATACCATATAACGCTATGTTATATAACGTAATACGTTATAACGTTATACCATATAACGTTATGCCATATAACGTAATACGTTATAACGTTATACCATATAACGTATTACGTTATAACGTTATTCCATACAACGTTATGTTATATTCCGTATTCCATTACAACGTTATACCATATAACGTGTTACGTTATAACGTTATGTTATATTACTTATTACGTATAACGTTATACCATATAACGTATTACGTTATAACGTTATACCTCGTAACGTAATACGTTATAACGTTATACCATATAACGTATTACGTTATAACGTTATGTTATATTACTTATTACGTTATAACGTTATACCATAAAACGTATATCGATATAACGTTATGTAATATAACGTAATACGTTATAACGTTATGTTATATAGCGTAATACCTTATAACGTTATGTTATATAACGTAATACGTTATAGCGTTACGTTATATAACGTAATACGATATAACTTTATACCATATAACGTATTACGTTATATCGTTATAGCATATAACGTTATGTTATATGACGTAATACGTTATAACGTTATACCATATAACGTTATGTTATATATCGTAATAGGTTATAACGTTACACCATATAACGTATTACGTTATAACGTTATACCATATAACGCTATGTTATATAACGTAATACGTTATAACGTTATACCACATAACGTAATACGTTATAACGTTATACCATATAACGTTATGCCATATAACGTATTACGTTATAACATTATACTATATAACGTATTACGTTATAACGTTATGTTATATAACGTAATACGTTATAACGTTATACCATATAACGTAATACGTTATAACGTTATAGCATATAACGCATTTCGTTATAAAGTTACACCATACAACGTTATGTTGTATAACGTATTAGCTTATAACGTTATACCATATAACGTATTACGTTATAACGTTACACAAGACAACGTTATGTTATATAATTGATTACGATATAACGTTACACAAGACAACGTTATGTTATATAACTTATTACGTTATAACGTTATACCATATAACGTATTACCTTAAAACGTTATGTTATATAACGTAATACGTTATAACATGTTAGCATATAACGTATTACGTTATAACATTACACCATACAACGTTGTGTTATATAACGTAATACGTTATAACATGTTAGCATATAACGTATTACGTTATAACATTACACCATACAACGTTGTGTTATATAACGTCTTACGTTATAACGTTACACCATACAACGTTATGTTATATAACGTAATAGGTTATAACGTTACACCATATAACGTATTACGGTATAACGTTATACCATATAACGGATTACGTTATAACGTTATACCATACAACGTTATGTTATATAACGTATTACGTTATAACATTGTACTATATAACGTATTACGTTATAACGTTATGTTATATAACGTAATACGTTATAACGTTATACCATATAACGTATTACGTTATAACGTTATACCATATAACGTATTACGTTATAACGTTATACCATACAACGTCATGTTATATACCGTACTCCATTACAACGTTATACCATATAACGTATTACGTTATAACGTTACACAAGACAACGTTATGTTATAAAAGGTATTACGTTATAACGTTACACCATACAACGTTATGCGTATATACGTTATATAACGTATTCCGTTATAACGTTATACCATATAACGTATTTCGTTATAAAGTTATGTTATAGAACGTAATACGTTATAACGTGTTACCATATAACGATACAACTTTATAACGTTACACCATATAAGGTATTACGTTATAACGTTATACCACATAACGTATTACGTTATAACGTTACACCATACAACGTTATGTTATATAACGTAATACGTTATAACGTTATACCATATAACGTATTACGTTATAACGTTATACCACATAACGTATTACGTTATAACGTTATACCATACCACGTTATGTTATATAACTTAATACGTTATAACGTTATACCACATAACGTAATACGTTATAACGTTATACCATATAACGTTATGCCATATAACGTAATACGTTATAACGTTATACCATATAACGTATTACGTTATAACGTTATTCCACACAACGTTATGCTATATTCCGTATTCCATTACAACGTTATACCATATAACGTATTACGTTATAACGTTACACAAGACAACGTTATGTTATATAACGTATTACGTTATAACGTTATACCATATAACGTATTACGTTATAACGTTATACCATACAACGTATTACGTTACAACGTTACACCATACAAAGTTATGTTATATAACGTATTCCGTTGTAACGTTATACCATATAACGTATTTCGTTATAAAGTTATGTTATATAACGTAAGACGTTATAACGTTATACCATATAACGTATTTCGTTATAAAGTTATGTTATAGAACGTAATACGTTATAAAGTGTTACCATATAACGATACAACTTTATAACGTTACACCATATAAGGTATTACGTTATAACGTTATACCACATAACGTATTACGTTACAACGTTACACCATACAAAGTTATGTTATATAACGTATTCCGTTGTAACGTTATACCATATAACGTATTACGTTATAACGTTATTCCATACAACGTTACGGTATATTCCGTATTCCATTACAACGTTATACCACATAACGTATTATGTTATAACGTTATACCACATAACGTATTACGTTATAACGTTATACCATACAACGTTATGTTATATAACGTAATACGTTATAACGTTATACCATATAGCGTATTATGTTACAACGTTACACCATACAACGTTATGTTATATAACGTATTCCGTTATAACGTTATTATATGTAACGTATTACGTTATAACGTTATGTTATATAACGTAATATGTTATAACGGTATGTTATATAACGTAATACGTTATAACGTGGTGCCATATAACGCATTACGTTATAACGGTAGAACATACAACCTTACGTTATATAACGTATTACGTTATAACGTTATACCATACAACGTATTCCGTTATAACATTATACCATATAACGTATTACGTTATAACGTTATGATATATAACTTAATACGTTATAACGTTATGTTATATAACTTAATACGTTATAACGTTATGTTACATAACGTAATACGTTGTAACGTTATACCATATAACGTAATACGTTATAACGTTATACCATATAGCGTATTACGTTACAACGTTACACCATACAACGTTACATTGTGTAACGTATTCCGTTATAACGTTATACCATATAACGTATTACGTTATAACGTTATGCCATATAACGTATTACGTTATAACGTTATGTTATATAACTTAATACGTTATAACGTTATGTTATATAACGTAATACGTTATAACGTTATACCATATAACGTAATACGTTATAACGTTATACCATATAACGTAATACGTTATAACGTTATACCATATAGAGTATTACGTTACAACGTTACACCATACAACGTTATGTTATATAACGTATTCCGTTATAACATTATACCATATAACGTATTACGTTATAACGTTATGATATATAACTTAATACGTTATAATGTTATGTTATATAACTTAATACGTTATAACGTTATGTTATATAACGTAATACGTTATAACGTTATACCATATAACGTATTACGTTATAACGTTATGTTATATAACTTAATACGTTATAACGTTATGTTATATAACGTAATACGTTATAACGTTATACCATATAACGTAATACGTTATAACGTTATACCATATAACGTATTACATTATAACGTTATGCCATATAACGTATTATTATACGTTATAACGTTATGTTATATAACTTAATACGTCATAACATTATGTTATATAACGTAATATGTGATAACGTTACACCATACAACGTTATGCTATATAACGTAATACGCTATAACGTTATACGATATAAAGTATTACGTTGTAACGTTATACCATATAACGTATTACGTTATAACGTTATGCCATATAACGTATTACGTTATTACGTTATGTTACATAACGTAATACGTTATAACGCTGTAACGTTATACTATATAACATATTACGTTATATCGTTATACCATATAACGTTATGTTATATAACGTAATACGTTATAACGTTATAACATGTTACCATATATCGTATTACGTTATATCGTTATACCATATAACGTTATACCATACAACGTTATGTTATATAACGTAATACGTTATAACGTTATACCACATAACGTAATACGTTATAACGTTATACCATATAACGTTATGCCATATAACGTAATACGTTATAACGTAATACCATATAACGTATTACGTTATAACGTTATTCCATACAACGTTATGGTATATTCCGTATTCCATTACAACGTTATACCATATAACGTATTACGTTATAACGTTACACAAGACAACGTTATGTTATATAACGTATTACGTTATAACGATATACCATATAACGTATTACGTTATAACGTTATACCATACAACGTATTACGTTACAACGTTACACCATACAACGTTATGTTATATAACGTATTCCGTTGTAACGTTATACCATATAACGTATTTCGTTATAAAGTTATGTTATATAACGTAAGACGTTATAGCGTGTTACCATATAACGATATTACTTTATAACGTTACTCCATATAAGGTATTACGTTATAACGTTATACCACATAACATATTACGTTATAACGTTATACCATACAACGTTATGTTATATAACGTAATACGTTATAACGTTATACCATATAACGTATTATGTTATAACGTTATACCACATAACGTATTACGTTATAACGTTATACCATACAACGTTATGTTATATAACCTAATACGTTATAACGTTATACCACATAACGTAATACGTTATAACTTTATACCATATAACGTTATGCCATATAACGTAATACGTTATAACGTTATACCATATAACGTATTACGTTATAACGTTATTCCATACAACGTTATGTTATATTCCGTATTCCATTACAACGTTATGTTATATTCCCTATTCCATTACCATACACGTTATACCATATAACGTGTTACGTTATAACATTATGGTATATTACTTATTACGTATAACGTTATACCATATAACGTATTACGTTATAACGTTATACCATATAACGTATTACGTTATAACGTTAAACCATACAACGTCATGTTATATACCGTATTCCATTACAACGTTATACCATATAACGTATTACGTTATAACGTTACACAAGACAGCGTTATGTTATATAACGTATTACGTTATAACGTTATACCATATAACGTATTACGTTACAACGTTACACCATATAACGTATTACGTTACAACGTTACACCATACAACGTTATGTTATATAACGTATTCCGTTATAACGTTATACCATATAACGTATTTCGTTATAAAGTTATGTTATATAACGTAATACGTTATAACGTGTTACCATATAACGATATTACTTTATAACGTTACACCATATAAGGTATTACGTTATAACGTTATTCCATATAACGTATTACGTTATAACGTTATACCACATAACGTATTACGTTATAACGTTATACCATACAACGTTATGTTATATAACGTAATACGTTATAACGTTATTCCATATAACGTATTACGTTATAACGTTATACCACATAACGTATTACGTTATAACGTTATACCATACAACGGTATGTTATATAACGTAATACGTTATAACGTGGTACCATATAACGCATTACGTTATAACGTTATACCAAATAACGGTATGTTATATAACATAATACGTTAATAACGTTAATAACGTTAATAACGTATTACGTTATAAAGTTATACCATATCACGTATTACGTTATAACGTTATGCCATATAACGTATTACGTTATAACGTTATGTTATATAACTTAACACGTCATAACATTATGTTATATAACGTAATATGTGATAACGTTATACCATATAACGTAATACGTTATAACGTTATTCCATATAACATATTACGTTATAACGTTATACCACATAACGTATTACGTTATAACGTTATACCATACAACGTTATGTTATATAACGTAATACGTTATAACGTTATTCCATATAACGTATTACGTTATAACGTTATACCATACAACGTTATGTTATATAACGTAATACGTTATAACGTTATACCACATAACGTAATACGTTATAACGTTATACCATATAACGTTATGCCATATAACGTAATACGTTATAACGTTATACCATATAACGTATTACGTTATAACGTTATTCCATACAACGTTATGGTATATTCCGTATTCCATTACAACGTTATACCATATAACGTATTACGTTATAACGTTATACCATACAACGTTATGTTATATAACGTAATACGTTATAACGTTATACCACATAATGTAATACGTTATAACGTTATACCACATAACGTATTACGTTACAACGTTACACCATACAAAGTTATGTTATATAACGTATTCCGTTGTAACGTTATACCATATAACGTATTACGTTATAACGTTATTCCATACAACGTTACGGTATATTCCGTATTCCATTACAACGTTATACCACATAACGTATTATGTTATAACGTTATACCACATAACGTATTACGTTATAACGTTATACCATACAACGTTATGTTATATAACGTAATACGTTATAACGTTATACCACATAACGTAATACGTTATAACGTTATACCATATAACGTTATGCCATATAACGTAATACGTTATAACGTTATACCATATAACGTATTACGTTATAACGTTATTCCATACAACGTTATGGTATATTCCGTATTCCATTACAACGTTATACCATATAACGTATTACGTTATAACGTTATACCATACAACGTTATGTTATATAACGTAATACGTTATAACGTTATACCACATAATGTAATACGTTATAACGTTATACCATATAACGTTATGCCATATAACGTAATACGTTATAACGTTATACCATATAACGTATTACGTTATAACGTTATTCCATACAACGTTATGGTATATTCCGTATTCCATTACAACGTTATACCATATAACGTATTACGTTATAACGTTACACAAAACAACGTTATGTTATATAACGTATTACGTTATAACGTTATACCATATAACGTATTACGTTATAACGTTATACCATACAACGTATTACGTTACAACGTTACACCATACAAAGTTATGTTATATAACGTATTCCGTTGTAACGTTATACCATATAACGTATTTCGTTATAATGTTATGTTATATAACGTAAGACGTTATAACGTTATACCATATAACGTATTTCGTTATAAAGTTATGTTATAGAACGTAATACGTTATAACGTGTTACCATATAACGATACAACTTTATAACGTTACATGATATAAGGTATTACGTTATAACGTTATACCACATAACGTATTACGTTACAACGTTACACCATACAACGTTATGTTATATAACGTAATACGTTATAACGTTATTCCATATAACGTATTACGTTATAACGTTATACCACATAACGTATTACGTTATAACGTTATACCATACAACGTTATGTTATATAACGTAATACGTTATAACGGTATGTTATATAACGTAATACGCTATAACGTATTACCTTATAACGTATTACGTTATAACGTTACACCATATAAAGTTATACCATATAACGTAATACGGTATATCGTTAGACCATATAACGTTATGTTATATAACGTAATGCGTTATAACGTTATACCATGTAACGTTATGTTATATAACGTAGTACGTTATAACGGTATGTTATATAACGTAATACGTTATAACGTTATACCATATAACGTAATACGTTATAACGTTATACCATATAGCGTATTATGTTACAACGTTACACCATACAACGTTATGTTATATAACGTATTCCGTTATAACGTTATTATATGTAACGTATTACGTTATAACGTTATGTTATATAACGTAATATGTTATAACGGTATGTTATATAACGTAATACGTTATAACGTGGTGCCATATAACGCATTACGTTATAACGGTAGAACATACAACCTTACGTTATATAACGTATTACGTTATAACGTTATACCATACAACGTATTCCGTTATAACATTATACCATATAACGTATTACGTTATAACGTTATGATATATAACTTAATACGTTATAACGTTATGTTATATAACTTAATACGTTATAACGTTATGTTACATAACGTAATACGTTGTAACGTTATACCATATAACGTAATACGTTATAACGTTATACCATATAGCGTATTACGTTACAACGTTACACCATACAACGTTACATTGTGTAACGTATTCCGTTATAACGTTATACCATATAACGTATTACGTTATAACGTTATGCCATATAACGTATTACGTTATAACGTTATGTTATATAACTTAATACGTTATAACGTTATGTTATATAACGTAATACGTTATAACGTTATACCATATAACGTAATACGTTATAACGTTATACCATATAACGTAATACGTTATAACGTTATACCATATAGAGTATTACGTTACAACGTTACACCATACAACGTTATGTTATATAACGTATTCCGTTATAACATTATACCATATAACGTATTACGTTATAACGTTATGATATATAACTTAATACGTTATAATGTTATGTTATATAACTTAATACGTTATAACGTTATGTTATATAACGTAATACGTTATAACGTTATACCATATAACGTATTACGTTATAACGTTATGTTATATAACTTAATACGTTATAACGTTATGTTATATAACGTAATACGTTATAACGTTATACCATATAACGTAATACGTTATAACGTTATACCATATAACGTATTACATTATAACGTTATGCCATATAACGTATTATTATACGTTATAACGTTATGTTATATAACTTAATACGTCATAACATTATGTTATATAACGTAATATGTGATAACGTTACACCATACAACGTTATGCTATATAACGTAATACGCTATAACGTTATACGATATAAAGTATTACGTTGTAACGTTATACCATATAACGTATTACGTTATAACGTTATGCCATATAACGTATTACGTTATTACGTTATGTTACATAACGTAATACGTTATAACGCTGTAACGTTATACTATATAACATATTACGTTATATCGTTATACCATATAACGTTATGTTATATAACGTAATACGTTATAACGTTATAACATGTTACCATATATCGTATTACGTTATATCGTTATACCATATAACGTTATACCATACAACGTTATGTTATATAACGTAATACGTTATAACGTTATACCACATAACGTAATACGTTATAACGTTATACCATATAACGTTATGCCATATAACGTAATACGTTATAACGTAATACCATATAACGTATTACGTTATAACGTTATTCCATACAACGTTATGGTATATTCCGTATTCCATTACAACGTTATACCATATAACGTATTACGTTATAACGTTACACAAGACAACGTTATGTTATATAACGTATTACGTTATAACGATATACCATATAACGTATTACGTTATAACGTTATACCATACAACGTATTACGTTACAACGTTACACCATACAACGTTATGTTATATAACGTATTCCGTTGTAACGTTATACCATATAACGTATTTCGTTATAAAGTTATGTTATATAACGTAAGACGTTATAGCGTGTTACCATATAACGATATTACTTTATAACGTTACTCCATATAAGGTATTACGTTATAACGTTATACCACATAACATATTACGTTATAACGTTATACCATACAACGTTATGTTATATAACGTAATACGTTATAACGTTATACCATATAACGTATTATGTTATAACGTTATACCACATAACGTATTACGTTATAACGTTATACCATACAACGTTATGTTATATAACGTAATACGTTATAACGTTATACCACATAACGTAATACGTTATAACTTTATACCATATAACGTTATGCCATATAACGTAATACGTTATAACGTTATACCATATAACGTATTACGTTATAACGTTATTCCATACAACGTTATGTTATATTCCGTATTCCATTACAACGTTATGTTATATTCCCTATTCCATTACCATACACGTTATACCATATAACGTGTTACGTTATAACATTATGGTATATTACTTATTACGTATAACGTTATACCATATAACGTATTACGTTATAACGTTATACCATATAACGTATTACGTTATAACGTTAAACCATACAACGTCATGTTATATACCGTATTCCATTACAACGTTATACCATATAACGTATTACGTTATAACGTTACACAAGACAGCGTTATGTTATATAACGTATTACGTTATAACGTTATACCATATAACGTATTACGTTACAACGTTACACCATATAACGTATTACGTTACAACGTTACACCATACAACGTTATGTTATATAACGTATTCCGTTATAACGTTATACCATATAACGTATTTCGTTATAAAGTTATGTTATATAACGTAATACGTTATAACGTGTTACCATATAACGATATTACTTTATAACGTTACACCATATAAGGTATTACGTTATAACGTTATTCCATATAACGTATTACGTTATAACGTTATACCACATAACGTATTACGTTATAACGTTATACCATACAACGTTATGTTATATAACGTAATACGTTATAACGTTATTCCATATAACGTATTACGTTATAACGTTATACCACATAACGTATTACGTTATAACGTTATACCATACAACGGTATGTTATATAACGTAATACGTTATAACGTGGTACCATATAACGCATTACGTTATAACGTTATACCAAATAACGGTATGTTATATAACATAATACGTTAATAACGTTAATAACGTTAATAACGTATTACGTTATAAAGTTATACCATATCACGTATTACGTTATAACGTTATGCCATATAACGTATTACGTTATAACGTTATGTTATATAACTTAACACGTCATAACATTATGTTATATAACGTAATATGTGATAACGTTATACCATATAACGTAATACGTTATAACGTTATTCCATATAACATATTACGTTATAACGTTATACCACATAACGTATTACGTTATAACGTTATACCATACAACGTTATGTTATATAACGTAATACGTTATAACGTTATTCCATATAACGTATTACGTTATAACGTTATACCACATAACGTATTACGTTATAACGTTATGTTATATAACTTAATACGTCATAACATTATGTTATATAACGTAATATGTGATAACGTTATACCATATAACGTAATACGTTATAACGTTATACCATATGGCGTATTACGTTACAACGTTACACCATACAACGTTATGATATATAACGTTACCATATAACGTATTACGTTATAACGTTATACCATATAGCGTATTACGTTACAGCGTTACACCATACAACGTTATGCTATATAACGTAATACGCTGTAACGTTATACGATATAACGTATTACGTTCTAACGTTATACCATATAACGCATTACGTTATAACGTTATGCCATATAACGTATTACGTTATTACGTTATGTTACATAACGTAATACGTTATAACGCTGTAACGTCATACCATATAACATATTACGTTATATCGTTATACCATATAACGTTATGTTATATAACGTAATACGTTTTAACGTTATAACATGTTACCATATATCGTATTACCTTATATCGTTATACCATATAACGTTATACCATATAACGTATTACGTTATATCGTTATACCATGTAACGTTATGTTATATAACGTAATACGTTATAACGTTATACCATATAACGTATTACGTTATAACGTTATACCACATAACGTATTACGTTATAACGTTATACCATACAACGTTATGTTATATAACGTAATACGTTATAACGTTATACCACATAACGTAATACGTTATAACGTTATACCATATAACGTTATGCCATATAACGTAATACGTTATAACGTTATACCATATAACGTATTACGTTATAACGTTATACCATATAACGTTATGTTATATAACGTAATACTTTATAACGGTATGTTATATAACGTAATACGTTATAACGTGGTACCATATAACGCATTACGTTATAACGTTATACCAAATAACGTTATGTTATATAACGTAATACGTTAATAACGTTAATAACGTATTATATACGTTATAAAGTTATTCCATATAACGTATTACGTTATAACGTTATGCCATATAACGTATTACGTTATAACGTTATGTTATATAACTTAATACGTCATAACATTATGTTATATAACGTAATATGTGATCACGTTATACCATATAACGTAATACGTTATAACGTTATACCATATGGCGTATTACGTTACAACGTTACACCATACAACGTTATGATATATAACGTTACCATATAACGTATTCAAAGCACACACTATGGGGATCAAGAATCAATACACCTCGAGGTAGAACTTTGGAGAAGTACATTAGAAACAATAACCTCAATATATTATCCACAGGAAGACCGACTTACTGGCCGACAGACTTGAGCAAAATACCTGACCTACTTGATTTTGCAGTTACAAAAGGACTAAATGCAAATAAACTAAATATAGAACCCAGCCTCGAGCTTAGCTCCGATCATACACCCATAATTATTACATACTTAAACAAACCAATAATTTATAAAAATTCAGAGACACTATGCAATAAAACCACCAAATGGCAAACATTTAAAGAAATAATTGAGAGCAAAATCAACTGCAACATCCCATTGAAAACACCCGAACATATCGAACAAGCAGTAATAACGCTTACAGAAACTATTCAGGAAGCAGCATGGGCAACCACTATACCTGAATCAACTAATAGACCAACAAAAATAATTCCGCCAGACATCCTTGAAAAAATTAGAGAAAAAAGAAAAGCGAAAGCAAAATGGCAAAAACATAGATCAAAAGAAAACAAAAAACACCTAAATAAACTTGCAAAGGAAATAAAAAACAAAATAAAAGAACACAATAACAATGAGTTCACAAAATTCATAGAGTCACTATCTGCACACGAGAACTCTAACTACTCCCTTTGGAAAGCCACAAAAAAAATAAAGAAGCCAATAAAACTAGTCCCAGCAATCAGAAAAGCAGATAATACATGGGCAAGAAGCAACGAAGAACAAGCTGAAGAATTTTCCAACCACCTAAGCAACATATTTACACCACATAATATCAATAATAGCAACCACAACTGTCATATGGACGAGGATGAGGTAATCACTAGTACTGCAACTGACAATCATTACATCATACCTAAAACAACAGCACATGAAATTAGAAACATAATCGAGAAAACAAAAAATAATAAGGCACCAGGAATTGACCTAATCAATGGTATAATCTTGAAAAACCTTCCTCCAAAAGCGATACGGCTAATTACAATAATCTTTAATGCAATATTAAGAATCCAATACTATCCTAAACTATGGAAACTAGCACAGATCATAATGTTACCTAAACCAGGCAAAGACCCACATCAAACAGTATCGTACAGACCAATATCACTACTTCCAGTATTCTCCAAAATACTGGAAAAAATAATTTACGCCCGCCTAAAACCAATAATAGAGAAGGAAAAACTAATACCAGATCACCAATTTGGATTCAGGAACAAACACTCCACGATAGAGCAAATGCACAGACTCACAAACGAAATAATACTAGCAATAGAAAACAAACAATACTGCACAGCCCTCTTTATGGACATCGAGAAAGCATTCGACAAAATAAACCACGATAGTCTACTTCAATCAATCAGAAAACAATTCCCGGAGCAGATATACCATTTAACTAAATCCTACTTAAGCAACAGAACCTTTACAGTAAAAATTAAAGATACATACTCTCAAGTTAAAGACATCAAGGCAGGGGTTCCGCAAGGAAGCGTCTTGGGACCAATTCTCTACACACTATACACGGCCAACATACCAACAACCACCAACAGCAAAATACTGACATTTGCGGATGACACTGTGGTACTAGTCAGGCACACTAACCCAGCAACAGCAGTCGCATTGCTACAAGAGCATATTGCAAAAATAGAAAAGTGGCTTCAAGTTAAACAAATTAAAGCAAACCCTGATAAATGCAACCACATTACATTCACACTGCGAAAACAGTTACCACCAAACATTACACTCAACGGCACGCACATAATACAAACAAGGCAAGTCAAATACCTAGGACTACACTTTGATACAAGATTCACATGGAAACAGCATATCAAATCAATAATAAGCAAAATACAGATAGCAAAGAGACAGATGTACTGGTTAACAAGTCGAAAATCCAAACTAAGCATAGAAAACAAATTAAAAATCTACAAAACCATCATAAAACCAATCTGGACGTACGGAATACCACTATGGGGAACAGCAGCAATGAGCCATATAACCAAACTAGAGGCAATGCAATCTAAAATACTTAGAACAATAGTAAACGCCCCATGGTACGTTAGAAACGAGGACATACGAAAAGACCTTGGAATACCAACGGTCAAGGAAGAGATTAGCAGATTCGCAAGAAGGTACAGAGAAAGATTAGCAACGCACCCGAACCGGCTGGCAGCGGAAACGATCACCACATTCATCGAAAGGAGATTAAAAAGGAAACATCCAGTAGATCTCATAAAGGATACACCCTAACAAGCACGAAGATGGAACCCCATTGGGGGTAGCCACCCACATGTTATATTAGTAAACAGCTATAACATTTTACCAAATGTCCTACTGGACAAATTGTAAAATTTAAAGCAAATAAATAAAAAAAAAAAAAAAAAACCATATAACGTATTACGTTATAACGTTATACCACATAGCGTATTACGTTACAGCGTTACACCATACAACATTATGCTATATAACGTAATACGCTATAACGTTATACGATATAACGTATTACGTTATAACGTTATACCATATAACGTATTACGTTATAACGTTATGCCATATAACGTATTACGTTATTACGTTATGTTACATAACGTAATACGTTATAACGCTGTAACGTTATACCATATAACATATTACGTTATATCGTTATACCATATGACGTTATGTTATATAACGTAATACATTATAACGTTATAACATGTTACCATATATCGTATTACGTTATATCGTTATACCATATAACGTATTTCGTTATAAAGTTATGTTATATAACGTAATACGTTATAACGTGTTACCATATAACGATATTACTTTATAACGTTACTCCATATAAGGTATTACGTTATAACGTTATACCACATAACGTATTACGTTATAACGTTATACCATACAACGTTATGTTATATAACGTAATACGTTATAACGTTATACCACATAACGTAATACGTTATAACGTTATACCATATAACGTTATGCCATATAACGTAATACGTTATAACGTTATACCATATAACGTATTACGTTATAACGTTATACCATATAACGTATTACGCTACAACGTTACACCATACAACGCTATGTTATATAACGTATTCCGTTATAACGTTATACCATATAACGTATTTCGTTATAAAGTTATGTTATATAACGTAATACGTTATAACGTGTTACCATATAACGATATTACTTTATAACGTTACACCATATAAGGTATTACGTTATAACGTTATACCATATAACGTATTACGTTATAACGTTATACCATACAACGCCATGTTATATACCGTATTCCATTACAACGTTATACCATATAACGTATTACGTTATAACGTTACACAAGACAACGTTATGTTATATAACGTTTTACGTTATAACGTTATACCATATAACGTATTACGTTATAACGTTATACCATACAACGTATTACGTTACAACGTTACGCCATACAACGTTGTGTTATATAACGTATTCCGTTATAACGTTATACCATATAACGTATTTCGTTATAAAGTTATGTTATATAACGTAATACGTTATAACGTGTTACCATATAACGATATTACTTTATAACGTTACTCCATATAAGGTATTACGTTATAACGTTATACCACATAACGTATTACGTTATAACGTTATACCATACAACGTTATGTTATATAACGTAATACGTTATAACGTTATACCATATAACGTATTACGTTATAACGTTATACCACATAACGTATTACGTTATAACGTTATACCATACAACGTTATGTTATATAACGTAATACGTTATAACGTTATGTTATATAACGTAATACGTTATATCGTTATACCATATAACGTATTACGTTATGACGTTATCCCATACAACGTTATGTTATATAACGTAATACGTTATAACGTTGTAACGTTATACCAAATAACGTTATGTTATATAACGTAATACGCTATAACGTTTAACGATATAACGTATTACGTTATAACGTTATACCATATAACGTATTACGTTATAACGTTATGCCATATAACGTATTACGTTATGACGTTATGTTATATAACGTAATACGGTATAACTTTATGCCATACAATGTTATGCTAAATAACGTAATACGTTATATATCGTTATAATATATAACGTAATACGTTATAACGTTATACCATATAACGTAATACGTTATAACTTTATGCCATACAATGTTATGCTAAATAACGTAATACGTTATAACATTATACCATATAACGTAATACATTATAGCGATATACCATATAACGTGTGACGTTATAACATTATGCCATACAACGTAATAAGTTATATCGTTATACCATATAACGTAATACGTTATAGAGTTATAAGATATAACGTAATGCGTCAAGATCGAAGTAAAAGGACTCCCTCGAACAGTACACTTGAATAAATTAAAACTAGCACATCATCGAAATAGACCACCAGAACGATTCCAAGAGGAAATGTAACATGGTAATATACGGCGTAATATTGCCTGTCGAATATTGCATTTCGTTTCAATCATTCCTTAAATATAAAATGAGTAATCCATTAAATAATTACAAAACAGTAAAAGTGAAAACAAGTTGTGGACACACTCCATAGAACATAGTATACAACTGTCAACGAATGGATAAACTAACCTCAACTGCTTAAATAAATAAATAAATAAATATATATATATATGTCGGAGACCAAAGGAACACCGGAGCCTCCGGATATCTGGATAATCCCGCAACATTGTAATTTAGAGTCTACTATAGCTATAATTAAACAATTGTAATTATCCAACCCGATTGTAATAGTTCGAGATTGGTGATAGTGAGCTTTGGCTCGGGGCGACAGTCTGTCGCCCAACGTAGCCGCGGTCAACGGATGAACGCTTTGTCTAACAAGGGCAAGGAGTAATTCTATAGCTCTCCTTAGAAAAAGGAAGGAAAATAGTTGCAACGTTCCACAGCAAACATTCCAACGGTCTCGGTCCCGTAGCTCGCCACACGCAGACCCTATTCTTCGAGTAAGATGATTGCCAGATGTCGATGCGTCTCCGCAGTACATGTTCAGCTAGCCCGAGGGCCCGTTATAAATCTTAAGATTTCGTTTACTAAAGTCCTTCAAATAGACAAACAGTCTTTGTCCCTACTACGGGAAGATAGGGGAGACCTATTTTTTCAACGGACGGCGTCTCCCACTAGCGACTTTCCCTCGGGGGCGGCTAGCATCTTCTTCTAACCACCGTTATGGAGATTGACCAATTAGCATCAACGCCAATTTCCCTCACTTACTGAACGAGGGCTTTTCCTCGACGAATCCAATGATCTCGTGCCCTTAGACACACCCCACTATAGTTTTCCTCCGTGGCATCATCGGGACCGAAAAGGCATTCGCTCTCACGATCCCATCGACAAAGATTAACACCTCTACAGTCAGTGATTATTTCAAAGAGAGCCAGACTTAGATTTGTGCGCGCGTTCTTTTATCGTCCCGTTGACCGCGGATTCGTTATCGAGCCTAAGACCATCGTCACTAGTGTCGCGAGTGTCTAACCGTCGCGGACGCCTGTCCAGGCTGTAATAACTCTATTATTGTAATAAACTACACCTGTGTGTACCGCACCAATGGCTAATTCCCGTGGAGATTCATTCGACGCCCCCAACCCAACTAACCGTGCCAATCCGACATATATATATGAATCTTTAACACTATTATTTTCTTCCATATATATATATATGTCGGAGATGAAAGGACATCGGAGCCTCCCCTTTGGAACTTCGGGAAAATCCCCTAACACCGTAATCTAGATTCTATCATAGGCGTAATTAAACAATTGTCGTCTTTCGATCCGATTGTATTTGTTCGAGATTTGTGATAGTGAGCTTTGGCTCGAGGCGACGGTCTGTCGTCGAACGTAGCCGCGGTCACGGGATGAACGCTTTGTCTAATAAAGGTATGGAGTAATTCTATAGCTCTCCTTAAAAGAAATATTTGTGGCGGCACGTGACAGTAAACATTCCAACGGTTTCTGTCCCGTAGCTCGCCACACGCAGAGCCTATTCTTCGAGTAAGATGATCGCCAGATGTCGATGCGTCTCCACAGTACATGTTCAGCTAGCCTGAGGGCCCGTTATAAATCTTAGGATTTAGTTGACTAAAGTCTCTCAAACAAACAGTCTTTGTCCCAGCTACGGGAAGATAGGAGAGACCTATTTTTCAACGAACGGCGTCTCCCACTAGCAACTGTCCCCCGAGGGTGGCTAGCATCTTTTTCTAACCACCGATATGGAGATTGACCAATTAGCAGCAACGCCAATCTCCCTTACTTTCTGAACGAAGGCTTTCCTCGACGAATCCGATCATCTCGTGTCCTTAGACACACCCCATTATAGTTTTCCTCTGCAGCATCATCGCGACGGAGATTCATTCTCTCTCGTGAGGTCGTATTGAGCGAGTTACTTAGAATCTGTACAAAGAGTCCGGCTTAGAATTTGCCAGCACGTTAATCTATCATCCCGTCGACCGCGGATTCGTTATGGAAGCTAGGATCATTGTCATTAGTTTCTCGAGTAACTAATTACCGCGGTTACTTGTCCAGTTCTATGATAATCGTACTTGCACTAGTCAATGTCTTCTCTATTGCATATCGACGCGCGTAATCCAAACGAAGATTCGTTTCACGCCTCTTATTCTAATTCTAATGTAAACCCGACATATATATATATATATATATATATATATATATATATATATATATATATATACATATATGTCGGAGATGCAAGAAAGACCGGAGCCTTCCCTTCGCAATTTTGGGAAAAGTCCTCTAATGTTATAGTTTAGATTTTATCATAGCTGTAATTAAGCAATTTTTATCATCCGATCTGATTATAATTGTACGAGATTTGCGATAGCGAAATTGGGTTCGAGGTGACAACTGGTCGCCGAACGTAGCCACGGTCACGGGATAAACGTTTGGCTTGACGAAAGTGTAGAACGGTTGTGTGGTTTCCCTAGATATGTGGTATGTGGCGGCATATGGCCTCAAGAACGGGTCTAGTCACATATGATTGTATTTTGGAGGTGTCGATATTATGGGACACACGTTGTATTAAGAATCCAGACAGAAATTGCTTAGCAACGGCGATTGGAACTTTCTCGATGCTTCCAACGAGTAAATAATAAACTTTTGGCAGAGAATGCTTAGCAACGGTGATTGGAACCTTCTCGATGCTTCCAGCGAGCATGTAACTAACAAAATGCAATCGTACAGCGAGAAAGAATTCCATCAGATTAGGCATTCGTGTGATCGTCTTGGAAAGTGACACATCGAGTAATATACAGAGCGTCTCAGTGAATAATTATCCCGTTGGCCGTGGATTCGTTTGAACCCAAAGAAAACATTGTTATTCGCGTATATTAAATTCATTCTTCGTTAAATTTAGTATTCCTAAAATTTATTGTTCGTTAAACTTATTAATCGTTAGTTTTATTATTCGTTAAATTTATTATTCGTTAATCTAATCATTCGTTAAACTTATTATTTGTTAAGCTCATTGTTCATTTAACACAATATTCATTAAACCTTTGTAAAATTGTGTGCATACGTGTAAATACAATCTCTGTTTTGATAAAACAATGACTAATTCAAACGAGGAAGCGTTAGACGCCCTCAAGTCTAATGTGAATCCGACATCAGAAGTGGGATCGGGCCCATGTATAACCATGGAACAACTCGTGAGAATCGTGGACCGGATAACTAAACCGAGGGAGTGTGAGCTGAGTGTAAAACCCGGAAGAGTTTCGTTACCACGCTTTAACCCTGAAGTCGCAGGCGCCGATCCAGCCGCGTGGTGCTCGGCTGTTAGTCGGCTTATAAAGGACAACCCTCTACGAGACAGTGCGTTGTACTCTGCCTTGAATGAAGCTTTAGAGGGTTCGGCGGCACATTGGCTGACGCAAACGATGATAGACGAAGAGATCACCTGGTCTACTGTTAAGGAACGATTCCTTATGCATTTTGGTGGTCAAGAGACGACGTCCTCATCGTTAATAAAGGTATCCAGGGAAACACCGAGGAAGAACGAACCCGCAGGGGTGTATTGCAATCGTGTCCGTTCCCTCCTGAAGACAAGATGGCAACATTCTACGAAGGACGAAATTCTTAACGCCGTCGCTTTCTACTTATCAAGTTGGCACTACCAACGTTTTAATCGATTGGCTCTCACAAGCGATATCAAAACTGAGGACCAATTTCGGAGCGAAATGAGACCCTTCTGTTACGAGGAGGAACCGACATCTTCGCCAAGAAATGCACTAGCGGAACCTGAAGCCAAACGACGCAAGTTATCGAGCCACCAGGTGAGATGCCATTACTGTGGTACCCACGGACACAAGATATCAGAGTGTCGCAAGAGAATGCGTACTGAACACCAGAAGGATGCACGACGACAGGGAGGAAGCCGACCAGCCACATCGTCCAAGACGGTTTGCTTCAAATGTCGTGCGGAGGGCCATATCGCACCTGATTGTCCGCAACTGCGGGACAGAAAACCCGGCTCCAAGAACGAACGTCGAGTCGACTCCTGCGTAGTGGATGCTCCAGCTGGTAAATTGAGTCATCTGGGTGAGTCGTTTCCATTTTATTTCGATTCCGGAGCCGAATGCTCATTAATTAAAGAATCTATAGCCTCGAAATTTTCTGGCAAACGAACAACTGATGTGGTAGTAATGCGAGGCATAGGGAATACTTGCGTTAATAGTACATCTCAGATCTTGTCCACTGTATGTATTAACGGTTTTACATTGGAGATAATTTTTCATGTTCTTGCTGATAACTACTTAAAATATGATATCATGATTGGTCGTGAAATTTTGAGCCAAGGTTTTGATGTGAGTATTACGCGAAACAGTGTCGATATTTGCAAGACAAAAATGGTAAACGCCTGCAGCAAAGTCGCGGAGATTGCGTTTAACATTAACGAGGTCGATACTGATGTAGTTGGTAATGACAAAGATCGATTGATTTCTGTTCTCGAAAAATTCAAAGAGTCATTTATTACGGGTTTCCCGCGGACTCGTGTAAATACGGGCCAATTAGAAATTCGTTTGATTGATCCCAACATCACTGTACAAAGAAGTCCTTATAGACTTAGCGAGGAGGAGCGGAGAATAGTCCGAGAGAGGATAGGCGAGCTGATTCAGGCAAAAATCATAAGGCCTAGCAGTTCACCATTCGCAAGCCCTATGTTACTCGTGAAAAAGAAGGACGGCTCGGATAGATTATGCGTAGATTTTCGAGCGTTAAATAAGAACACGGTAGCGGATCGGTATCCCTTACCTCTTATCGCTGATCAGATCGCGAGATTACAGAGCGCGAGATATTTTATTAGCTTGGACATGGCCAGCGGGTTTCACCAGATCCCCATTCATCCTAATTCGATAGAGTATACCGCGTTCGTAACTCCCGATGGTCAATACGAGTACATAACGATGCCGTTTGGATTGAAGAATGCACCCTCTGTTTTCCAGAGGGCCATTCTCAAGGCCTTAGGCGACCTTGCTTATTCGTATGTCATTGTATATCTGGACGACGTTCTGGTTGTTGCCGACTCCATAGACCAAGCTTTGGAAAGATTACACATTGTATTAAACATCCTCGTAAGCGCCGGATTTTCTTTTAATTTTTCGAAATGCTCCTTCTTGAAGACGTCAGTTCTGTATTTGGGTTATGTGATTCATAACGGAGAAGTTCGTCCAAATCCGGGTAAAATACAAGCTTTGAATTCCCTACCCGCGCCAACGACCGTCACGCAGCTGCGGCAATTCATTGGCCTGGCCTCCTATTTTCGAAAGTTCGTTCCTAAATTCTCGCAGGTAATGAGACCTTTGTATGCACTCACTTCCGGTAGCAAAAACATAAATTGGACGGATAAACATGAAAGGATCAGGCAAAAAGTAATTTCTATTCTGACCAACGAGCCGGTGCTAATGATATTTGACCCCAAATATCCTATAGAATTACATACCGACGCTAGTTCAGAAGGATATGGGGCTATCTTGATGCATAAGGTCGAAGGTAAAAATAGAGTAGTTGAGTATTACAGCAAACGGACTAGCCCTGTGGAATCTAGATACCATTCCTATGAGCTGGAAACGTTGGCCGTTGTAAACGCCGTCAAACATTTCCGTCACTATCTGCACGGACGGGAATTTCTTGTTGTTACTGATTGTAATTCTCTGAGGGCATCTAGTAACAAGGTACATTTAAATGATAGGGTTTACAGGTGGTGGGCCTACCTACAAACTTTTACCTTTGACATTATGTATCGAGAAGGCAAACGAATGGCCCATGTAGACTTTTTCTCACGAAACCCCGTAGATCTAGACCACCGTGCGAACAACAAAATTATAGAGAAAGAAATCAATCTGACAGAGATCTCCGACGATTGGTTGCTGGCGGAACAACGTCGCGACCCACAAATTTCTGAGATCGTCAAAAAGTTACAGAACGAAGAGCTCGCGGACGACATTGCGAATACATATGAAATACGGTCCGGTACACTTCATCGCAAAATACAGAGAAAAGGTAAAACCCTCTGCTTGCCCATTGTCCCAAGAGGCTTTAGGTGGTCCGTCATTAACCATGTGCATCAGTCCATTATGCACTTAGGTTGGGATAAAACGCTTGAGAAACTATACGAGTATTACTGGTTTGAGGGAATGGCGAAATATGTTCGCAAATTCGTTGAAAACTGTCATGCTTGTCGAGTTTCGAAGGCTAGTTCAGGTAAAGTACAAGCTGAACTACATCCCATACCTAAGACCAGCATACCCTGGCATACGGTTCACATGGATATTACGGGCAAGTTAAGCGGTAAGAGTAGCTCGAAGGAGTATATCATTGTTTTGATCGACGCTTTTACCAAATTTGTGTACCTACATCATACCTGTAGATTAGATGCCCTTAACACCATTACAGCACTTAAGTCCGCTATATTCTTATTCGGCAATCCCTGTCGGGTAATAGCGGACCAAGGAAGGTGTTTTACGGGTAAAGTTTTTCAAAATTTCTGTAAAGAGAGACATATCAAACTTCATTTAATAGCAACCGGTGCTAGTAGGACCAATGGACAAGTAGAGCGTACCATGAGCACGTTGAAGAACATGCTTACGACGGTGGAAACTACCGGGCGAGCATGGCAAGACGCGATTGGCGAGATACAACTGGCTTTGAATTGCACCACCAATCGTGTAACTAATTCGAGTCCCCTGGAATTATTAATTGGGAAGGCAGCAAGGCCCTACGGCTTGTCGTTGCCCGATAATATCGAGGAAAAAGAGGTAGACATCTCCAATGTAAGGCAACAGGCGATACAGAGCATAGAGTCTTGCGCTAGTTATGATAAAGACAGGTTTGACAGGACGAAGGCTAAAATAGTTAAGTTTAGTCTCGGGCACTTTGTGTTACGAAAGAACGAAGAAAGGAATCAGACAAAGTTAGATCAGAAATTCAGGGGTCCATTCGTGATAACAGAGGTTTTGGACGGGGATAGATATACTCTAAAAACCTTAGACGGCAAGAGATCATATAAGGATAGACACGACAATTTGAGGAAAATGCCAGATAGTTGCGTTCCTGCTGAGTTGGACGTCTGCGGTGACGACAACGGCGGTGATAATAACGATGCGAGCACACTGTTCTCAGGGGATCATTGATACCGCGTTGTGGTGTCCTGTGCGCTTCGTAATACACCCAGAGTGGTGTCCTGTGCGCTTCGTAATACGCCCAGTGTGGTGTCCTGTGCGCTTCGTAATACGCCCAGTGTGGTGTCCTGTGCGCTTCGTAATACGCCCAGTGTGGTGTCCTGTGCGCTTCGTAATACGCCCAGTGTGGTGTCCTGTGCGCTTCGTAATACACCCAGTGTGGTGTCCTGTGCGCTTCGTAATACGCCCAGTGTGGTGTCCTGTGCGCTTCGTAATACGCCCAGTGTGGTGTCCTGTGCGCTTCGTAATACGCCCAGTGTGGTGTCCTGTGCGCTTCGTAATACGCCCAGTGTGGTGTCCTGTGCGCTTCGTAATACGCCCAGTGTGGTGTCCTGCACGTTCGTAATACACTCAGCGTGGTGATACGATCCAACAAACTGAGATCTGTGTGCGAAATCGAAAATGATCCGTCGTGTCGTTGCGGTTTGACTGGTGGCTCACGGAATGTAACTGGCACTTTTAATATGAGCCATAACACTACCAATATTAATTCTTTTTCATTTCCTTGTTTGTCAAATCCCCGTACAGAGTTTTGTTGTTGAACTGGACCCTTGACTTATTCGGAACATTTAGTTGAATAGTAAATAATATCAGTTGCACCGAGTCTAATGTAAAAAAAAAAAAAAAAAAAAAATTTCTGTATTTTAGTTACACACGAGGACGTGTGATAGTCAGAATGGCCGTGTCGGAGATGCAAGAAAGACCGGAGCCTTCCCTTCGCAATTTTGGGAAAAGTCCTCTAATGTTATAGTTTAGATTTTATCATAGCTGTAATTAAGCAATTTTTATCATCCGATCTGATTATAATTGTACGAGATTTGCGATAGCGAAATTGGGTTCGAGGTGACAACTGGTCGCCGAACGTAGCCACGGTCACGGGATAAACGTTTAGCTTGACGAAAGTGTAGAACGGTTGTGTGGTTTCCCTAGATATGTGGTATGTGGCGGCATACGGCCTCAAGAACGGGTCTAGTCACATATGATTGTATTTTGGAGGTGTCGATATTATGGGACACACGTTGTATTAAGAATCAAACTCCAGACAGAAATTGCTTAGCAACGGCGATTGGAACTTTCTCGATGCTTCCAACGAGTAAATAATAAACTTTTGGCAGAGAATGCTTACCAACGGTGATTGGAACCTTCTCGATGCTTCCAGCGAGCATGTAACTAACAAAATGCAATCGTACAGCGAGAAAGAATTCCATCAGGTTAGGCATTCGTGTGATCGTCTTGGAAAGTGACACATCGAGTAATATACAGAGCGTCTCAGTGAATAATTATCCCGTTGGCCGTGGATTCGTTTGAACCCAAAGAAAACATTGTTATTCGCGTATATTAAATTCATTCTTCGTTAAATTTAGTATTCCTAAAATTTATTGTTCGTTAAACTTATTAATCGTTAGTTTTATTATTCGTTAAATTTATTATTCGTTAATCTAATCATTCGTTAAACTTATTATTTGTTAAGCTCATTGTTCATTTAACACAATATTCATTAAACCTTTGTAAAATTGTGTGCATACGTGTAAATACAATCTCTGTTTTGATAAAACAATGACTAATTCAAACGAGGAAGCGTTAGACGCCCTCAAGTCTAATGTGAATCCGACATATATATATATATATATATGTCGGAGATGAAAGAACACCGGAGCTTTTGGAATTTTGAATAATCCCGCAACATTGTAACCTAGAGTCTACTATAGCTGTAATTAAACAATTGTAGTTATTCAATCCGATTTGTAATTGTTCGAGATTTGTGATAGTGAGCTTGGGCTCGAGGCGACAGCCAGTCGCCGAACGTAGCCGCGGTCACGGGATGAACGCTTTGTCTAACAAAGGTATGGAGTAATTCTATAGCTCTCCTTAAAAGAAATATTCGTGGCGGCACGCGACAGTAAACATTCCAACGGTCTCTGTCCCGTAGCTCGCCACACGCAGACCCTATTCTTCGAGTAAGATGATTGCCAGATGTCGATGCGTCTCCGCAGTACATGTTCAGCTAGCCTGAGGGCCCGTTATAAATCTTAGGATTTAGTTGACTAAAGTCCTTCAAACAAACAGTCTTTGTCCCAGCTACGGGAAGATAGGAGAGACCTATTTTTCAACGAACGGCGTCTCCCACTAGCAACTTTCCCCCGAGGGTGGCTAGCATCTTTTTCTAACCACCGATATGGAGATTGACCAATTAGCAGCAACGCCAATTTCCCTTACTTTCTGAACGAAGGCTTTCCTCGACGAATCCGATGATCTCGTGTCCTTAGACACACCCCATCATAGTTTTCCTCTGCAGCATCATCGCGACGGAGAGTCATCCTCTCGTGAGGTCGTATTAGCGAGTTACTTAGAGTCTGTACGCTCGGTGGATGTTCCACGTTTTAACCAAGAGCCCGACTTAGAATTTGCGAGCACGTTAATCTACCATCCCGTCGACCGCGGATTCGTTATGGAACCTAGGATCATTGTCATTAGTTCTCGAGTAACTAGTTACCGCGGTTACTTGTCCAGTTCTATGATAATCGTACCCGCACTAGTCAATGTCTTCCCTATTGCATATCGACACGTGTAATCCAAACGAAGATTCGTTTCACGCCCCTAACTCTAATTCTAATGTAAACCCGACATCAGAAGTGGGATCAGTGCCGGTTATAACAGTGCAAGAGCTTACGACCATCGTGCGCGAGTTAATTCAGTCGCTAGTGCAAAATCGAGTGTGGAACCTAACAATTTTCGCCACCGCGCTTTAACCCTGAAACCGCGGGCTTCGACTCCGCTGCACCACGCGCAGCTATCAATCTGATTATGGAGGAAAATCCCTTACAAAGCAGTGCCCTGAATATACTTTCAATAACGAGTATCAAATCGACTTCTACGTATTGGAGGCGCCAACTGGTAGATCAAGCCATCCGGGTGAGTCGTTTCCATTTTACCCCGATTTTGGAGCCGAGTGTTCATTAATTAAAGAACTCGTAGTCTTGAGATTTTCCGGCAAAGGAACGATTGATATAGTAGTAATGCGAGGAATAAGAAATATTTGTACTAAACGTACCTCTCAAATCTTGTTCGTTGCAGGTGTTAATGATTAAAGATAAATTTTTATATCCTCGTTGATAGTTATTTAAGGTATGATGTCGCGATTGATCGTGAGATTTTAAGTCAAGGTTTTAGCGTAATATTACACAAACTAGCCTCGCTATGTGTAAAACGAAAATAATTAATGCCTGTAATAAGACCGCTGAAAACGAGATCGATGTTAATGAAGTTGACAATGAGGTACGTGGTAGTGATAAAAGTCGATTAATTTTCTTTTCGAAGATTCAAAGATTCATCCGTTACGGGCTTCCTACGTACTCGCGTAAATACAGGCCAGTTAGAAGTACAATTAATTGATCCTAACATCACCGTACAAGGTGTCCTAATAGACTTCGCGGGGAGGAGCGCAGAATAGTACGTGAGAGAATAAGCGAATTAATTAGAGCCGAAAATCATAGGGCCTAGTAATTCACCGTTCGCGAGCCCTGTGTTACTCGTGAAGACGAACGATGGTTCAGATAGATGATTGGTAGATTTTCGAGAACTAAATGAAAATACGGTCGCGGATCGGTATCCTTTACCCTTTATTGCGGATCAAGTCGCGAGATTGCCAAAGCGAGATATTTTGTTAGTCTTCACATGGCCAGCGGGTTTCGCCAAATCCCTATTCATTCTAATTCTAGGAAATACACAGCATCGGCTACCCCCGTTGGACGATTTGGACAATAAGTTGTTGCTTTCTTCAAATTCCTGTGTGCCCTTGTTCGGTCCATTCGACGTCTTTTAATTGCATGGCATGGTTGCGTGCGCGTCTGGTGTTTCTTTCGGAATCGTTTTTCCGAACCGCGATATTACGCTGACTCCGTCGAAAACGGGGATTCTTGCATTTTCGGACAACCCTAATAATTCTGCAATTAATACTTGTCTGAATATTCTAATATTTGTGTTCTTCCTTGCTGTAATTTTGTAAACCATCAAAGCGTTTACCACGGAGATCCTCGGAAGGAGTCGCATGCCAAGTCATCTGTACCATTTGACCCTTTTTCTAATTGTAGTCACATAAGAAACCATTTGATCGGAGTGATCTGTACCACACTTTCCTTCATTGTATCCAGCAGCGGTTGGTGATTTTAATGTTACGAACAAACGAAACGAGAGATCATTCTTGAGGCTCCTTTGAAAACACGTATGGCAGCCAACGTGCCATTTGTACGTTGTTGTCTATTCGGATGATGTCCTAATTATTGCCGACTCAATAGATCCAGCTCTAAGAGGATTGCACACCGTGTTAGATACCCTCGTAAAAGCCGGAATCTCCTTTAACTTTTCAAAATGTTCTTTTCTAAAGACATCGGTACTCTATTGGGGATATGTAATTCACGACGGAGAAATTCGTTCCAGTCCTGGTAAAATACACGCCTTGAGTTCTTTACCTGCGTCAACGACCGTCACACAGCTCAGGCGGTTCATAGGTTTAACCTTTCATTTCCGAAAAATTCGTCCCTAAAGCTTCACGGGTAACGAAACCCTTGTATGCACGTACTTCCGGTAATAAAAACACGACTTGGACGGATAGGCATGGAAAAATAAGGCAAAAGGTAATTTCCGTCCTGATCGACGCGCCGGTGTTAATGGTATTTGACCCGAACTATCCGATAGGACTTCATACCGACGCTAGTTCGGATGGACACGAGGCTATTTTAACGCACAAGATTGAAGGTAAAAAGTAGAGTAATAGAATATTACAGTATAAGGAGTAGCCCTGCGGAATCTAGATATCATTCCTATGAACTAGAAACGTTAACGGTTGTAAACGCCGCCGAGCATTTCTGTCATTATCTACACGGACGAGAATTTCTTGTCGTCACCGATTGTAATTCTTTGAAGGCATCCAGTAGTAAAGTAAATTTAAAAGACAAGGTTCACAGGCGATGGGCTTACTTACAAACTTTTACTTTTGACGTTCTGTACCGGAAGGGTAAACGAGTGGCCCACGTAGACTTCTTCTCGCGAAATCCCGTAGACTTGGGTCACCGTACGATCAACGAAGTCATGGAGAGGGAAATCAACCCGACCGAAACCTCCGAAGATTGGCTATTAGCGAAATAACGTCGCGACCCACAAATTTCTCAGATCGTCAACAAATTGCAGAACGAAGAGCTCGCGGAAGACGTCGCGAATACGTACGAGTCACGGTCCGGTACCCTTCATCGTAAAATACAGAGAAAAGACAGAACTCTCTGCTTGCCCATTGTCCCGAGAGGTTTTAGGTGGTCCGTTATTAACCATGTGCAACAGTCAATTATGCACTTAGGTTGGGATAAAACGCTTGAGAAACTGTGCGAGTATAACTGGTCCGAAGGAATGGCGAAGTATGTTCGCAAATTCGTAGAGAACTGTCATGCTTGTCAAGTTTCGAAGGCCAGTTCAGGTAAAATACAAGCTGAATTACATCCTATACCTAAGACCAGCATACCTTGGCATACAGTTCACGTGGACATAACGGACAAACTAAGCGGTAAAAGTGGTTCGAAAGAATATGTCATTGTTTTGCTCGACAGCTTCACTAAATTCGCATATCTGCATCATACTCGTAAAATAGATTCTCCTAGTACCTTTCAAGCACTTAAGTATGCTATATTTTATTCGGCAGTCTTTGCTGGATGATAGCGGATCAAGAGAGGTGTCCTACGGGCAAAGAATTTCAAGATTATTGTCTAGATAGACACATTAAACTCCACTTAATCTCAACCGGTGCGAGTAGGGCCAACGGACAGGTAGAGCGTATCATGGGTACGCTAAAGAACATATTCACGACCATAGAAACGACCGGGCGATCTCGGCTAGACGCGATTGACAAAATACAGTTGGCTTCGAACTGCACCACCAACCGCGTGACTAAATCGAGTCCATTGGAACTATTAATTGGTAGAACAGCAAAGATCCTACGACTCGTTGATACTCGACGGTATTGAAGAAAGAAAAGTAGATATCTCCGATGTAAGGCAGCAGGCAATAGAGAATATAGAAACTAGTGCTAGGTACGACAGAGGTGGATTCGACAAAACCAAAGCTAAAGTAGGTAGGTTTAATCCCGGTGATTTTGCATTACGCAAGAATGAGGAAGTAAACCAAACGAGGTTAGATCCGAAATTCAGGAGTCCATTCCAGATAGCAAAAGTTTTGGAAGGAGATAGATATACTTTAAAAACCTTGGACGGCAAACGATCATATAAGGACAGACATGACAGACTGAGAAAATGCCGGAAAGTTGCGTCCCTGCTGAGTTGGACGTCTGCTGTGATGACAACGATAGTGATAATAACGATGCGAGTACACTGACCTCGGAGGATCATTAATACCACGCCTTTTGTAATATTCCCAGTGGGGCCCTGCGCTATGTCCACCGCGATGTACTGTGTTTTCTGATACGTCCACCGAGACAACGAGCGCACGTGTGATATACCCACTTTGGTGTTTTGTGCTGTTTTATGATATGTCCACCGCGACGTACTGTGTTTTCTGATACGTCCACCGTGACAATGGGTGCACATGTAATATACCCACTTTGATGTTTTGTGTTGTTTTATGATATGTCCACCGCGACGTACTGTGTTTTCTGATACGTCCACCGTGACAATGGGTGCACATGTAATATACCCACTTTGATGTTTTGTGTTGTTTTATGATATGTCCACCGCGACGTACTGTGTTTTCTGATACGTCCACCGTGACAATGGGTGCACATGTAATATACCCACTTTGATGTTTTGTGTTGTTTTATGATATGTCCACCGCGACGTACTGTGTTTTCTGATACGTCCACCGTGACAATGGGTGCACATGTAATATACCCACTTTGATGTTTTGTGTTGTTTTATGATATGTCCACCGCGACGTACTGTGTTTTCTGATACGTCCACCGTGACAACGAGTGCACATGCTTTGTGCTGTTTTATGATATGTCCACCGCGACATACTGTATTTTCTGATACGTCCACCGCGACGACGAGCACACATGTAATATAACCAACGTAGTGGTATGATCCAACAAACCGAGATTCATCAGTGTACGAAATCGGAAAATGATCTGTCGTGTCATTACGGTCTGACTGGTAACTCACAGAATGCAACTAGCACTTTGAAGACAAATTAAAACGCTACTAATTTTATTTCTCTTTCATTTCCTTGCTTGTCAAACCTCCGAACAGAATTTTGTTGCCAAACTGGACCCTTGACTTATTTGGAACATTTAGTTGAACGGTAAATAATATCAGTTACGAGTCTAATGTTGGAAAACGCAATATTCTAGTTACACACGAGGACGTGTGATAGTCAGGATGGCCGTGTCGGAGATGAAAGAACACCGGAGCTTTTGGAATTTTGAATAATCCCGCAACATTGTAACCTAGAGTCTACTATAGCTGTAATTAAACAATTGTAGTTATTCAATCCGATTTGTAATTGTTCGAGATTTGTGATAGTGAGCTTGGGCTCGAGGCGACAGCCAGTCGCCGAACGTAGCCGCGGTCACGGGATGAACGCTTTGTCTAACAAAGGTATGGAGTAATTCTATAGCTCTCCTTAAAAGAAATATTCGTGGCGGCACGCGACAGTAAACATTCCAACGGTCTCTGTCCCGCAGCTCGCCACACGCAGACCCTATTCTTCGAGTAAGATGATTGCCAGATGTCGATGCGTCTCCGCAGTACATGTTCAGCTAGCCTGAGGGCCCGTTATAAATCTTAGGATTTAGTTGACTAAAGTCCTTCAAACAAACAGTCTTTGTCCCAGCTACGGGAAGATAGGAGAGACCTATTTTTCAACGAACGGCGTCTCCCACTAGCAACTTTCCCCCGAGGGTGGCTAGCATCTTTTTCTAACCACCGATATGGAGATTGACCAATTAGCAGCAACGCCAATTTCCCTTACCTTCCGAACGAAGACTGCCCTCGACGAATCCGATGATCTCGTGCCCTTAGGCACACCCCATCATAGTTTTCCTCCGTGGCATCATCGGGACGGAGATTCATTCCTTTTTCCGATCTCCGCGACTAGAGAGTAACGCCCTGACGATCAGTAATTATTTCAGAGTCAGACTTAGATTCTGCGAGAACGTTCATCTACCATTCCGTCGACCGCGGATCCGTTATTGCGCCTCAGATCATCGTCACTAGCGGCGCGAGTGTGTGAATATTGTGAGTGAGCGTCAACCTTGTAATATTCTCGTGTCAATAAAGAAAATTCACCTCAGTAAGAAGATGGACAGCTTTAGTGAAGAGTCATTACCTATCTCAAGCCCCCATCGTGATAGCGACCCGGATAGTGATTCGACATATATATATAAATTTTTGTAACTTATATTGTAATGAGGAACACTAGAATGTAAAGACATAAATTGTTGACAGGGAAAATGAATTATCTGGTCATCGTACTTACCCTCATCAAAATAGTATACGGCCTGATAGGATACGACTGCAATGGCAATCACCTCAACGTTACCACTATCTCTTTAAACTCCATTGGGGACTGCAACATACAGCCTGTTATAACAGAAAACCAAGATACTTATATCCAACTACTACAATTATCGGAATTCGAATTTACCAGCGTGAGGCAATGCAAGGTACAGATAACACGAATTATATATTATTGTGGCATGCACTCCCACACTTCGGCAGTGCACAACGGATTCGCCGAATACCTCCACGAAACAACCGCTCAACAATGTGCTAGGATGCACCTAGATGGTACGCCTTCACTCGGACCACAAAACCTTATAGTAGGCTTAAAGGATAACACAACGGAAACGAGGTCGCTTGTCCTAGCCGGCAAATTAACAAACGACGGCAACTGCCAAGGAACACAGTACGTAGACCCATACGGGAGCTGGGAAGGTGTTGTCGTACAAGCCACAGTAAGGATAAGTTTAAGATCAGGAATTGTGCCAGTACGAATTGAAGCGATTAAAATTTTATTGAAATCAGGAACGGTATGTACCTTTAGTGAAGGAAACTGTCTAGACGCCGAGGACGGGTATACTTACTGGCAACCGCAACCGCCCTCACCATGCAAATTTGATCAGTACGATGTACTATATGAAGGAATTGCCATAAAAATCCAAGAAATAAAAACTAACAGGGAACCAGCACAACCAGTCTACGCATTAACAACACAAGAAGTAACCTTTGCATTGACTAAAACCGGAGAACAACCCCTGTGCGGATACACTTTACTATCCACAGAGCACCCTAAATTGTTCCTGTTGGAGACAACAAAAGGAAATACGTTCATATCCAAACGCAAGACAGCAGTCGAAAATTTAGATATATTCACATACGTCAATTCTAAATTCGTTTATGTAGAGAAGCACATTAAAAGACAAATGACGGCACTATACCATGATGTATTGACACAAAGGTGCACCACTGAAAAGAAAGTAATAGAAAATGCTTTAAGTTTAGCAACCCTTCTGCCCGACGAATTCGCTTATACAATAACCAAAACCCCAGGACACATGGCCTTGATCGCAGGAGAAGCAGTCCATATAGTCAAATGTATTCCAGTGCAGGTAAAAATACGACATACAACGGAATGCTATTCGGAACTACCTGTTTGGCAAGGAAATCGTACCGCATTTTTAACACCAAAAACACACATCCTAACTCAACATGGAAATCATAGAGAATGTAGTGCAGTACTACCCACACTATACAACATCGACGGACTCTGGCACAAGTTCGTACCAAAGCCGATGGAGGAAATTGCACCACAAGAACTCCGTCCAGACACACGCCAAACATGGCAATATTCAGCACCAGCATCTTGGCCACAAGCGGAATATATACCCAACGGGACCTGGATACACTAGGAGACCACGTCATGCTCCCAGCTGAGAAAACAGCAATATTAAACACACTGGCCAGAGGAGAAACAGGAAAAGTAATCGTCCCTGGAACGGTAAATATCTTGGGAATCATGGATGAAAACGCACGAGCGACAATAACAAAGAATAGTGCATCGAAATTATGGACTGGTTTTATGGAATTCGGAACGGTTAGCGCAGCGATACTTGGAATCTTCATAATACTAAAAATAATAAAAGCAATAGTAGACATAGTTATACATGGATATCAATTACGCGAAACTTACGGATGCGGACTCGCACTACTCGGAGCAATATGGGGCTCAGTCACTCACTTGTTATTGTACATCAAGGGAAAACGCAACGTCGAAGATCAAACACAACCACAAGGAACATCAATTACATCAAACGATATAACATATCAACAACCAACACCCACTACGTCCGCTCTAAATGAGCTGAAGGACACAATCAGTCAAATTTCCTCCGGAAATTTGAACTCCAAGAGGGGGGTGTCACGTCCCGCGCTCCGCACGTGCCGTAACCAAAACATAGATAACAACAATACACAAACAACGCAAGTGACAGCTCGTATACCGTGAAACAAACACACAGTGCAATAAAAATGGAAATTCTTTAATAAAATTTATTAAACATAGTTAAATATTCATATATATATAATTAATATACAAGGGTAAGATAGAAAATAAAATAGAAATAGATACTTCAACCAAGTAACGAATATAACAGGGTATAACATAACCTATACTCGAGCAAGCTACGAATCAATCCGGGAGAAAAACAATTTTATCCAACGACAGAAAATACACCACAATTAGCTAATGAAAACAGAATACGCGAATGTATCCGTAAATGTATATGTAAAACCTAGAAATTAAAATAACTAAATACCTCATAATAGCAAAAGGGAAATAAATGCAGTACATATTTAAATTAATCTACAAGAGAGAAGAAACTATAAAACAACTAATTAACAACTAAATGAACTACGAACTCACCTGATGAATCCAAAATAAATAAATAACACAGTGTCGAAGAGGAAATAATTTGAGGAAAAGGACAAGAATATATATATTATATTTTTATTGACAAAATAAGAAATAAATGGATAAATAAAATAACTAATAAATCTGTTAACAAATCAAGCAATAGAGAACAGTTAACGTCTTAATAAAAATACTACGTTACAAAAATTATATATATATGACACCGATATTCTAATAATAAACATAAAATTTATTAAATTGTCTGTCCTATTAGAAAATTACATCATAAAGATATACATATATATATATGCGTGTAATACATTACTAAATTAATTACTATGTATACATGGACCAAGCGAAACATAACCTAAACTACGAAACATATATGTAGATCCAAAACAAAACTTATTAATTTAAATAAACAAAGTATAGCACAATAGTAGTAAAAATAATTAACATATAGTCAAACTCAAAAGAATCACGCTACGAAATAAAATATATATATACATATATGTATCGTACATAACCAAAACAATGTCACACGAGTCATTCAGTATACAGAGACACTTTAACAAAACAACACCAGTTCAGAACAGATATAGGCACGCATACACATAAAACACTGACACTAAACAAACTGAAAATCCATATACGAAGCATCCGGGTGCATCTCACTAAACCTATCCAGACACCAAGAGAGTACGTCCGGACAGATACCGCCATAACCTAAAGAATGGTGGGGTAGATAGGCTTCCAACACTCCATCAGGAATCTCCTCCGGAAAACGTGCCTTGGCACAGGCATTTGTATCTACTACTTCGACCACAGAAGAACTTGGCGGTAACTCAGGGGTGTCTTCGTCGGAGAAAGTCAAGTCAATAAAGGAAGGACCATCAAGACTCGACGATGGGGTTGTAACCATGCCATTACTACCCTCCATGGAAATTGAGCCTCTCAACCTCTTTAGCACCCGACTACGACCTTTTACACCGCCACGACGACCAGGCTTCCTGGAACGTTTCAAAGGAGCTACGAACGGCCTGCGCCTCCCTTTATTTCTCTTCTTTTTCTTACACTGAAATAAAATACACAAATTCAAGATAAAGGACAACAACATGAAATAAGATGAAACTAACATAAATCAAATTAATACATACCTCTACAACTCCAGACATGTCAGTATCCATGACTCAACATAACCTGCATTCATAAAAGAAAATATGAAAACACAACAAACAAAATTAACACTACAGATCATACAAACATCAAGCAATATCAAAAATCACTTATTGCTACGAACAAACATTTTATAAAAGGGGAAACTAACCTAAAACTCGGCAAGCAAATCAACAAATAGAAACTACCACCCCGCACCACCTCTTATAGAATGACGTATTAAAACTTGTCCTCAAACTCACAATAACTTTGGGAAACATAAGAAATAGAGCACACAACACGTGTAAAGACCCGGCAAGCACTAAGTCGCCACACATCTTGTACGATTCATTGACATTAGCAAGACGATCAGCGGATACATAAAATGCAACCTCAACAATGGCAAGCAGCCACGCGCCCGGCACATTCCACGGGTATCAGTAACGAAGGCCCTGGAAAGATCGCAGACGCACCATCAGCAAAATACGACCTACTGCAATATCTACATTCATTCAAGCACCTCGTATGTCATTAATACCAAGCGTAACGCGAGAAATTAAGAAGGCGAAAATTCAGAAAACTTCCTGTGTTCCAAAAACGGATGTGATGATCAAGAAGACGAAATTTCAGCAAATTCCATGTGTCTCAAAAAAGGGTGAGATAATCGAGAAAACGAGAACTTCAACGGAAATAGGTAGTTACAATATTCATAAATTGTCACGTAATAATGGTACAAATATAGAGAAATAATCGGTCACGTGACAATTAGGAAGAATATAAATAGAGATTCAGTACTCAATAAAGAGTTAGTTGCCAGTTGTCAGTTGAAGTTTTTTTAATTAGTTGTCAGTTGAATTAGTTGGAGTTCTTATCGAGAGCAGTCCAGTTTTAATTGGAAACAGTGAGTTTAACTTAAAGAATATTGTAAGGGTATTGCACTGTTCAGTATTAACTTGAGATTTATTTATTCTTTATTCATTCACGAGTCGATCCGTCTACGTCAAAGAAACGATTTAGTACATATTGTAATTCCGTTTAACAAGATTGTTAATTAAGTTCGAAACATCGAGTAGTTAATCGCCAAACAAAATTTAATTGTTAAAACCGATCTATCGCCAAACCATACTCACACCTGACTATCTCTACAAGTTAAACAAGGTAGGAGATTCGAAACTGTACACCCTCTTCCTTTTTTTCACTTTTAATTGAACAAAGTTGTCTTCAAACGAAAGTATCCATCGGCAAGCTATAGTTGACAGATAGAAGTAAATAACTCACATAAATTTTGTTTGAATTCACGATAATTATTCTCTGTATCAACCAGTGATCACGGTGTTCCCAATCATTGGAAACATCTATGGTTTTCGTTTTCCTCTTCCCACCGTTAGCAGATTGCTCATCCTTGGGCGAGGCCTACGAAGCCACACAGATTGTTTACAGAGAAAAAAGTACAAAATTGAGATAAACGTTCTTGCTCAACACTTAATGAATTGTTTGGAATAAACTCAATCAGCTTTCGATCTACATTGTTACGATTGTTCGCTGTATCAATCAGTGATTACGGTGTTTTCAACACAGAAAACATCTAAGGTTTTCGTTTTCCTCTTCCCACCGTTAGCAGATTGCTCATCCTTGGGCGAGGCCTACGAAGCCACACTGACTGTCCACAGTGAACTCAGTTACCAAATAAAATAATCATCTTCTCATTTACGACTTTACTTGTTGTCAAGAACGAATTATAATTCTATGACGAAATCAAGAAAGAATAGAAAAGATAAAAGTCACCTCAGCAAAAAGCGAGCCGAACGTTGGTACAAACGATTAATTGCTGCAGAAATAAAAAGGGAAGAGAGGAGGCATCGAGAAGAACTAGAATTAAATCGCGAAGGTTCACCACCTAGTTTTTCACCCTCAAGTTCACCAATTTCCGAACACTGCGAATAGCGTTTGTCATCGAGCTTATTGAAACAAATAAATATTATCCTACCCAACATTTGTAAAATTTATTCAGTTAAAAACTCGAGTATTTATTTATACATATTTATTGTACACCGCCATATAATACATCTACATTTGCATCCGACGATACTTATTGCTGATGTTGTAATACCTTCCATCAATTAAAAAACGAATAAATTTTAATATACTTAAATCAACATAATTCTGTTAGACGAAATAAATACGTTACCAAATTTTTATTCCTAATAACTTTAATCCTCTCCCGTGCCAGTATTCCTGCGCATAGCAGGTTAGCCGAAAAGTGGAATTCGTTTGCCAGTTGCATCAAACGTAAGTTAACGCTACCCATTAAACACGAGTTACTAGATAATAAACCCGCACCAAGTTCAAACCCTACGACAGACAAGTGTACAAGGTTTGTTTTCCTACAGTCAAGAAGGTGCTTACAGAGGCACTTCCAGACTGGGAATTCAAAGGACACAATAGACAAGTGTACAAGGTTTGTCTTCCTACAGTCAAGAAGGTGCTTACAGAGGCACTTCCAGACTGGGAATTCAAAAGACACAATAGACAAGGTACAAACATTTGTTTTCCTACAGTCAAGAAGGTGCTTACGGGGGAACTTCCAGTCTGGGAATCCAAAAGAGACAACAGACAAAGGTACAAAGATTTGTTTTCCTGCAGCCAAGAAGGTTCTTACGGGGGCACTTCCAGACTGGGAATCCAAAAGAGACGACAGACAAAGGTACAAACATTTGTTTTCCTACAGTCAAGAAGGTGCTTACGTGGGCACTTCCAGACTAGGAATTCAAAGACACGACAGACAAAGGTACAAAGATTTGTTTTTCTGCAGCCAAGAAGGTGCTTATAGAGGCACTTCCAGACTGGGAATTCAATCTAGTAGTAGTTACCAAAAGACACGACAGACGAAGGTACAAAGATTTGTTTTCCTGCAGCCAAGAAGGTGCTTACGGGGGCACTTCCAGACAGGGAATTCAAAAGACACGATACACGAACGATACCCATCACACACTAACACTCCCAACTTAAAGAAATAATAATAATAAAAGAAAATTCTTTGAAATAGTCCTTAGACTATTTCTGGTGGCAGCAACTAACATATTAATCGGACATCTCGATTAGTATTTCATAAACAATCATAACATTTCAATTTTCCCCTTCCGATTAAACTTGAGCTATTAATAACAATAAAAAAAAATAATAAAAAAAAAATTTTATCTGGATTTAGACTAGATTTACACGGAAGGCATAACACGATCGAATCGAACCATAACAGAACGTAACATTAAGCGCCCATTTTACTCCATTTTACACGTTAAATGCAATGCACCACCATTTCAGCGTCGAAACAAGCCACACAGCTCGCAAATCGCGATGATTTCGTCGATTTTGACGAAAAATGACCGTAACTTCCTTCCCGACTGAGATATTTCGACGTTTTAGCTCTCAATTTACTCCATTTTACACGTCAAATGTAATGCACAACCGTATCAGCGTCGAAACAAGCCCCACAGCTCGCAAGTCGCGATGATTTCGTCGAATTTGACGAAAAATGACCGTAATTTCCCTCTCGATTGAGATATTTCGACGTTTAAGCGCCTATTTTACTCCATTTTAGACGCTAAATGCAATGCACCACCGTTCCAGCGTCGAATCAAACCCCACAGCTCGCAAATCGCGATGATTTCGTCCATTTTGACGAAAAATGACCGTAATCTCCCTCCCGATTGAGATATTTCGACGTTTAAGCGCTCATTTCACTCAATTCTACGCGCCAAATGCAATGCACATCCATTTCAGCGTAGAAACAAGCCCCACAGCTCGTAAAACGCGATGATTTCGTCGATTTTGACGAAAAATGACCGTAATTTCCCTCACGATTGAGATATTTCGACGTTTTAGCTCCGAATTTACTCTATTTTACACGCCAAATGTAGTGCACAACCGTTTCAGCGTCGAAACAAGCCCCACAGCTCGCAAATCGCGATGATTTCTTCGATTTTGACGAAAAATGACCTTAATTTCCCTCCCGATTGAGATATTTCGACGTTTAAGCCCTTATTTTACTCCATTCTACACGCCAAATGCAATGCACAACCGTATCAGCGTCGAAACAAGCATCACAGCTCGCAAATCGCGATGATTTCGTCGATTTTGACGAAAAATGACCGTAATTTCCTTCCCGATTGAGATATTTCGACGTTTTAGCGCTCATTTTATTCCATTTTACACGCCAAATGTAATGCACAACAGTTTCAGCGTCGAAACAAGCCCCACAGCTCGCGAACAGCGATGATTTCGTCGATTTTGACGAAAAATGACCGTAATTTCCTTCCCGATTGAGATATTTCGACGTTTAAGCCCTTATTTTACTCCATTCTACACGCCAAATGCAATGCACAACCGTATCAGCGTCGAAACAAGCATCACAGCTCGCAAATCGCGATGATTTCGTCGATTTTGACGAAAAATGACGGTAATTTCCTTCCCGATCGAGATATTCCGACGATTTAGCGCTCATTTTATTCCATTTTACACGCCAAATGCAATGCACAACCGTATCAGCGTCGAAACAAGCATCACAGCTCGCAAATCGCGATGATTTCGTCCATTTTGACGAAAAATGACAGTAATCTCCCTCCCGATTGAGATATTTCGACGTTTAAGCGCTCATTTCACTCCATTCTACACGCCAAATGCAATGCACAACCGTTTCAGCGTCGAAACAAGCCCCACAGCTCGCAAATCGCGATGATTTCGTCGATTTTGACGAAAAATGACGGTAATTTCCTTCCCGATTGAGATATTCCGACGTTTTAGAGCTCATTTTATTCCATTTTACACGCCAAATGTAATGCACAACAGTTTCAGCGTCGAAACAAGCCATATAGCTCGCAAATCGCGATGATTTCGTCGATTTTGACGAAAAATGACCGTAACTTCCTTCCCGACTGAGATATTTCGACGTTTAAGCGCTCATTTCACTCAATTCTACGCGCCAAATGCAATGCACATCCATTTCAGCGTCGAATGAAGCCCCACAGCTCGCAAATCGCGATGATTTCGTCCATTTTGACGAAAAATGACCGTAATCTCCCTCCCGATTGAGATATTTCGACGTTTAAGCGCTCATTTCACTCAATTCTACGCGCCAAATGCAATGCACATCCATTTCAGCGTAGAAACAAGCCCCACAGCTCGTAAAACGCGATGATTTCGTCGATTTTGACGAAAAATGACCGTAATTTCCCTCACGATTGAGATATTTCGACGTTTTAGCTCTCAATTTACTCCACTTTACACGCCAAATGTAGTGCACAACCGCTTGAGTGTCGAAACAAGCCCCACAGCTCGCAAATCGCGATGATTTCTTCGATTTTGACGAAAAATGACCTTAATTTCCCTCCCGATTGAGATATTTCGACGTTTAAGCCCTTATTTTACTCCATTCTACACGCCAAATGCAATGCACAACCGTATCAGCGTCGAAACAAGCATCACAGCTCGCAAATCGCGATGATTTCGTAGATTTTGACGAAAAATGACCGTAATTTCCTTCCCGATTGAGATATTTCGACGTTTTAGCGCTCATTTTATTCCATTTTACACGCCAAATGTAATGCACAACAGTTTCAGCGTCGAAACAAGCCCCACAGCTCGCAAATCGCGATGATTTCGTCGATTTTGACGAAAAATGACCGTATTTTCCTTCCCGATTGAGATATTTCGACGTTTAAGCCCTTATTTTACTCCATTCTACACGCCAAATGCAATGCACAACCGTATCAGCGTCGAAACAAGCATCACAGCTCGCAAATCGCGATGATTTCGTCGATTTTGACGAAAAATGACGGTAATTTCCTTCCCGATCGAGATATTCCGACGATTTAGCGCTCATTTTATTCCATTTTACACGCCAAATGCAATGCACAACCGTATCAGTGTCGAAACAAGCATCACAGCTCGCAAATCGCGATGATTTCGTCCATTTTGACGAAAAATGACCGTAATCTCCCTCCCGATTGAGATATTTCGACGTTTAAGCGCTCATTTCACTCCATTCTACACGCCAAATGCAATGCACAACCGTTTCAGCGTCGAAACAAGCCCCACAGCTCGCAAATCGCGATGATTTCGTCGATTTTGACGAAAAATGACGGTAATTTCCTTCCCGATTGAGATATTCCGACGTTTTAGAGCTCATTTTATTCCATTTTACACGCCAAATGTAATGCACAACAGTTTCAGCGTCGAAACAAGCCATATAGCTCGCAAATCGCGATGATTTCGTCGATTTTGACGAAAAATGACCGTAACTTCCTTCCCGACTGAGATATTTCGACGTTTTAGCTCTCAATTTACTCCATTCGACACGTCAAATGTAATGCACAACCGTTTCAGCGCCGAAACAAGCCATATAGCTCGCAAATCGCGATGATTTCGTAGATTTTGACGAAAAATGACCGTAATTTCCCTCTCGATTGAGATATTTCGACGTTTAAGTGCCTATTTTACGCCATTTTGGACGCTAAATGCAATGCACCACCGTTTCAGCGTCGAATCAAGCCCCACAGCTCGCAAATCGCGATGATTTCGTCCATTTTGACGAAAAATGACCGTAATCTCCCTCCCGATTGAGATATTTCGACGTTTAAGCGCTCATTTCACTCCATTCTACACGCCAAATGCAATGCACAACCATTTCAGCGTAGAAACAAGCCCCACAGCTCGTAAAACGCGATGATTTCGTCGATTTTGACGAAAAATGACCGTAATTTCCCTCCCGATTGAGATATTTCGACGTTTTAGCTCTCAATTTACTCCACTTTACACGGCAAATGTAGTGCACAACCGCTTGAGCGTCGAAACAAGCCCAACAGCTCGCAAATCGCGATGATTTCGTCGAATTTGACGAAAAATGACCGTAATTTCCCTCCCGATTGAGATATTTTTAGGTTCAAGCCTTCATTTTACTCCATTCTACACGCCAAATGCAATGCACAACCGTATCAGCGTCGAAACAAGCATCACAGCTCGCAAATCGCGATGATTTCGTCGATTTTGACGGAAAATGACGGTAATTTCCTTGCCGATTGAGATATTCCGACAATTTAGAGCTCAATTTATTCCATTTTACACGCCAAATGTAATGCACAACAGTTTCAGCGTCGAAACAAGCCGCAGAGCTCGCAAATCGCGATGATTTCGTCGAATTTGACGAAAAATGACCGTAATTTCCCTCTGGATTGAGATATTTCGACGTTTAAGCGCCCATTTTACTCCATTTTACACGCTAAATGCAATGC